>CM064570.1:23047793-23260455 GCA_032716605.1 Paralithodes platypus | reverse complement strand
ACATTACTGAAATGTTTGTTGACATGCAGTAATGCAAGTAATGGTCACTCTTCTGTAAATCTAAAATGGCTTACTTAAGAATGGGAAAGGGGTGGGACCTTCTTTTTTTTTTCTTTTTTTTTAAAGTCATATGGTAGCCTAGTGTTGGGGTGCTTCTAATTATTGAGCTGTTCTTTCCCATTATTTAATGCTAGACAGTGGAAGGTATCTTTGGTCGTTGTCTGAGTTATGTATGTGGCAAGTCAGAGCCTGTACAACATCGACGAAGCTAGCTAGCCTGTTACCCTTGTGCATATTTTCCTTTGCGAGCGTAGCAGTATACAGGTAAAGGGCTTTTGCCTACTCTTGCCTGTATGATTGCTACCTCATTTTGTTGTGTTACGAACTGGCACTCGGGTACACAAGGGCTCTCAATCAGGACTCGAATACGGCTCGCTGCCACAACGGAAATACACGATCCCAACCCCTGAGTACTGCCAGCCGAACAAAAAACACCAATACCCTCCAGAGTTCAATCTGCTAGAACGGGGTATACAAGAACTCGGTACTAGTGTTCAACAACAGACTAATAAAGAGACAGGAATTCTCTAGTCTGGTCAACAATCAAACAAAGAAGTAAGAAACAACAACACCAAAGAATAGTGTTGGCCGAAGCCGAAGTAATCCACCCTTGACTAAGAACTTAAGAAGTCCTCCACCCTCTACTTCGGATCGGCACTATTACGTTACGTTAATTAATAGTCCTTAAGCATCTAGCAAGGAATCTTCTGAAAAAAGTTAGATGCTTCTCGGATGCTCGTAAGAAGTACGTATCGGATTTTGAACAGTAATTCAATAAGCAAAAACACTGGCAATTAAATACTATTAAAGGTTTAAATTGGCATAAGAATAATTAAAAGAATATGCAATAGTAAATGGCAAACATTAAAAAGAAGTACTCCGCAAATGCAACGGCAATAGCCTACTCGGATTGTGCTCGTGGGCCACTAATCACTAAAGTAGCCAAGCGTGCAACACATGAAATCAATAGTGCATAAACAATATTATACATAAGGAAAGCTTCAATACTATTCTGTATCTACTAATCGAGTAAAGTCTAGCTGGGGTACTGTGGGCAAAAGGTAGCAAAAACGGCTCGTAGCCTAGCGAAGTCCTCACAACTGTTTAAAGTATTACGTTAAAACTAACAAGTGCACTTTGAGAAATCCAGATCCCTTGTATCTGGTTTTCTCCCAGCTCCTTGACAAAGTAAAAACAAACTGTTAATAAAATACAGGGTGGTTAGGCTCTTGCCCTCACGCACTGTAAATTATTAACTCAACACAGTCAGCCGCGAAGACAACCTAGGCTTCACTGAACCGAAACGAGTATGCAGGTTTATCGCTTAACCACTGCATCAAACAACAACAACTCGTAACACAGAAAAGCCTTACCCCAGTCTAGCATTACCTAGACTAGCAGAAAACAGGAATAATAATAATAACACCCAGGGAAATGCATATACAAGTGCAACAAACATAAATCAATCCTATTCTAAGTTAACCCTTCCAAAATAGGCTATCTAATAGGCAAGTATCTAGTGAGAACTCAAGCGATAATACGTTGGCTGACTAGCTCTGCACCAACGGGACCATGGAAGTTAAAAAAGGCAGGGAAAAGAGGAGATAAGAATGTAAGGTAGTAGAGAAAGTTCACATCAGTCAGAAGAATATATATAGTTAGCAAGGGAAATGAGAAGTCGCTCTGCCTAATGAGTTCTGATGAAAAAATGGCTAGACTTCCCTTTTTATACCCGGCCCTCTAGTGAGCCCAACGTGAACTACTAAGGACCGCCCACTGACAATCATTACGTAATTTCTCTCTCTCCTCTGGGATAGACAAAGGCTCCCCTAGCACTGAGGGGAGGGGGGAGGGGGGAGTGCTAGTGAGTTAGGCCCACCTCCCGCCTGGCGCACCCACTGACCCCCAACTGTGGCTGCCTCTCCTCCCATCATTACAAATAAGTTTTACACACAATACTTATAACTAATGATATAAAATAGAACTCGTTGACTCAGATGAAAACAAAATACATATTCATAATACTTATAGTACAACGGCTCACATGAACTAAGTTAGGAAACTCTACATAGACTACAGCCAAAGTTCCTGCCCTGACGATCCTAGCGAGAGTGGGGCATGACTAGGCGTTCTGTACAGCATGCTCACACTGGACATGCATCACACCTCCCCAAGATTTTACTTGCTCAACCCTGAGCTAAAATCTGACAAACACAGAACCCCATCAAGCCCCTCACACCCAGCGACCGCATGGCACTAAAACAAAGCTGAGTTTATCACCAAAACACATCTTATTATTAAAAAAAAATTCACATTTTATAACTCCTCCCAACAATAGCAAAAAGACACAATATCATGCTCCCAGAGCGAGCTTACAGCAGCTCAGCCGTTTGATAGTTTGTGGACTACTCAAACTCTATAGGCTATGACAAACTTATACGATTATCTATATCAAAAGAAAGAGTTTTTATATGATTTTTATATTTTAATATGTTTTTTCCCGGCTGCACTATAAGGGCAGCCTATTTTCCTCCACTCAAACCCACACACCTGTGATAGCCTACGACTGATCATCCACCCTTGATAAACAATCCGCGATCACATTGTCACATCCAGCAATATGACGGATGTCCAGGTTATACTCCTGCAACATCAAAGACCACCTGGTCAGTCTCATATTGCGATTGTGAAATCGATTCAGGAATCTCAAAGGGTGATGATCAGTGTAGATAACCACGACTGGGCCATAGGCTGGAACATACACCTCGAAGTGCCTGAGCGACAGCACAATCGCCAGTAATTCCTTTTCTATTGTAGAATAGTTCTTTTGTGCAGCATTGAACTTCTTAGAAAAGAAACTTACTGGGTGTTCCACACCTTCATTGTCTGTCTGTAGCAAGACGGCACCAGCCCCTACACCACTAGCATCTGTTGCCAGCTGAAAAGGCCTGTTAAAGTCTGGGGCCCTGAGTATCGGGTGAGTACATAGCAAATGTTTCACCAAAGTGAAAGCCTTTTCACACTCAGGTGCCCACAAAAACTTTTTGTCTTTAGATAACAAATCTGTGAGAGGTGCCAACACCGTTGAGTAACCTTTTATGAAGCGTCTGTAGTAGCCTATCATACCCAAGAATCTCATAATCTGCTTCTTGGTTGTTGGGTGCGGAAATTTATTGATAGCCTGTACCTTGTTCTGAGGAGGGCACACCTGTCCCCTTCCCACTAGAAACCCAAGGTACTGCACAGTGGCTTTTACGAAGTCAAACTTTGCCAAATTTACTACCAGACCTGCTTCACTAAGTTTCCGGAACAAGGTCTCAAGGTGCTCACAATGGCTCTCAAAGTCGTCATCATAAATGATTACATCGTCCAAATATACGGTGCAATTTGGAATGTCCTTTACAATTTCATTCATCAGGTTCTGAAACGTTGCTGGTGCATTCTTAAGTCCGTAAGGCATAACATTGCACCGGTAGGTACTCCCGTCCACAACAAAACCACATACCTCTTTAGCACGCTCGGCCAAAGGTACTTGCCAGTAACCTTTTACTAAACCTACTTTAGACAAAAAACGAGCATTACCAATTTTGTCAACACTATCATCAACCCGAGGAAGAGGATATGGGTTAGTTGGAGTCAAACCGTTTAACCTACGGAAATCAATACAAAAGCGTACCTTGCCATCTGGCTTAGGCTGCAGTGTTACGGGGGAAGTCCACTTAACTGTGCCTTTCTCTATCAACCCTCTACCGAGCATATACTCCAACTCATCCCTCAGAGCTGGTAGTTTTATGGGGGGCACACGGTACGGGATTGACTTAAAGGGTAGATGGTCCCCCACATCAACATCATGCATAGCCTGAGTAGTGAGGCCTGGGTGTTCAGCAAATACAGTGGGGTATGAACCGAACAACTGACGGATAGCATCAAACTGCGGCTCAGGCAAATGAGCTATAGCCTCGTCAGTCCTTAGGCTCGAGTTCCCCGCCCACTGATCCGCTTAAACATGTTGTTCCCAGCTATCCTCCTCTGAAGCTTGACTGTCCCCCTCTCCTTCTCCACCACGGCCGCAACAAGCCAACACAGGGACAGTGAGAGGCTCAGAGGGGCGCCTCACATACTCTTTAATAAGGTTTACGTGACATAACTGGTTCTTTTTCCTCCTGTCTGGAGTGGCAACAAGGTAATCTAAGTCTGAAATTTTGTCTACAATTTTATAAGGTCCAGTGTACTTCGCAGAGAGGGGGTTACCAACCAAAGGCAACAAATTAATACCTCTTGTCCTACAGTGAAGTTCCGGAGCCTCACTTTGCGATCATACCTGTCCTTCATCAAAGCTTGTGATTCTGTCAAATTTCTACCTGCCATCTCCAGACTCTTAAGCATGCGCTCACGGCTTTCAAGCACATACTTTAATAATGGACAAGGCTGCACAGTCCCCTCCCAAATTTCTTTCAGCATGTTAAGGGGGCCCCTGACACGGTGTCCAAAAATCAGCTCGTTTGGACTAAATCCCAGGCTCTCACCAGGTACCTCCCGAGCAGCAACAGCACATAAGGCAATCCAAGATCCCACTGAGGATGCCAATAATAAAAAAAATCTCCTGGCTGTGCATCGCCGTACTCGTCGAGCTCTACAGCTCCATTAGCACACGTTTGGAGCTCAGGGTCCTCTAGTTGCAACCGACGTATATCTGAGGGTGCCAAGCGATCTAACTGCTCCCGGAGCAATGCATGACCTTCCCCGATACTGGGCTGCTCCCTCTGTCTCTCTCGATGTACATAACGTTGCTGTCGTGGAGACTCGTCATGCCCAGCCTCGTCACTCTCGATGACAGGCCCAGGGGCTACTCCAGAATTAAGTAATGGTGCTAATACTGAATCACCCAGGAGAGCCGCCGAGTCAAAACTCTTAAAACCAACTCCAGCTTTAGCCTCCTCCTGTTGATCGTTCCTCCGCTGGTCTGACGACGGAGGACTAGGCTGTGACACTTTAGCTGCCCGAGCTCGGGTGACAACACACTCCATGGGTTGTGTCTGGCACCGCTCGACCCACTCTTGCTCTTCCCTACTCACGTCGGCCGGCCTCTCGGCAACGACTAAGGGTAGAACCTCAGAAGCGGGCATTGCAAAGTCGTTGCCGAGAAGAAGGTCGACGCCCTCCACTGGCAGTTTCTCCACAATCCCGACATCCAATTCACGTGCCACATCATCCACCTCCAACTCCAACCGCACCAGCGGGTATGACCGAGTTGCATTAATACCCTGCACCACTACCACCCGAGCCGCGTTTATAGGGTAGCCAGTCAAATTTTTCATCAGAGTCTGGGAAGCACCTTTATCACGCAAGACCTCTACTCCATGCTTGCCCACATCATGCAACCCCGCCCTCTATGGTCGCAAAAAACATCCTGAGCAGGGTTCGAGCCTCCCAGGTGCTTCTGCATTGGCTGTGCCTCAGCCTCTGACGAACTGCCCCGGGCAAACTCAGATGACTTCGGAGACACACCAATGTTGCAGGCCAAAGACACAGCTGCTGTAGGTGGTTTGCTAGGACAGACTCTTGCAAAGTGCCCCTTTTTATGACAATGATAACACTCCAACTCCCCTTTGGGCTTCCCTTGGTACTGGGAAGGGCCCGGCCCCTTCTTAAATGGGACGGTGCTAGTCTTGTGGTCAGTCTTGGTATCATGGCTCTTGTACTTGTTTGCATAAGGTATATCACTAACTCGGGGGGGTGGGGCGTCACGCCCTTGTTACCTGCCTCACTACGCTGGGCAGACCCGCACCCACGAATTAGTGATAGCCGGAGGTCAGCCATCTCAGCTGCCTCCTGTAGAGTTTTTGGGTTCTTTTCTTTAATAGTTAAAGTCATTTCTGCACCAGTACACTTATAAAACTGCTCGAGCAGAAACAGCTCAGTCAACTGTTCTGCCGTCTCAGCTTTCTCAGAACGTGTCCAGTTTGTAAGTGCATCTTTTAAGTCCCGGGCATGTTCAAGAAAGGTCGCCTCCCTAGTCTTTGTAACACCCCGAAACTTCAATCGATATGTTTCCGGTTGCAACTCGTATGCCCGTAGGACAGCTCTCTTCAATTCTGGGTAGTCAATGCAAGACTCTAAAGGCAGTGCATCATAAGCCTTCAGACCCTTACCCGTAAGTCTTGAGGAGACTAGAGCTGCCCACTTCTCTTCAGGCCAATTATGCTCCCTACACTTCTTCTCAAAACGATTAAAAAATTCTGTGACTTCAGTTTCACTAAATACCGGCACCAATTTGACTAAGTGGGCTAAGGACTGTTCTCTTACTTGGCCCTCACGGCCCATCCGAGTCCCTGTCGACTCTGCACGAGTCTTATCTAAATATAATTTAGCACAATATTTCTCTGAGTCGTACCTAAGCTCAGCCTCATGCCTCCTAACCTCAATCTCATGCCTCCTAGTCTCATTCTCCTGCTTCCTAGCCTCAATCTCCTGCTTCCTAGCCTCAATCTTAGCAAGCTCAAGTCTAAATACCATATCTGGAGACAGGCAGGAAGAGGGAGCTGCCACTACTGAAGGAGGGGGGGCAAAAACTGGGGAACCACCATGTGCACCACCCGAGGGCACTCCAATCTGCCAATTCTCATCCCTCTGTGGGAGAGTGCTAACCTCCGGTAACTGAGTGGACGGCACTGTGGGAGTCGAGTGAGAGGGGATCTGGGGAGGAACCCCCCCAAACGCCCTCTCCTCCGAAACCCCATGTCGCCCACGCAACACCCAGGAAATCAGCTCCCCCTTGGACATCCCTACTACATTGGAAATGCCCAAAACCTTGGCTATCAGGTGCAAGCCACAAACATCCACCCCAGTCAGCCTCTCCTCCGTCACGTGGTACCGCTTACTCACAAAAACTCTAGCATCCTCCTCACTGGTTACTAACGGCACACCTTCAAATGACATCTCTCGCTCATCGTCAGTGCTAATGCACGACATACTGTAGTCCACAAAAAAATTCTCGAGACAAAAGTGTTAAACTTCCTATGCAAGCACTAATTACTAAATTAACTGGAGTCTCTTAAATGCTTTACTAATTGCCATACAAAAAAATATTCTTCAATATGCACGCTAAAATACAAACAAACAAATGTACAACTCTGCAAAAATTTATACTGTTCACAAAATCCTAAGCAAGGTCGCCATTTGTTACGAACTGGCACTCGGGTACACAAGGGCTCTCAATCAGGACTCGAATACGGCTCGCTGCCACAACGGAAACACACGATCCCAACCCCTGAGTACTGCCAGCCGAACAAAAAACACCAATACCCTCCAGAGTTCAATCTGCTATAACGGGGCATACAAGAACTCGGTACTAGTGTTCAACAACAGACTAATAAAGAGACAGGAATTCTCTAGTCTGGTCAACAATCAAACAAAGAAGTAAGAAACAACAACACCAAAGAATAGTGTTGGCCGAAGCCGAAGTAATCCACCCTTGACTAAGAACTTAAGAAGTCCTCCACCCTCTACTTCGGATCGGCACTATTACGTTACGTTAATTAATAGTCCTTAACCCTTATTTAGCGGCGAGCAAGGAATCGAGTTCAAAGCTGGACTATGGCGGCGCTCGACATAACTCGAGTGGCAATTTCAGCACGTAATGTGGCTGAGAGAGAGAGACAAGTGGTGGCAGGAGACTAGCGAGCGTATGACTGCTCCAGACCACCGCGGCGAACCTACTGACACAATCTCAAGCTCCCTCCTCCCTCTCTCACTCGCTACATACTCAATTATGTACCGAAAGTACCGAATTACCTGCTTTTTGCACTCGCGTTGCACGGTTATTGCAAGAAAACTATCCATCATACAAGGATCGTTATGGTGTCATTCGAAAGCTCTGTTTATGCCCTTTCAGGAATAGGTACTTGTTTTACGTTCTGGGTCTTATTTAGGCATGAAAATGATCACGTAAACAGCCCTATTTTGGCTAAAAACACCCCGCTGGGCAGTACACATAAATAAACCGCATAGGCCGCTCGTAAGGTGTTAAGCATCTAGCAAGGAATCTTCTGAAAAAAGTTAGATGCTTCTCGGATGCTCGTAAGAAGTACGTATCGGATTTTGAACAGTAATTCAATAAGCAAAAACACTGGCAATTAAATACTATTAAAGGTTTAAATTGGCATAAGAATAATTAAAAGAATATGGAATAGTAAATGGCAAACATTAAAAAGAAGTACTCCGCAAATGCAACGGCAATAGCCTACTCGGATTGTGCTCGTGGGCCACTAATCACTAAAGTAGCCAAGCGTGCAACACATGAAATCAATAGTGCATAAACAATATTATACATAAGGAAAGCTTCAATACTATTCTGTATCTACTAATCGAGTAAAGTCTAGCTGGGGTACTGTGGGCAAAAGGTAGCAGTGACTGAGCAAAAACGGCTCGTAGCCTAGCGAAGTCCTCACAACTGTTTAAAGTATTACGTTAAAACTAACAAGTGCACTTTGAGAAATCCAGATCCCTTGTATCTGGTTTTCTCTCCCAGCTCCTTGACAAAGTAAAAACAAACTGTTAATAAAATACAGGGTGGTTAGGCTCTTGCCCTCACGCACTGTAAATTATTAACTCAACACAGTCAGGCCGCGAAGACAACCTAGGCTTCACTGAACCGAAACGAGTATGCAGGTTTATCGCTTAACCACTGCATCAAACAACAACTCGTAACACAGAAAAGCCTTACCCCAGTCTAGCATTACCTAGACTAGCAGAACACAGGAATAATAATAATAACACACAGGGAAATGCATATACAAGTGCAACAAACATAAATCAATCCTATTCTAAGTTAACCCTTCCAAAATAGGCTATCTAATAGGCAAGTATCTAGTGAGAACTCAAGCGATAATACGTTGGCTGACTAGCTCTGCACCAACGGGACCATGGAAGTTAAACAGGCAGGGAAAAGAGGAGATAAGAATGTAAGGTAGTAGAGAAAGTTTACATCAGTCAGAAGAATATATATAGTTAGCAAGGGAAATGAGAAGTCGCTCTGCCTAATGAGTTCTGATGAAAAAATGGCTAGACTTCCCTTTTTATACCCGGCCCTCTAGTGAGCCCAACGTGAACTACTAAGGACCGCCCACTGACAATCATTACGTAATTTCTCTCTCTCCTCTGGGATAGACAAAGGCTCCCCTAGCACTGAGGGGAGGGGGGAGGGGGGAGTGCTAGTGAGTTAGGCCCACCTCCCGCCTGGCGCACCCACTGACCCCCAACTGTGGCTGCCTCTCCTCCCATCATTACAAATAAGTTTTACACACAATACTTATAACTAATGATATAAAATAGAACTCGTTGACTCAGATGAAAACAAAATACATATTCATAATACTTATAGTACAACGGCTCACATGAACTAAGTTAGGAAACTCTACATAGACTACAGCCAAAGTTCCTGCCCTGACGATCCTAGCGAGAGTGGGGCATGATTAGGCGTTCTGTACAGCATGCTCACACTGGACATGCATCACACCTCCCCAAGATTTTACTTGCTCAACCCTGAGCTAAAATCTGACAAACACAGAACCCCATCAAGCCCCTCACACCCAGCGACCGCATGGCACTAAAACAAAGCTGAGTTTATCACCAAAACACATCTTATTATTAAAAAAAAATTCACATTTTATAACTCCTCCCAACAATAGCAAAAAGACACAATATCATGCTCCCAGAGCGAGCTTACAGCAGCTCAGCCGTTTGATAGTTTGTGGACTACTCAAACTCTATAGGCTATGACAAACTTATACGATTATCTATATCAAAAGAAAGAGTTTTTATATGATTTTTATATTTTAATATGTTTTTCCCGGCTGCACTATAAGGGCAGCCTATTTTCCTCCACTCAAACCCACACACCTGTGATAGCCTACGACTGATCATCCACCCTTGATAAACAATCCGCGATCACATTGTCACATCCAGCAATATGACGGATGTCCAGGTTATACTCCTGCAACATCAAAGACCACCTGGTCAGTCTCATATTGCGATTGTGAAATCGATTCAGGAATCTCAAAGGGTGATGATCAGTGTAGATAACCACGACTGGGCCATAGGCTGGAACATACACCTCGAAGTGCCTGAGCGACAGCACAATCGCCAGTAATTCCTTTTCTATTGTAGAATAGTTCTTTTGTGCAGCATTGAACTTCTTAGAAAAGAAACTTACTGGGTGTTCCACACCTTCATTGTCTGTCTGTAGCAAGACGGCACCAGCCCCTACACCACTAGCATCTGTTGCCAGCTGAAAAGGCCTGTTAAAGTCTGGGGCCCTGAGTATCGGGTGAGTACATAGCAAATGTTTCACCAAAGTGAAAGCCTTTTCACACTCAGGTGCCCACAAAAACTTTTTGTCTTTAGATAACAAATCTGTGAGAGGTGCCAACACCGTTGAGTAACCTTTTATGAAGCGTCTGTAGTAGCCTATCATACCCAAGAATCTCATAATCTGCTTCTTGGTTGTTGGGTGCGGAAATTTATTGATAGCCTGTACCTTGTTCTGAGGAGGGCACACCTGTCCCCTTCCCACTAGAAACCCAAGGTACTGCACAGTGGCTTTTACGAAGTCAAACTTTGCCAAATTTACTACCAGACCTGCTTCACTAAGTTTCCGGAACAAGGTCTCAAGGTGCTCACAATGGCTCTCAAAGTCGTCATCATAAATGATTACATCGTCCAAATATACGGTGCAATTTGGAATGTCCTTTACAATTTCATTCATCAGGTTCTGAAACGTTGCTGGTGCATTCTTAAGTCCGTAAGGCATAACATTGCACCGGTAGGTACTCCCGTCCACAACAAAACCACATACCTCTTTAGCACGCTCGGACAAAGGTACTTGCCAGTAACCTTTTACTAAACCTACTTTAGACAAAAAACGAGCATTACCAATTTTGTCAACACTATCATCAACCCGAGGAAGAGGATATGGGTTAGTTGGAGTCAAACCGTTAAACCTACGGAAATCAATACAAAAGCGTACCTTGCCATCTGGCTTAGGCTGCAGTGTTACGGGGGAAGTCCACTTAACTGTGCCTTTCTCTATCAACCCTCTACCGAGCATATACTCCAACTCATCCCTCAGAGCTGGTAGTTTTATGGGGGGCACACGGTACGGGATTGACTTAAAGGGTAGATGGTCCCCCACATCAACATCATGCATAGCCTGAGTAGTGAGGCCTGGGTGTTCAGCAAATACAGTGGGGTATGAACCGAACAACTGACGGATAGCATCAAACTGCGGCTCAGGCAAATGAGCTATAGCCTCGTCAGTCCTTAGGCTCGAGTTCCCCGCCCGCTGATCCGCTTAAACATGTTGTTCCCAGCTATCCTCCTCTGAAGCTTGACTGTCCCCCTCTCCTTCTCCACCACGGCCGCAACAAGCCAACACAGGGACAGTGAGAGGCTCAGAGGGGCGCCTCACATACTCTTTAATAAGGTTTACGTGACATAACTGGTTCTTTTTCCTCCTGTCTGGAGTGGCAACAAGGTAATCTAAGTCTGAAATTTTGTCTACAATTTTATAAGGTCCAGTGTACTTCGCAGAGAGGGGGTTACCAACCAAAGGCAACAAAATTAATACCTCTTGTCCTACAGTGAAGTTCCGGAGCCTCACTTTGCGATCATACCTGTCCTTCATCAAAGCTTGTGATTCTGTCAAATTTCTACCTGCCATCTCCAGACTCTTAACCCGGCAAGCGCGATAGGCCTCACGGAAGGCTTCCTATAGGGAACGCGATAGGCCTCACGGAAGCAGGACCATAAAAAAAACCCTTCCATAAAAAAAAAGGGCCTATCAAAACAAAGGAATTTGTCTCTAGGTGAGATAATTCCCCTCCAGTACTCATCCATGTAAATCTCACCCACCCCCCTCCCCTCCTTCCCCACCTTATTCCCCCCTCCCTCCCCTCCTCAATTATCACCTATTTTTCCTCTTATTATCATCATTTATCGGTTATTTTTCTCTCCCGCGATAATGTAGCACAAGTGGGTTGCATAAAAGATCGTTATGCAACACCCAGACACCGGCACACACCGCCCCGCTCTCCTCAGTTGACTCCCAGACAGCGAGAGGGGAAGGCTGCCTGTCTCTCTCTCTCGCCTGAGATTATGACCGGGTGGCCAATATCTTCGTTTTTCACCACCCAAATGCTTTTCCCACTTATTTTAGCACTCTTGAAGGTTCATATATACATCATATATGTAAAATAAAAGCATACCGAAAACAAATAATGGTTTATATTGTAAATATAACGAATTCTGTCAGAATCCAGGGCTAGAAATGCACAAATAACTACCCTAGCACCTACTGTCATATCGCGCTTGTCAGGTTAAGCATGCGCTCACGGCTTTCAAGCACATACTTTAATAATGGACAAGGCTGCACAGTCCCCTCCCAAATTTCTTTCAGCATGTTAAGGGGGCCCCTGACACGGTGTCCAAAAATCAGCTCGTTTGGACTAAATCCCAGGCTCTCACCAGGTACCTCCCGAGCAGCAAACAGCACATAAGGCAATCCAAGATCCCACCGAGGATGCCAATAATAAAAAAAATCTCCTGGCTGTGCATCGCCGTACTCGTCGAGCTCTACAGCTCCATTAGCACACGTTTGGAGCTCAGGGTCCTCTAGTTGCAACCGACGTATATCTGAGGGTGCCAAGCGATCTAACTGCTCCCGGAGCAATGAATGACCTTCCCCGATACTGGGCTGCTCCCTCTGTCTCTCTCGATGTACATAACGTTGCTGTCGTGGAGACTCGTCATGCCCAGCCTCGTCACTCTCGATGACAGGCCCAGGGGCTACTCCAGAATTAAGTAATGGTGCTAATACTGAATCACCCAGGAGAGCCGCCGAGTCAAAACTCTTAAAACCAACTCCAGCTTTAGCCTCCTCCTGTTGATCGTTCCTCCGCTGGTCTGACGACGGAGGACTAGGCTGTGACACTTTAGCTGCCCGAGCTCGGGTGACAACACTCCATGGGTTGTGTCTGGCACCGCTCGACCCACTCTTGCTCTTCCCTACTCACGTCGGCCGGCCTCTCGGCAACGACTAAGGGTAGAACCTCAGAAGCGGGCATTGCAAAGTCGTTGCCGAGAAGAAGGTCGACGCCCTCCACTGGCAGTTTCTCCACAATCCCGACATCCAATTCACGTGCCACATCATCCACCTCCAACTCCAACCGCACCAGCGGGTATGACCGAGTTGCATTAATACCCTGCACCACTACCACCCGAGCCGCGTTTATAGGGTAGCCAGTCAAATTTTTCATCAGAGTCTGGGAAGCACCTTTATCACGCAAGACCTCTACTCCATGCTTGCCCACATCACGCAACCCCGCCCTCTATGGTCGCAAAAAACATCCTGAGCAGGGTTCGAGCCTCCCAGGTGCTTCTGCATTGGCTGTGCCTCAGCCTCTGACGAACTGCCCCGGGCAAACTCAGATGACTTCGGAGACACACCAATGTTGCAGGCCAAAGACACAGCTGCTGTAGGTGGTTTGCTAGGACAGACTCTTGCAAAGTGCCCCTTTTTATGACAATGATAACACTCCAACTCCCCTTTGGGCTTCCCTTGGTACTGGGAAGGGCCCGGCCCCTTCTTAAATGGGACGGTACTAGTCTTGTGGTCAGTCTTGGTATCATGGCTCTTGTACTTGTTTGCATAAGGTATATCACTAACTCGGGGGGGTGGGGCGTCACGCCCTTGTTACCTGCCTCACTACGCTGGGCAGACCCGCACCCACGAATTAGTGATAGCCGGAGGTCAGCCATCTCAGCTGCCTCCTGTAGAGTTTTTGGGTTCTTGAACAGTAATTCAATAAGCAAAAACACTGGCAATTAAATACTATTAAAGGTTTAAATTGGCATAAGAATAATTAAAAGAATATGCAATAGTAAATGGCAAACATTAAAAAGAAGTACTCCGCAAATGCAACGGCAATAGCCTACTCGGATTGTGCTCGTGGGCCACTAATCACTAAAGTAGCCAAGCGTGCAACACATGAAATCAATAGTGCATAAACAATATTATACATAAGGAAAGCTTCAATACTATTCTGTATCTACTAATCGAGTAAAGTCTAGCTGGGGTACTGTGGGCAAAAGGTAGCAGTGACTGAGCAAAAACGGCTCGTAGCCTAACGAAGTCCTCACAACTGTTTAAAGTATTACGTTAAAACTAACAAGTGCACTTTGAGAAATACAGATCCCTTGTATCTGGTTTTCTCCCGGCTCCTTGACAAAGTAAAAACAAACTGTTAATAAAATACAGGGTGGTTAGGCTCTTGCCCTCACTCACTGTAAATTATTAACTCAACACAGTCAGCCGCGAAGACAACCTAGGCTTCACTGAACCGAAACGAGTATACAGGTTTATCGCTTAACCACTGCATCAAACAACAACTCGTAACACAGAAAAGCCTTACCCCAGTCTAGCATTACCTAGACTAGCAGAAAACAGGAATAATAATAATAACACACAGGGAAATGCATATACAAGTGCAACAAACATAAATCAATCCTATTCTAAGTTAACCCTTCCAAAATAGGCTATCTAATAGGCAAGTATCTAGTGAGAACTCAAGCGATAATACGTTGGCTGACTAGCTCTGCACCAACGGGACCATGGAAGTTAAACAGGCAGGGAAAAGAGGAGATAAGAATGTAAGGTAGTAGAGAAAGTTCACATCAGTCAGAAGAATATATAAGTTAGCAAGGGAAATGAAAAGTCGCTCTGCCTAATGAGTTCTGATGAAAAAATGGCTAGACTTCCCTTTTTATACCCGGCCCTCTAGTGAGCCCAACGTGAACTACTAAGGACCGCCCACTGACAATCATTACGTAATTTCTCTCTCTCCTCTGGGATAGACAAAGGCTCCCCTAGCACTGAGGGGAGGGGGGAGGGGGGAGTGCTAGTGAGTTAGGCCCACCTCCCGCCTGGCGCACCCACTGACCCCCAACTGTGGCTGCCTCTCCTCCCATCATTACAAATAAGTTTTACACACAATACTTATAACTAATGATATAAAATAGAACTCGTTGACTCAGATGAAAACAAAATACATATTCATAATACTTATAGTACAACGGCTCACATGAACTAAGTTAGGAAACTCTACATAGACTACAGCCAAAGTTCCTGCTCTGACGATCCTAGCGAGAGTGGGGCATGACTAGGCGTTCTGTACAGCATGCTCACACTGGACATGCGTCACAGTTGACCTTTGTGGAGCGCCAGGGCAAGACCAGATACTAGAGATCTGGACTTACCAAGAGAGCCTCCAAGTCACTTAACGTAACATAAGGGAAATCTGTTCAAGGGGAGACAGTAGGCTACGAGCATGCTTGCGCTCTGCCTAGTTTCCTGATACCTTTTATGCCACTGCTAGACTTTATTAGTGAGAAAGACAGCATTGTGTTTATTAACTTTCATTGTGTATGCTTTAGGAATTATTCACGCCTTATTTTAGCCTAGGTTGATGCATAGTGCACAACCCAGTTTGGCTGTTACGTTGGCTAAGGAAGTACTGTTTCTGAGTGGTTATTATTAGTGCTGTCACAGAGTTGTTGCACTCCCTTGTTATATATATGTATCCTACTTATTGGTGTATTTAAGATACACGCTTTGGTGTCCTGCCCCTGCATTATTTCTGTTCTATATTAACGAGCATCTTAGAGCATCAGACCTTTTCAGAGATTCCTTATCTGATTGCTGTAGGACTAGACTTCCAGTGTTTTCATAGAGCATTGAAGAGTTTTGTGTTGAGTACAGACTCACACTAAAGTTAACGTAAGCAATTATTCCTTTATTAAATCTTATGATAGTTTATTCAAGCATTGTTATTACTTTAGAGCATTTTCGTAACGTAAGTACTCCTGTTGTGAGTTGGCTTTACCGTCACCGGAAAGCCTTTGTAGAAGTGCACTAAAACCCAGTTAATTGATACCCCGTTATCCAGTAGATTAACTCTGAAGGGTATTAAGTGTTTTTGTTCACCGGCGTAATAGTTCGAGGGTTTGGAATTAGCGTACCGTTGTTGCAGATATAGCCTATCATCTAGTCCAATATTACGTGCCCTTGTTTATTTCGTAGTGCCGGTCGTAACAATTTAGACCGGGACAAGTTGATGTGGGGGAACCACAACTAGGAAGGGAAGGGTTCATTATCTAGCCCATCATGGGGTGAAAAAAAGGCAGTGACACCACACCAATACGAGTGGTGTATGACTACTCGGCCCGCCAAGGTCAACAGCCCAGTCTAAATGACTGCTTCCTGACAGGACAGACGACACTAAGGACGGACCCCGTCCTTAGTGTCGGATCCGTGTCCCACCTATTGAGGTTTAGGCTAGGACAATACGCTTTAACAAGTGATATTGAGAAAGTCTTTTTGATGGTGAAATTGCATGATGGGGATCGAGATGTCACTCATTTCCTTTGTTTCAAGGACATTGGCGACTCTTGAGAGTCTGGTTGTGATTTATGTATTTATTTTTTCTACGTGAGTGAGGGAGACAAAAGGCAGAACTGCCTGTATCGAGTGCCTCCCCCAGAGTTGAAAGAGTGACAGGGCCAAAATCAAGGGACGTTCGAGCCAAAATGCCTATACACACAGAGTTTGAAGCAATTTAAGTCATAGGAAGAGGGAAAGACTGATTCTGGGAGAGAGTTCCAGAGCTCAGCAGTTGAATAGAAGAAAGTCAGAATACTGTTTCACTCTTGGGTTGGAGAGTTGCACAGAGTAGGGGTGGGATTGTGTAGCAAGATGGGTACTACGTACCCTACGTAGAGGAGGTGGTATACTCTGGGAAAGCTCTGAGGAACATTGATTATTATAGTAGCTATAGAATAGCGAGAGAGATGCAACATTGCGGCGAAGAGAGAGAGATTTCAGAGAGTTGGTGAGTGGGCGGGAGTTAATGATACAAAAGGCTTTCCTTTCTACTTTGTATAGGAGTGCGGTGTGAGAGGATCCTCCCCACACATGTGAACAATACTCAATACAAGGACGCACTGTGCCCCTGTACAGAGCAAGAAGCTGTGCAGGGTTAAAGAACCTCTTGAGACGGTTGAGCACACCCAGCTTCTGGGAGGCTGCCTTAGCAAGACTGGTAATAGGATCCTTCCAAGTAAGAGCAGAAGAAAAAGAGACACCGAGAATATTGAGAGATGATGAAGGATTGATTTTTGTATTGTTGAATTGTAAGGGATAGCCCTCTGAGAGTTTTGAACGGGTAGTAAGATGAAGAAATTGGCTTTTGGAAGCATTAAAGGTAACAAGGTTTTCTCTGCCCCAATTGGAAATAGTAATTAGATCAGAAGATAAGTGTTGCATGGCTTCATTATGTTTGTTTTTGAGGGATTGCTAGCTGGGGCATTCAGGAAAACTAATTGAGTAGTGTTAGGTAGAATCGTGTGCATATGAATGGATGGTATTTATTGAAGAAGAGTAAGTTGATGACAATCCTCACTGAAATAGAAGCAGTCATGAATGACCGTTTGCTCACGTATGTATACACCGACCTGCAAGAACCACTGCCATTGGCGCCAGCACACTTCCTCTACGGTAAACCATTGATTTTGTTTCCTTCTGATTTTCAGTCACATATGGAACTAGAGGATCCTTTGGTGTATTCTGAAGCGGCGGTATCAAGGTAGTACCAGTACAGCTTGAAGGTTATCAAGGATTTTATGAAGAGGTGGATTCATGACTATCTGCTAGCTTTGAGGGAGAGGAATATGAAGCCCTCTGGTAGACCATCGGCACCTTCCAATCATGACGTGGTTTAAAATTTGTGAAGACAGTCCTCGTTTGTACCGGGACTCGTCCCAGGCTTGCTGCTGATAGCGCAATTAGCATGTGGCATCAGAAGATAGCCTCTGGGAAACTTTAGTTTAAGGTGAGTTTCAGGTGTTCTTCGTGGGGGGTAGGTATCGTGTAATACGATAGTTAGGCAATACACTAGCAGTCGTTTCTACGACATATCTATTTGGGCAATATGCTAACGGTCGTTTCTATGATTAAGGGATAGGAAATAAGATCGTGATTGTTGTAAGTTAATATTATGAAAGGCCTAATATGCTGTTATGTAATATCAATATGGTCTTTTGTAGTATGTATGAATGTTATCATATGTATTATTGCATTTAATCATCGTATCTGCGAATCTGGGGCGGTACAATATTTGTCCTAGCTCACAGCAGCAGGTTAGAGGGTGGCGTGCCTAGAGACGGCCGTCAGAGCGTTTATAGATATCACCCAGTACACATCTTTTCCTTTCATTGTGCTATAGTGCCTACATATACAGCAAATGACCAGAATTTACCACACATCATCAACATAGACGTTCTCACCGACGCCAAGACTGACAGATAAGTCTTATTTCCTCATACCCATTGAAATGCTGGGTGTGATGGGAATTTAACCCTCCCGAAAATCCCCAGGCCCAGTGGTGGTGCCTGGCATGGGTTCAAACCCTGGTTAGGGACCTCAGTAGGTTTTACCAGACTGGTGCAGTTTCGAACCCTGGTTAGGGACCTCAGTAGGTTTTACCAGACTGGCACGCTAACCCACTGTACTACCACGGACGTACAATAGGATAGCAACCTTAGTTCTCCTTGAAAGAACCAGGTGATAGTCTCGTGGTGATTCACGTGGTGGGTTTCTTAGACTTCGCCGCCAACGACTATTTTAATAATAATAATAATAATAATAATAATAATAATAATAATAATATTAATAATCGGTTTATTTCAAGCCGGCCACCAATGGGGCTGAATATACACAGACTTAACCTAGATCTTATCCTAAGGGATCAACAGGCTGATCCTGGCTGCTAACATGAGCGCCTACATACTCCCGAGGGAGTAGGACGTGGGCAGGAGACTTTGTGGGCCCCCCGAGGCAGTCGGTTCAGACATTGCCTTTACGGCCAGGGAAAGTTCTTGAGAGAACTTCTCCTGCCAGCACGTGGGATCGAATCCCCGGTACACCAGAGCTAGCACTCCCAATATACTGTACTAAGCGCACTCGGCCACCGTGACCGTAACGCTATGCTATCCCAGACAACTCAGGTAGTTTTGTGGTTGTTGGATTTTTGCGGTTACAGGGTATTACATATCATCCTTCTTTAACAAGGCTAGTACCTAGCCTCTTTTAAGGTCGTAAGGTATCATAGCCACATCAGTTCAGTAATCTCAATATTCTTAGAGTCCGCGTGATGGGTGCTCTATCTAGTTACCATATCACGTTCCGTGACTGCCACCAATGAAATGCTGGGTGTGAAGGGAGTTTAACCCTCCTGAAAATCCCCAGGCCCAGTGGTGGTACCTGGCGAGGGTTCAAACCCTGGTTATGGAAATCAGTAGGTTTTACCAGACTGGTGCAGTTCCGAACCCTGGTTAGGGACCTCAGTAGGTTTTGCCAAACTGACACACTAATCCACTGTACTACCACGGTCATACAATAGGATAGCAACCTTAGTTCTCCTTGAAACAACCAGGTGATAGTCACGTGGTGGGTTTCTTAGACTTCGCCACCAACACCTATTTTATGCTATCCCAGACGTCAACTCTGGTAGTTTTGTGGTTGCGGGATTTTTGCGGGTACAGGGTATTACACCCATGATCATTTAGCACCATAATTTCTGTGTATTTTCCTCTGAGCGTGCTATAGTGCCGTTCACAAAATCGTCCCTACCACCCGCCATCTTTGCCGGCTTTTTTCCCAACCTCATACGTTGTGTGGATGTATTGGCAAGTTAATTCCCGGCATTAATTAACCTGGTCTTTATTATAAATTATATCTTTATGTGAGAGACCTTTAGATTTGATTTAGTGTAGTTTAAATATATTAACTTCACTAATAATTCTATCACGTATGGTGTTGCAGAAATACCTTTCATGAATTTCAGAATAAATAGGTCTAACAAAAATAAACGTACTTTGCTATATTATGGTTTGAGAAAATGTTCATATTTACCGAGATATTACACCCTTTAGAATATACTGTATAGGTAAGTCTAGGGGATGAAAGTTATCAGAGTACCATGACCTTAATTATTTTATATTTTCATTAACTGTCTGACACCTGGTATTTACAACAGGTGCTTGAGGTTTCCCCTACCCTCGTTATTACAGGCTTGGGCACGGCGCACCAGAGACTGACCTACACTTTGAAATATCCCTGGTGTGGTTCATATTTCCCTGGAAACATCATGTACTCAGTGCTACAATTTCTCACAGTTGATTTTGTGTTGCATAACACCCTGTTTTTATCCCAAGGTACAGTATTGTTTGTATATGGTTCTACTGGATGTACCATCTGCACTCCAGAGAGTTTCCGGTTTATTCATTATTACACAATGATATTTCCAAAATGTGCAATATTTTGGAAAGTATGAAAATTATCTCAAACCATCATATACAAAACTACATTTATTATTACTAGATTTATGCATTCTGAAATTTATGAAAGGTATTTCTGTAACACCCTGTATGTTTGAGATAGCATCCTACTAAACTTTTGGAATTAAGTCCTTAACTCTGTGCAGCAAGCATAATTTTTGTGCCGTACGGCACTATGTAGGCATATTTCAGCGTATTTCAATATCTATTGCTTGCAATGGCTCAGTAACTAAGTGGGTTTGCTAAACTAAACAAAGTCTGGTGAACAGAGGTGGTTTCAAGGTCACCAGGCATGCCAAGCTCTTGTCCCAAGCTGCTCTGTGACCTGAGGAATAAATGAATGAAGTTGGGTGGCTTTGGTGGGAGAAGTTGGGGGATAGGTAGGTAGGAAGGCAGGCAGGCAGGTAGATAGATAGGAGAGAGGTGGGAGGGAGTGCGACATATACTCACCCTCTCCGACATCTCGCGAGATACTAGCGGCTGTCTCTCGTCTCTCGCACATGTTGGATGGTGGAGGGAGGTGGAGGGACGTAGGGAGAGTGGTGACTTGACAATTTCAGGCAGGAGAAAGCAAAGGAGAGAATTGGAGGTAAAAATTAAATTAAATGAGTTGGGGAGAAGTGGGAGGAGAAAGGGGTGGAGGGGTAAGACATATGTTTGGGGAAGGCAGGAGATGGTGGTAAGGACACATATTGCTTAATCACATATTGCCTCTATTTCACCGGCACTGGGCCGTTTTATTTTATTCTATATATTTATTAATATTAGTTTTTATAGGCTAGTTTCCATTAGGCCTATCGTGTTTTGCGTTCTCCTACGCCATACGGTACTTCGAGAAGGCCCATCACGCATCCCAGAATAACCCCTCGAGTACCAGAGACGCACGTGATGCGTCGGCAATGTATGTAATGGTAAACCCCAGAGCCGCATAGGGTGCGTCGCGGTTAACTCCTTCAGACATATTATGTTCCAATAAGTCCGAGGAGGTGGGAGCCCCGGGATCATTGCCACTGCCCCGCACTACACTCACAACAACACTGCGGCCGTTAGAATTATCGGAGGTGGATGAGGTTGCCACCAACGGTTTTATCGTAAGGTAACTTATCGGACTTACTGAGCTCCATATGACGCTAGTGCATCATATAACTTATTATAGAGGCATGGAGATAAGTCCATATGACGCGATCGAGTCATATGAGTTTTTGGTTCACTCTCCCATATGACGCGATCGCGTCATATATGTCTGAAGGATTTAATTACTCTGGTCCTATAGCACCTAGAGGGCTCAGATTTGTATGTGAACTGCGTAAGTATCCCACGCAACAATGCCGATGGTTGAAAACCCTCACAGTTTAGCCGCGTGCGCGTTAGCGCACAAAAATTTGTTTTTGCATGTTTTTGCCTACCCATTTCCCCATGATAATTCCCACTTTCGGGCGCCCCGTAGGACCCCTTAATGACCTAGAGGATCGATTTGTTATGGTTTTTCCTTCATTTCTAACCCATTCCAGGTGGGTTTTTTTTTTTTTTTTTTTTTGTGCAACCCTCTGGTCCTGGAGTGTACATTTATATAATAATGCCTGGTGTTCAGTGGGTTAATAGACCTTCATCTTCTTTTTCCCTTCCATTTACATCTACATTTGTTACCAGACGCTTTTAGGCACTTCAATCGTACATACATTTGTACCCTGATAGGTGTGAGGTGGTCACTTTATCTTAAAACTTTTATTTATAAGAAGAAGTAAACAGAAGTTTGACATAATACCACATCCACACTGATAATAGAAAATGTTAAAGTTGTTTTTACCTCTACTTTGTATGGAGCACTCATGTCCAAGATATCTGTGCGATTTCTAGTAAGGTATAAGTTGGAGACAGAAATGTCTGCCTCGTCCACAATAAGGGAACGAAATGTGCCGGTCCAGGAACCATTTGGCCACTGGAAGCTCCAAGTCTGTCCTGAAATAGAAAACAGAGAAATATAGCATACAAAATTGCATATAATTGTCTACCAATCTCTCTTTCTCCCCGATATATATATATATATATATATATATATATATATATACAGTATATATATATATATTATAATATATATATATATATATATATATATACAGTATATATATATATATATATATATTATATATATATTTATATATATATATATATATATCTTATAGTAGATTCTAGCTTAGATGATAACTTATAGTAGATGGAGTTGCAATAAACCTCTCATGTGACGACACTATTTATTACAAGTTTCTTGGCTGAGTCTTCATCTAGATACTTCTTAATGAAAGCAATGTTTTCTAAGAGCTCCCACGGAGCTCAGTGTGTTGATAGATGTTGCAAAGGGAGGATGTTTGTCTCTCAGCCGGCCGCCTCAGAAGACGACCGGGCGGCAATATTATACTCTTTTCACCCCCAATATGCTGTTCCCACTTCTTTTATGGCTCTTCAAGGTTCCTATGTTCATCATATAAGTAAAATAAAAGCATATGGAGAAGAAATAATGCTTTATTTCGTAAATATAACAAATTCTGTCAGAATCGAAAGGTAGAAATTACCCGTTTTGGACACTTGACCCTACCTCAATTTTGCGTTCCTCGGGACTATAACAACATCACTCTCTCTCTCTTCAGAGGAGCCAAGCGTGGTAGGAATGCACTGTTTATTGACAACCCTCTAAATAACGTTTAAACGAATGTTTTCAAAACTAATGCAGATGAAATTGTGTAAATCAATTTCCAAACCAATGTGATGTTCTCAGAACTTTGAAATAATTATAATGGTTTCTAAATCTGGCCTTATTAAAAATAAACGAAATGCATGGTCTCTTACAGTGGTACTAATGTAGCGGATCCTGCTAGATCCAGCATATTACTTTGTCTAGCAACATCAAGGTATAATGAATTCTAGCAATGATATAGACATTTTGACCATCTTGAAATTTTAGAGATTAATGGATTGCTAAAGATTATTCTAGATACTTTACCATATTTAAAAACAATTATCTAATGTCGTTATATGAGTCAGGGACATCTTGGCAACTTCAGTGGTATTCTAGTATTCAGTGGTATTCGAGAGGCCGGTCTATATGATCTGTGCCCCATGAATATTCTTTCCTCTCACTTAAACAGTAGGCTACCATAGTGCGGTTGGGAATATGAACATGATTAGATTAATATCCAGTATTCGAGAATGGATAATAAGTCGTAGGCGTGTGCATAAACCTTTAACCGTCCTGGTGGTGTAATGGTTAAGGTAGCAAAAATATGTGTGTGATAACCCGGGTTCGAATCCCGGTGGATCATATATACTTTAATTAATTTCATTGGGGGTGTGGTGGTGAGATTAATAAAAATAATATTATATGTTTGCTTCTGTTTGTGTTGTATTGTATTTTCATTTTCATTTCAATCTCCCAAGACTTCCTGGGCTACATGGTGTAATGTATTGTTTATAGTCCAACCGATCTCCCAAGACTTCCTGGGCTACATGGTGTAATGTATTGTTTATAGTCCAACCGATCTCCCAAGACTTCCTGGGCTACATGGTGTAATGTATTGTTTATAGTCCAACCGATCTTCCTGGGCTACATGGTGTAATGTATTGTTTATAGTCCAACCGATCTTCCTGGGCTACATGGTGTAATGTATTGTTTATAGTCCAACCGATCTCCCAAGACTTCCTGGGCTACATGGTGTAATGTATTGTTTATAGTCCAACCGATCTTAAGAGGCAGTTTTACCCGCGGTCAATTCCTTTACAATGATGCTACATGTATAATTCCTAACAACGAAAATATATTATTTTCTGTATTAAGTACATTATTTTCTGTATTAAGTACTTAATACAGAAAATATACTCGTACTACAGAATGTTCAGCCCTATAAAAGACATTATGTCATGCTATCAACAATCAATCACTCAACACAAATCAACCAATCAATCCAAATCAACCAGTGACCGGAAATCTCAACCAGTAGACCATTTCAACAAGCAGTTCTCAACCACTACCAAATCAACCAATACAGTTAGGTTAGGTTAGTACTATATTTTGACACTGGTTTGGTTGGTCTTGGTTGAGTTGGCACTGGTTGAAATGGTCTACTGGTTGAGATGAACGGGAACCAAATCAACCATTCAACCCAAATAAAACATTCAGCCCAAATCCACCACTCAGTCCAAATCAACCACTCAACCAAAAAATCAACCCAATTAGACTACTCGGCCCAATTACATCACTCAGCCCAAATAGGCTAGACCACTTAGCCCCATTCGGTCTCTAGATTCAACACAGTTCAACCATACCCAATTTGGCCCAATTTCACCACTCAGAATAGTTTAGACCAATTTGAATTACACTTCTGAGCCCGTACACTCAAAGATTCATTAAGGGGAGATTTGTATATGTTTGCTCATTTATTCATCAATTATTTTGTTATCTTTATTTTGCTCCCAAGACCTCCATCAAGCTTAAAATAAATGCCCCAAAGATCCCCATCGAGACAAATTTGTAAAAACAAAATTATATTCAAATATCCCGGCCAACGGTCGGTTCCTCCTTAATTGCCGGCTCACTAATGTTTGCCAGGAAAAAATTGACACCTAACTGGCACAAACATTCTTAAAATTGACAAATAATGGAGCATAAGGTCTTAAAATCGCTAAAGTAATGGGGTGAACATCTTAAAATCTGCAAATTAATGAGGCTAAACATGAGGGAAAAGGGATCCAGAAAACAAACAAACCACCCCTTACGTTATGGAGAGGGGGAGAGGCATAACACACCTATGCATGAACAGCTTCTTCCTACCCTGCCATGTCCTAACTGTCCCCTACTTTAAAACTAGGTTATCTTAAGGGCAACCAATATGGCCACACTCTTAAAAGCCTAAACTCCTTAACGGTCACAACAAAAAGGCCACACTCCTAAATGGTCACACACCATAAAGGTCACAACCAAAATGGCTACACTCCTTAACGGCTACACTCTTAAGCAGCCATGGCCAAAACCAAAATGACCACATTCTAAAACGCTTACACTCATTAATGGACGCACTCCTTAACAGCCACAACCAAAGCGGCCACATTCCTTAATGACCAAAACGGAAACACTCATAAAAAAGCCATAACAATAATAGTCACACTCCTTAATGGCCACAACTAAAATGGCCACATATTTCCTATTCATTCTTGATCATTAATTTGCCTTGAATCATCTACAGCTACACCATACAATAGTTACACAAATATCAAATATATGTCAATTTAAGTGATTTTCAGTATGTAGTAATGCTTAAATTGTAAAACATTTAAAAACACATAATCATATTTCTACATCTAGGCCATAATATAGCTATTTCTAGCCCAATATTAAATCTACATGAGTGAATCACCTCCATGTAAGCTTATTTCTAAGGCTTCTCCTTGATAATCACACAATATCTAGGTTACTTTAGGTAAAAGGTGCTTTCTATTATGTATTAATGCTCAGAACATATAAAAAAGTACAGTATGTTATTGTATTTAGTAATGCTAAAGTACAGTATGTTATTGTATTTAGTAATGCTAAAGTAATAACGTTATTATATAAGGATAGTGTCACAAAGGCTGAAGCAAAACTCAAAATTATAAACAAAAACTCAACTTAAATACACGGCCACAACCAAAAACAGCCTGACTCATAAACAGCCACATTCATAAACAGCCACAACAGAAAGAGCTATAGTCCTAAAAGGCCACAGCCAAAATTATTACAATCTGTTCCTTCTGTAGTTTCTCCATGCCCGATAAGTTGAATGTTCTTTTTATATAATATTATGTGACACAGGCCTTGTATCCAACACAATACCCTGCAAGCAAACCGCTTGAGCTCTGGACAACATTGCTTGCAACTTTAATTATTATTATTATAATCATTAATATTATGATTACTAGTATTATTATTATCGTTGAATAAATATTCCTCATTATTTGATTTGTCATACTATTATTACCATTGTTATGCCCTGATTTAATTCAGGATTAACAATGGAATAAGGTGAGTTCTTTCAAGACTGGAATATCAGATCTCATACAGTTACATGCAAAGAATAAAATAGAGGAATGTACAACAACAAAATATAGGTTATGTGACAGTTTATTATTTTATCCTACGCTCTAAATACATATATATACTGTATATAGAAATACGAATGTGCTTAACATTAGAACTATAGGTATGCAACCAAATAATATTCTTCTATTCACGATCGCGGATCTAGATGGAGCTCAGTTCTATTCAATACGTCATTCAGTTGCTATTCGGTTAACAGTAGCTTAAAGACTCATATCCATATAGTGAAAATTTTGGAAAGTATAGTGAATCTCTGTTGGTTACTAAATATTCCTTTATACCTTAAGTATTTAAATTCAGGGACGAGGTTAAGTAAGGTTAAATACAATTAGATGGTATACACTAGAAATCACCTTGCGCACTGGTGTAGATAGCTCAAATCTAAAAATCGGAAGATTGTGGACTCTAACTTATTTTGTCTTGATGAGAATTATGGCAGAGTCGATGGTGAGGAATGTTTGGCTTATTTGGATTTTAATCTCTATTACACTTAGAGTTATTTCATACGTATCTTCACTGAGGTTAACACTGGTACACATATAATCGAGTCGGTATGGAGAGACTCGAGTGATTAACACTTGTACGAATTTATCCTAAAATAAGGTGTTTGTGGACTTTAACTTATTTTGTTTTAATGCGAATGATGACAGAGTCGATGGTGAGGGATATTTGGCTTATTTGGATTTAATTATATATTTCTGGTATCTTTGAGAGCCGTCTAGTATTTGGTAGTTTAACACTTGTTCATTCCCATATCGAGCCTATTTCTATGGTCTCGTATTTATTTAACACTTAATGATTTATCTCAAATAAGCAACTTGAGAAACCCTAATTTATTTTCTGGATTATGTGGACTCTGGCAGAATTTCGGTTATGTGCAAACTCTAACTTATTTTGCTTTATACCGTGCGCACTGGTATTCCTCAATATCAAGGATCGAGGGAATCTGAATCACTTTTGACCTTGTCATTTGGTATTTACTAAATTCACTTTTTCAAGGTTGAGCTTTGTAGTCTCTGCATTCCGTCGCTGCTGGTAGTCTCCTGAGTCTCTGTGGGCCGTCTAGGGTGCCCGGTCGTGTGAAGTAGTTTACAGATCGGTTAATGGGCTTGAGGTTTTAAATGTGGCTCCGTAACTATAATTAAATAATTGGGAACCACACCGGACTAATGCGAGTATTCTGAGCCTGTAACTTTGGTAAGAATACTCGTCTATCCTGATCGCTGTATTAACCGTTGATGGAATTCCGTTAAGGTACTCTTGGAGTGAAATCCTTAATATAGTGGGTCAGTCATGACTGAATAGCACTATATCGGGCTAACGCGAGAAGACAGGGGAAGTGTCTTTCTCGTCTGCCTCTGATTCTTATAAGAGGTTCAAGGAACCCGGGCCATTTTTAAACCTTTTAGTTGAAAAGTTTCAGGCATGCCATAAAACAAAATGCACCTAGGACTTGTATATGCAGAGTGCCTGTGAAGGTATCTCGCCAAACCCTCACTTTTCTAAGTGACCGGCAGGCCAGGTCGCTTAGAAGAAGTTGGAGTGCGGTGTTGAAACCTTTTAGTTATACTAGTTCTGTGCCAGGCCAACAGTCTGAGTACACCTAGGACTTTGTGCAGAGTGCCCGTGAGGGTATTTCGCAAGCCCTTATTTCTCCAAGTGACTGGCAGGCCACGACTCTTGAAAGAAGGTGGGGGGCAGTTTTTAAACCTTTTAGTTGTACTAGCTCTGTGGCATGCCAACAGTCGGAGTACACCTAGGACTTTTATGCAGAGTGCCCGTGAGGGTGTCTCGCAAGCCCTTACCCGCACAGTAGATCGTGGTTACCCAGATCTCTTGCAAGGAGTCAGTGTGTTAACTCTTAATAGTAGATTATCGGTAAGGCATGCCTGAGTCCTTCAATTCTCTTCTACTAAGAGTAGAACCTATTAAAAGGTGTCTATGTTAACTACTGGCATGCCAGTACTAACAGAGATCCTTTCAGTAGGACACAGTACCTAGGACAAGGTTTCTATGTTGATTGTCGGCAGGCCATACAACCACACAGATCCTGGGACTAGGATACTTGGGTGTGTTAACTTTTAATAATAGAAGATTTGGAAGTAAGGCAGTCCTGATTCCTCCAACTCTTTACTATTAAGAGTCAAACCTATTAAAGGCTTCTATGTTAGTTACTGACATGCCAGTAATAACAAAGATCCTTTCAATAGCACACATACTCTAGCAAAAGTTTCTATATCTATTGTCGGCATGCCACACAATAACATAGATCCTGTTACTAGGATACAGTTGCCGTATCTAGAGTGAGAAAAATATTGAAGCGTAGGCAGGCCTGGCTACTTCAACTTTTACCACTGAAGGTACAGCCTATTAGAGGCCTCGATGTTCACTGTCGGTATGCCACACAGTCAACAGCGATCCCTTAATAAGAATTTTGATTCCTCAGACAAGTAGATATTCGGCATGCCAGTAATATCTTAACTGAGGAGGGTGAAGTTATTCTTGAGATTTCTTAATCGGCATGCCAGTTTTAAGAAAGCATCAATATTGCTTACTCCTCTCAGATTTTCCTGACATAGTGTTGACGATTAATGAGTGGTACCCGTTCACCCTTTGAGGGTAGCAAGGGCGCAGGCGCGCACTCTCTGTGGGGTCCGAGAGTCCTTCTTGCTCTAGCGGGAGGTCACTTCTACTTTACTTTATAAATATTTAAATGATAAGGGGGTAGTATATATGGCTAATATTTTCTAAGGAAAGAGTTTGAGTAAAGGCTTATTCTTCGTGTCTTAGATAAGAACAGGATTAGGAAGATCTCGGGATAATATAACTTTTGTTTGTGGTTAAGGTTTTCGAGCCTTTAAACTTTAGGTGGGAATCCCGGAAACGAGAATAACAAAAGAAAAAATGAAGGTCTGTATGCGCATCGTGGTATTCAATATTTGAAAGTATTTTGATCAAGTTTTAGGAAGAATCTACAGAATTATATTAATGGTCGGCTATTCTAATATCTTGGTAAAAGTCATGAGATGGTTCTCAATACTACGTGAGGGTATCTTTACGCGAGCCGTATTCCGAGGGGTTGGTATCCTTGGCTAGTGAGTGTTGGTACCACTGGCGAGTGTTTGTTGACATACGTTAGGTTGAAGGGAGAAATGCGCAATGGAGAATAAGGAGGAAGGGAAACTGAGTGGAGTTGATAGATATGCCTGAAATGAGATGATGTGTTCTGTTTACTAGGAAGATAGTGGGGTAATGAAAAGACATGTGAATATATGTTGTGAAAGAAAATAAAAGAAGTGCTTTATCTATCTAGGTAATCTTGGTTTTGCATAATTATATGGTGGCGGTATTATAGTATCATGTTGGCATTCGTAGGAAACACAATGGTATTAAAGAAATAGAATGTTAAACAATTTAGATTATTATTGTGAAGACAATAGGTCTTCAACAACATGAACATTTGACACTTTAGAAATCATAGACAATGGTTCTTCATCAACATGCATATATTACATAAAAATATATAATACGCTGTATTATATCTTGATCATCTTAATTATTCGAGGGACTTAATTCTCCTCCTAACTAAACTAAAGAACATAATGTGGCTAAACTTAAGGACATGGTAATATGGTATACAGACATAGATAGTGCTTCTTCTAATATTTCTGGCTGAATATTATCCTTCCCGTCCGGGTCGGTGTCTGCGTTGTAGATATTTGGGGAATCGTCTTTCCTGGTGTTGAAGGGTTCATGATAGTGGCGACTCGTGATTTCCTCGTTTTCGCTGCAGGTGCTGTTTTCTGAGGCGCGCCTGGTGTCTCTTCTCTCTCTGAAATTGACATCTTGGACTCGTGCTTTTCTGGTGTTTTGGGTTGTTCTTCCTTGGTTATCCCTTGCAAACTGGGGCGACGTTTTCTTTGTTGCTCATTCTTTTCTTTGCTGATTTTCGGGGTGTCTTTCCTTTTCTTGGGTATTTTAACTATTATTATTATTAATATATGTATTGATATTGTTGTATAATAAATAACGTTTAGCCATAAACAAATCATGAATCCACTAGGCGAATTGGCGACGGCGAATTCCAGGCGGATGCTATTTTTTGTCTATGTAGTATATTCGCTGACGAACCGGGTTTTCCAAGAAGTGAATCAGGTGAAACAGACATTGGCCGTGTGAAAGAAGTACGAGTGCCGTGCAATGACGGCGAGTTGCGAGGCGATAAAAGCAAATTTTATACGACAAGTAGAAGCGATTCAGAGTGAATGCTGCGACAGGTGATGGCAACAATTGCGATGACACTGCAATTGTCCTGCAAATGTTGTACAAAGTGATGTACAGGAGCTGTAAATGGAGCGCGGAGCAGAGTAGACGTGTGCCGCCTGAGCTCTGCCTCCCATGTTACAAAGACTGTTCTATCGAAACCTTTAGTTGCTATTGGGATGGCTCCTGACGTAAAGTGTTATAAATGCGATAAAACTGATGGGGAGAGAGAGAAGTTAAAGTGGATTGGATGCTCAACTTGCAAAAACTGGGCCCATATCAAATGTGAACACTTGATTGGCATAAAGACTGAAAACGTAGCGCACATAAACTATGTCTGTGATCCATGTAAGACAAAGCTTGGAGTGTTAACTTCATTTAAGAATGAAATGGAAAACATAAAGAAAGAAATGATGAAAGAATTGATTGAATTCAAAGAAACGATGACCAAGGTTTTGATGTAATGAGCGATAAACTAAAAAACATCAGGAGTGAATTAAATGATAAGATGACCCAAGGACTAGACGGTATAACTCAAGAACTTTCAACTCAATTGAAAGTAGTGAAGATGGAGATGCAAGGAGTCACTAGTGGTATGGGAAATGTTGTTGATGCTATAAGCGCTGACCCCGCGCAAACGTCAGCGGTTTCTGACTCGCCTGGGTGGTCGGATGTGGTGACGGGGAGAGGAAAGAAGAAAGAAAAGAAGAATCTACTCGTTCTGAAGGCGACGGATGAGAATGAAAAGGCAACTGACAAGAGAGGAGAAATTTCTCAGGCGCTAGAGGGGATTGAAATTCACGATACGAAGTTTACCCCTAAAGGGAACATGGTGATGAATTTTGGCACTGTGGATATGCTGAATGATGCAGTTAAAAAGTTGGTAGAGGTGACGGCTGTTACTACAAGGAGTGTGAACAAATTAAAACCAAAAGTGATGATTTGCAATGTTCGTCCTGAAGAGTCCAAGAGTGAGATAATTGATACATTAATTGCAAGGAATGATTTTCTGAATTCGATTGATGATATTAAAGGAAAGATTGCCATGATTTTTGATAAACCAGCTGCTGGAGGTACAGTCCATTATATCCTGAAATGTGAGCCTGAAGTCCGTGCGGCTCTCTACAAATATAAAGACAAGGTGCAACTTCAATGGGGAATATATAATATAAGAGACAGGTACCATGCATTGGCTTGTTTCTATTGCCAGAGATTTGGGCATGCAGAAAATAAGTGTGCTGCTAAACTAAACAGTGATGTGCCTGTTTGTTTTAAATGTGCTGGAACACATAGGTCGAAGGATTGTAAGGTGACTGTGAGAAAGTGCATAAACTGTATGAGATACGGGAAACAAGACGTGTATCATTCATCATCAGATACCCGGTGCCCGGTCTTTTTGAGTGAGATAGTCAAGGTGAGAGACCTAACTGATCATGGAATCTAGTGCTTTAATAAAGATAAAGGGGGGACTGATACACATTCAATCAGTGGGAAATAAAACCTTTGAAATTCGAGACTTAATTAATGAGGCAAAATATGATGTACTAGCGGTAACTGAAACATGGCTGAGTGAATACGATACTGCTAAAATACTTGAAATGACTCCTTTAACGCATACCTTCTTGCACAATCCACGAAGAGGGAAGGGAGGTGGTGGTGTGGGAATTTTTCTTACAAACACGTTTAAGAAGACGAAAATATGTAAATCTGCAAGGTTCGGTAGTTTTGGACATATACAGGTGGGCTGTGAGATTGGAGGCTGGAAATGTACTTTTATTGTTGTTTATAGACCTCCAAATTTAAGTGCCAGTACATTTATTGATGATTTTAGATTATACTTGGAAACAATTGATATGGTTAGTACGAATACATTCGTCTTTGGTGACTTTAATCTGTGGGTGGATGTTCCAAATGATTACTATGCTACTATCTTTATAGAATTGATGGAGTCTTTCCACTTGATAAATAAAGTGCATACTGCAACTTCAAGAGGTGGTCATGCATTTGACTTGGTTTTTACGAATAGAGAAAGCGATATGATAAATGAGCTGTATGTTGAAGATGAGTGCTGTATTTCGCCGGTCCATAAACTAGTTACTTTTAACATGCCGTTTGTAAGTAAACCTAGACAATCTAAGACAATAAAGTGTAGGTCAAAAAGAACATTTGAGCCACAACTAATAATATCGACTGTTGCGAATGAAATACTAATTAAGAAAAGAGAACACTGTGCTCACGGTGAATTAATAGATGACTGTACGTCATGTTTCACTAATCTGTATAACAGCATTGCTAGAGAAAAATACGAAGATATGTGCCCCATTATTGAAAAGAAAATAGTAATAGTTGATAGTGCGCCGTGGTTTAATGCTGATATTCAAAGAGCAAAAAAGGCCAAGAAGAAATATGAGAGGCTATGGAGACGTCTACGAACCGAAGAGGCAAGAGATAACTATAAAAGAGCTCGGAATAGAGAAAACAGGCTCATTGTGCTTAGAAAACGTGAATACTATATGAATAAAGCAAAAGAAGCTGGATCTGACATGAATAAGCTGTATGTGGTACTTGACAACTTGACGGGAAACAAGAAGAAAAATAAGTTACCAGAAGGGATTCCGGATATGACATTGGCGAATGATTTTTTCTGACTTTTTTTGTGATAAAATTAATGCCATTGTTGGAAATTTTGGAGTAGTCGAGACTCAAGACGTTGTTGTAGCTGAGCCTACTGTGACTAAGTTAACAGAATTTACTATGACGGATCTGAATACAGTTAAATCCATAGTTACGAAAGCAAAACTTACCCATTGTAGTAATGATCCTATACCGATACGTGAAATAGTGCACAGTAACAATTTTAACAGTTTTCTGGACATATATGTTGACATAATAAACTGTAGCATTGCAAATAATGTATTTCCATCGTCTGAAAAGAATGCGATTGTGAAGCCTATTATTAAAGGGAGCCTTGATTCTCAATGCTTGAGCTCTTTTAGGCCTGTTTCCAATTTAACATTTCTATCAAAAATTACTGAAAATGTAATTCTGGGTCAGTTATGGGATCACTTGAGTTTAGTGAAGGCTCTCCCAGACAACCAGTCCGCATATAGAAGACTTTACTCTACGGAAACCACGATGTGCTCTGTGATTAATGATTTACTCGTGCAAATGGACAACGCGAAGTGTGGAATCTTAATTTTGTTGGACTTGAGTGCCGCGTTCGATACAGTGGTGCATAGCTTACTAATAGAAGACTGTAAAGCTATTGGTATTGATGGTAATGCGCTGGAATACCTTCAAAGTTACCTTACTAACAGAACTTATTGTGTGCAAATAAGTAATAAATTCTCAGAGATGAAGCATCTAGAGAGGAGCGTCCCTCAAGGGAGTGTTCTTGGACCAATTCTATTCTGTATATATACAATTGCACTATCTAGTATATTAATGAAACATGGAGTGAAATTCAAACTGTTTGCGGATGACACCCAATTCTATCTGGCACTAAGTGACGTGGTGAATGTTGAGGAGAAGATTAGTGGTTTACTAAAAGACATTGGGAAGTGGATGGAGTCAAAGCAACTGAAATTAAATGAAAATAAAACTGAATGCCTATTTGTAGGCAGACGGGTGAACCTTGAGAGACTGGGCGTGCAAAGCCTCAATATCAATGATAGTGTGATGACTGTGAGTAGTGTGGTGAAGGATTTGGGAGTTTTGGTTGATAGTGAACTGTCATTTAAAAACCAGATTAATCAAACAGTGCGAATCTCTGCCTATCATCTGAGGAATATTGATTTTGTGAGAAAATATCTGGATATTAATACAACCAAAATGTTGATCCACAATCATGTAATTAGTAAATTAGACTATTGTAATTCTCTATATTATCGACTACCAAATTACTTGCTACGAAAACTACAACTTATAATGAATAGAGCAGCAAGATTAATAAAGAGTTTACCATTCCGTGCGAGTATAACGCCGGCATTAATTGACCTGCATTGGCTGCCGGTGAAAGCGAGGATCATATTCAAACTGTGTGTTATAGTGTATCAAGCTTTGAACTTTGGAAAGCCGGAATATGTGCGAGACTTATTGGAAGACTTCAATGTTGGCACTGATATGATGCTGAGACATGGCAACGTGCTGCATCAATTGAATGAGCCACGGTGCAATCATGCATTTGGATTTAGGGCCTTCGAAAAGAGTGCACCGAGACTTTATAATAATCTACCAGTTAATGTGAAAAGGTGTGCGAACATAAAGGCCTTTAAAAAGTCACTAAAAACACATTTGTTCAGGGAGTGTTATGACTTAGAAGATGGCACTGTGAGACAAGACTACAAGTGCTAGATGGTTTAAAGGGCAGCTGCGACGAGCGTCACATCTAGTGACGGAGCGCGGCTGAGAAACTCCACACCAAGTAACAAGTAAGTAAGTAAGTAAGTGATGCGATAACACGGCGAATGTTGTGCGAATATGGCGAATGTCCAACAAATGTCCAACATTCGTTTTCTCGTGAATCCTACGTGCGACCTCAGTCGATTTGGTAGATGGTGTAGCAGGTAGAGTAGGGTATAAATAGGGTGGCCCAAGCTCGGTTCTCCAACAGTATTCCTCATAACCTCGGATGCACCACACAACCAAGCTTCCTGACACCCCAGTGCCATGAATCTACTCCCTACAACCTCAAATGTTCCTCTCCAGTTGGCTCTGTCGTTGGAGCGAGAATTTTTAGAGATAGACTACCTGGCGGCACTCATGAGAAGGAGACAAGAAAGGAAGGTGGTGGATTCGACCGTGGCTTTTATGATGAGAGGATCACAGGATTTATAATCAGTTGATGGTAGAGTTGGCAGAGGAGGATAGTGCTACCTTAAAACAAATCCTGAGGATGCCCATCTCTATGTTCAGGGAGGTTCTTGCTCGGATTGAACCTAGAATCAGTAAGAATAATACTTCCTTTCGTGACTGTGAGGAACCAGGTTTGCTGCTTGCTATAACGCTTTGGTTCCTGGCCTCTGGAGAGACCTACCGCACCCTCTCCTTTGGATTCCGAGTGGCGCCCAACACCATCTCCAAGTTCGTCCCAGAAACCTGCGAGGCCCTTGTGGACGAGTACATGAAGGAGGTGATGGCATGCCAAAAGACACCAGCGGAGTGGAAGGCGGTGGGGGACAGTTTTGCGCTCCACTGGGATTTCCAAGGCACTGTCGGTGCCCTGGATGGCAAACACATTGCCATCAAGTGTCCTCCCAAAGGCGGCTCCAAGTACTTTAATTACAAAAAATTCCACTCGATATTACTTGAGATGCCGGTTGACCAAATTACCACCATGTCTAGCCATCAAAGTATACAACGGATTGGCTCTATTAAGCCAGTCCCAAATCACCACAACGGACAAGTCAGAGATATATTGAAGACCCCCATCTATTCAGGGCTAGACCCAGGTGAGGTAATAGGCATGTGATAAAGAGTCGCTGGAACTCCTGTTTCATTTGCTTTGCCTCTCTTACTGATTTTCTTTGTGCCTCATTTACACTGAGAGCAATCCAGCTAGCTCTCACAAACACCTCCTCCTCCTATCCACTTCACTAAACTAAACATGTACACCACACTTCATTCCTCCACACCCAACATTTATAAAAATTATGAATTTCAGCCCAGCCTCGGAGTTCCCAGGGGGGGGGGGGGGAGGGGGGGGACCATAAATGCCCCCACACCCGACCGACCATCCCCTGACGACCCCACAAAATTACCTGGACCTCGGCCTGTTACTCTTTCTATTGATTTCTGCAACATTCGCTGAACTTCCTCTAACTTTCACTCTGTTGAACACCATCTCCCCTCCTACAAACCTAATCTTCTCTTCCTCACCGAAACTCAGGTGTCTGTAGCAACATCCAGCAACCCCTTCTCTGTATCCTCCTACTTTCTCTATCCTAGTTTCAAAGCCAAAGGCGGATGTTGTGCATATGTGCACAACAAACTCACTTGCTCTCGTGTTCCCGATTTCGACTCCTCTGAATTCTCTACTTTATGGCTCAAATTTTCCTGTCATTCTCTTACTAAATATTTCTGTGCTGTCTATCTTTCCCCTAACTCTACCAACTTTTCCAAATTCTTTGACTATCTAAACTCTACAGTGGAACACATTCTATCCATTTCTCCTTTCTCAGAAATCTCCATCTTAGGAGATTTCAACGTTCACCACCGCCAATGGCTCTCCTCTCACACTACTGACCCACCTGGTGAACAAGCCTACGTCTTTTCTATCATAAATGACCTAGAGCAGTTAGTTCAGCAACCCACCCGTATCCCAGATCGCATCGAAGATCGGCCCAACATTCTTGACTTGTTTTTAACTTCTAACCCTTCTTCTTATACTGTCGATCTTTTCTCTCCTTTGGGCTCCTCCGACCATAAACTTATCTCTGTCAACTGTCCTATCTCTCCAGTACGGCCACCCGATCCTCCTAGCCGGCGGCGCTTGTGGCACTTTGGCGCTGCCGACTGGGAGGCTCTCCGGCAGTACTTCTTTGATTTCCCATGGAATGATTTCTGCTTCCGTGGCAGGGGACCCTTGGAGAGTGCTGAACGCATTACTGAGGTAATCCTATCGGGCAAGGAAGCATACATTCCATTCTCTTTCTCTCAGACTAATGCTAAAAAATCTTGGTTTACTGACGCCTGTTCTACTGCTGTCCGCAATAAGGAGGAAGCATTCAAACGGTACCGACGCCTTAAAACTCAAGACTCTCATTCTTCCTATGTTTCTGCCCGGAATCAAGCTAAATCTGTTCTTCGACTTGCCAAACACTCTTTCATCAATAATAAATGCACTGAATTATCCAACTCTAGCTCTTCCCAAGCTTTCTGGCATCTAGCCAAAAACCTCTCCAACAATTTCTCTTCCTCGTCTTTCTTTCCCCTGTCCCATTCTGATGGCACAACCATCACTTCTTCCTCTGACAAAGCTAAACTCTTCGCTCAAACTTTTGCTAGAAACTCCACCTTGGATGATTCCGGTGCTATTCCTCCCTCTCCACCCTCCTCTCTCTTACTTATGCCTAATATCCTAATCTCTTCTAAAGATGTACTTTCTACCCTCTCTGGGCTTAATACTAATAAGGCGTACGGTCCGGACGGTGTTCCTCCTGTTGTTCTCAAAAACTGTGCTTCCGTGCTGTCTCCCTGCCTAGGCAAACTCTTTCGTCTCTGTCTATCCTCTAACCGTCTAACGCCTTCCCTTCATGCTGGAAGTTTGCTCACATTCAACCTGTCCCAAAGAAGGGTGACCGCTCTCAACCCTCCAACTATCGTTCAATTGCTCTCATCTCATGTCTTTCTAAAGTTTTTGAAACTATTCTTGCTTCCAAATTTCTTAAGCATTTCTCTTCTCATAATCTGCTCTCAGATCGCCAGTATGGCTTCCTCCAGGGTCGCTCTACTGGTGATCTTCTTTCATATCTTACTAACTCTTGGTCATCCTCCTTTCGGGACTTCGGTGAGACTTTTTCTATTGCACTAGACATATCGAAAGCCTTCGATAGAGTCTGGCACAAATCTTTAATTTCTAAACTACCCTCCTTCGGTTTCTATCCATCCATCTGTGCCTTTGTCTCTAATTTCCTTTCCGGCCGTTCCATAGCCGCGGTTGTGGACGGCCATTGTTCACTTCCTCACCCTATAAACTCTGGTGTTCCTCAGGGCTCTGTTTATCTCCTATTCTCCTTCTAATTTTTATAAATGACCTCCTCAACTGTACCTCAATTCCCATCCATTCATATGCAGACGACTCAACCTTACACTACTCCTTTAGTTTTTCAGAACGCCCCAGCCAGCAATCCCTCAACGACAAACGTAATGAAGCCATAGAACTCTTAAATTCTGATCTAAATACTATCTCCAATTGGGGCAGAGAAAACCTTGTTACCTTTAATGCTTCCAAAACCCAATTTCTCCATCTATCTACCCGTAAGGAACTCCCAGCGGACTATCCCTTATTCTTCAACAATACAAAAATCAATCCTTCATCTTCTCTCAATATTCTTGGTGTCTCTTTTTCTTCTGCTCTCAGTTGGAAGGACCATATTACCAGTCATGCTAAGGCAGCCTCCCAGAAGCTGGGTGTGCTCAACCGCCTTAGGGGGTTCTTTTCCCCTGCACAGCTTCTTGCTCTGCACAGGGGAATAGTGTGTCCTTGCATTGAGTATTGTTCACATGTGTGGGGAGGTTCCTCTCACACCGCTCTCCTAGACAAAGTTGAAAGGAAGGCCTTTCGTATCATTAACTCCCGTCCACTCACCAACTCTCTGCAATCTCTCTCTCTCCGCCGCAATGTTGCATCTCTCTCGCTATTCTATCTCTACTATAATAATCAGTGTTCCTCAGAGCTTTCCCTGTGTATACCACCTCCTTTACGTAGGGCACGTGGTACCCGTCTTGCAACTCAATCCCACCCCTACTCTGTGCAACTCTCCAACCCAAGAGTGAAACGTTACTCTCAGTCTTTCTTCTACTCAACAGCTGAGCTCTGGAATTCTCTCCCAGAATCAGTCTTTCCCTCTTCCTATGACTTAAATTGCTTCAAACTCTGTGTGTCCAGGCATTTTGGCTCGGACGTCCCTTGATTTTGGCCCTGTCACTCTTTCAACTATGGGGGAGGCACTCGCTATAGGCAGTTTTGCCTTTTACCTCCCTCAATCACATAGAAAAAAAAAAAAAAAAAATCAGGCACCATAGAAAACGTACCGGCACTACGCGTCACAGAAAACAACCAAGGTTTCCATAGCAGGGCAGACGATTATAAACCCCAGTAAATTCCAATACGTGTGACCAGTCCAACGCTGATTGCACATCTCCTGCAACACCCAGAACCTGCAAACTCACACACATTGTCAGCACCATCTACCTCCAGCTTACGAGATAAACAAGCAGCCCAAGAACAAACCTGAAGACCAAAGAAAAGGGTTGAAAGCCCCGAACATGTGCGCTCACCAACACCGATCACCTCAACAACAATTGCAAGCCTTGCAAACCATGCACACTTCCCTCCACCAAGCCCATGCAAACCAAATAAGGCCAAAACAGCATGAATCCAGGAAACTACCTCCGGGACCTCCAAATCATCTCCAACACCTTCAACTTTGCCCGGAGATGAGCCCCTCAAAAGTGGGCAAAACCAGGAAGATGCTAACACCAATATCTACACAGCCACACCAGCCCAGGACACCGCACACAGTTCTACAACATCACAACTACAAGGGCTGCCCAAAAAGGTAGCTGCTGCCTCTCCTACTCCTGCAGAAGGCAATATTTCCAACCATGTGCCTTGTTGCCCCGAGTCACATCCAGTGTGACCAAGCAGCCGAAAGAGACACTACCTGAGCTGGCCATTCCAAAGAACCTCAAGAACTCTGGGAAGTACTTGTAATCTAAGCGACCACGATTGACACCTAAAGGGGATCATGCAAGTGAAGATTCCGGGAAAGACAGAGTTTGAATTGTTGCTCGTTTAGACCCTTTGGGAATCTCTGAGGAACAATTCCAACCTAAGCAGAAACACCAAAGACAACAAATATTGTCTACCCCTTGTTCCCCTAAAAGACAACAAGAGGTATATAATATTCAAGTCGACACAATAATCTTACCCACTACCCCGGGCAAGTCCATTAAGAGTTCCAGATTCAGAGGAAGGTGTTCTTCCCCCGAGTCCAGAGGGTGTGTCTGCCGAGCGGACCAAAAGGAGAGGAAGCGAATCCGGAGGAGAGAGCAGCTGTACCAGAAGTTATTTGGCCCCAAGTAGGATCCTCGTGTCGTGGATCTACCGTGCCAAAACTACAGCCAGTGCCCTCTCAGTGACTTCCAAACCTCCTTTTTTCGTAGTGGTAATGCGATTTTGTGAAGGGTTAAGGTCTCAGGAATATCGAGTATCTTCATAATAATTAACGTAATTAGGGAAGTCTGTCTTTTCTCTTCTGACTGATCTCGTGAACCCGTTTTAGGAAAACATTACACTTCTCTCCCCGAGTATCGATATAAATACTTTGTTGAGTCATCGGATTCCCGTAGCTCGTTATAAAGAAAATTGATATACCGGATACTCTAGTGAATTTATAAACAACACCTTACACGTAATTGAGTTAACTCGCTAGCTACCTGATATTACTCGTCTAAGTCGCCAGGTTCATAATGAATATCAATGAGCGTTTGCCTAGCAGAGTTGAGTGCTTCAATACTAGAACTCTATGTTATAATTGAGTCTAACTTATATTAACGTAAGTTAATCTTTGTGGATGTTTGCTATCCATCTGTTATCTATTCATTGTCAGTTAATTATTATCACTTCATCTTTTGATGTGTTTAGAACGTTCCTGTGTTTTGCTGTAGCCATTCAGTCTTTGTCAACATATACCGTGGACTTAAACCCCTTTTGCCCGGACGGTATTTTTGATTTGTGCACCCTCTGCGGATCCAATTGAGAGATCCTATTTTAGAACGATTTATATGTAATTTTAGGATAATTACCTCTATCTGTTAACCAATTTATTTGTCTCTATTGACTTCACCATATTGTTGTCAAATATTGATTATCTGTATTTGTGAGACTTTGATCTCTATATTTGTACTAACCATTATTGTACTTCTTTTACCATACCTCACCATTAATCTATTGAAACTTACATGTATTATGACCTCTGCTATTGATTGAATAGAATATTGTGTTGACTTGTCATGTCCATATTTATTGCCTGTTGTTAGCGTATCGTATTGGAATTAAGTGCCAACCCTCTCCCAGTTAGAGAGTTGGAAGTTGTATCAGAATATCTCATGTTTCTCCAGAAACGCAGCATAACAGTACTGATGGCCCTAGTTGACGCAGATTACCGATTATTGTATATTAATGTTAGAGCCCATGGATGTTCATCTGATGGGTGTGTTCCTGGGCACCCCACTGTGTGAGGCACTGGAGGAGGGCCATGCGGGACTTCCAGATGCTGAGCCTCTATCTGGTGGGGATCAACCTGTCCAATACTTCATCGTTGATGACGATGCCTTTGGGCTTTGCACCTGGATGATGAAGCCGTTCCCTCACCACAAAATGACCCAGGAGGAGCGGATATACAATTACCACCTATCTAGAGCATGCAGAGTTGTTGAAAATGCGTTTGGCATCATGGCCAATAGGTAACAAGTTTAGCAGAATAAACAATATGTATATATATAAATATATATATATATATTTTTTGTTTTCTTTATTCCAACTACTCCCTCTCGGGCATAGGCTGAGAGCCTGCACAGTCTACCGCTGAACACGATGAGGCCCGTGAGGTCTTGTTCCAGTCTAGGGAGTGAGACATGCGAAGCACCTATTCACGGCTCGAAGCAACTCCATCTCTGAAGCCGCTTTGCCTCTGTGCCTCAGTCTCATCCCCAGACTCGGACCCTTACTCTCAGAACGCCACCAACTGAGCAATTAACTCACTAGGCATTGCCCCCTTGTAGCATATTTTGAATATGGGAATATTCATACAATGCTATTTAATCAGGGAACAATGAGAGTATTTTGTTTGGCATTTCGGTGTGCTGTGGTAATGCACTGAAAGTAGGTACAGCGCAAATTCCATCCCAATAATATCTTCCCATTGACATATTGGGATTCGAACCCGGGTCCATTGGATTACCAGTCCAGTGGCATGACCGCTCTGCCACACCTCCCCTAATATATATATATATACTGTATATATATATATATATATATATATATACTTGTTAGTATATCAGCTGGTGTACCGGGGCACCGTAATTTCCATAATAGTAGGATAAGTAGGGATAAGACGCCTGGACCCATCTTTATTCTCGAATTTTCGGCATACATTAAGCCATCTTCAGGAGTACCATATAATCCCTAAAAAAAAAGTAAAAACTCATAACAGAAGGAACAACGGGATCACTAATAAGTCAGTGAAAAATGAGTAAACAATTACAATCTATTCTATATTAATATTTATAAGTTTAAAATTTATAAAAATTACTGAAAACTCACAGTTAGAAGTAGAAACTGAAACATCCAATTAAAAATATATATAGCTATCTCGTAATTTACTAAAGAACATAGTGAACTATCAATAGACTACACCTTTTACAAAACATAATAATACAAAAATCACATAATACATGTACACTTACCTAAGTACAGGGAAACAAAAGACCAGACACTTTCACAGAACTGGGTGTGGGGGTCAACTAAAGCACCGCTATAGCTCAAGTGACTGTGGAGCTGTGAAAGGAAATCAAATTAACCCGTCCAGCCCGAGCGACGCGTCTGGCGCGTCGGCGATGTATGTAACGCACAGCCCCAGAGACGCGCCTGGCGCGTCACCCTAATTGCGCCGACCGTGACCTCAGGTGTAGCCACTCAAGAGGGCTCAGATTTGTATGGGAACTGTGTACGTATCCCACGCAACCGTGCCGATGGTTGAAAACTCTCAAAGTCCACGTGCGTGCGCGCGAGCGTGCAATAACCTGTTTTTTTTTGGGATAATTGCCTTCAATTTTTTACTCTTGTAAAATCCATTTTCGGGGGCTCTGTAGGACCATTTTTTAAGCTTTTTGAGCGGTTTTTCGTGGTTTTTCCTTCATTCCTAACCCATTCGCTATTGTTTCTGGAATAAAACCATTTTTTGAAAACCGGCCGGGTTCTGGTGCGCAAACATTACAAAACTAGCCGGGGCTCCACGGGTTAAGGAGAATGGAAACCCACTAGGTGAATATATTTCAATTCATACCAAGTTGTAGGATCCATATTCCAGTGGTGGGTTAGAATTAAATTAAATCAATTTCGGCCCGAGTTGCGTCGGGACACTCAGAAATCCTTGTATGGTATTCTGGAATATGGATCCTACGACTAGGTATGAATTGAAATATATTCGCCTAGTGGGTTTCCCTTCTCCTAAACATAAATAGGATAGAGGGTTGAGTGTCTTTTAGACTACCGTGGTGTAGTTGATTAAAGCGTCGGCTATCGTCCTGACGGTCGGCGGTTCGAACCCCACTGAGAGATTAGAAACATATATATATATATATATATATTTATTTATATATACTGTATATATATATATATATATATAATTATATATATATGTTATGCCGAGTTGTAATACAACTTAGCTTCGTTATTGTCTTTACTCAAATCCAACTGTGGACTTTTAGACTCAATATATGCTCAACAGGGACACATCTAACACGTTCTTATTCACAATTATGTACTCAATCAGGTTGTAATAATCACAATGAACACACATAGGTAATTATATCCTCTTATTTATGCAATAGCATAGAAGGTGATATTAAGGTTCGCTTCGCTACTAATCAGTAATAGCAAGTGAAACACTGGATATAGTTAGAGTACAAGATGTCTCTTAATAACATATATAATTATGGACATAGAATGTGAGTGTAAGTTTCACTTAGCTACTATCAATAATAGTAAGTGACTCACTGGATATAGTTAGAGTACAAGATGTCTCTTATTAACATACAAATGAACATGGAATATTGGATAGTATTATTGGGGAAATATGCAATTATATATAGACATATTACATATCATAGAATAACTCCTTGATAATAATATCTATGTGAGTTGAGTGTCTATTGTGAGGTATTCTGAGAATCTCAAGAAAGGTTAAGTTGAAATCTAGAATGGCTTACTAAACAATATGGTTAAACGCACAAAGATTTCTATAGTGATAACTCAGGAGCGCGGAGCGAGATGCGCCCAGGGAGTAAAAAAGGATGCCGCCCGTAAATATACAGGGCAAGGTAGGTCAGCAGGTCATCTGTTGGACTGCTATCTGGAAAATAACTTTTGCGGTTAATGCGATACTTATCTTGAATGCGGGAGGAATACTTGAATTTATAAAGGAGTCAGGATATGAATTATTTTGACAATTAATTATGTAGTTAGTTTATGGTGAGGAAATGTATATTATAAACATACAATTACTTAACTTGCATATGAAATAATAATCTCACGGGTCGAGGAATTCAGATTTAATTATTTAGATATACTGAATAAAGATTCGATATTGAATACAACCTAGCATGAATCCCTTTAACTCAATTGGTTAAGAAACGCATTCATAAAATAGCATGTACTAATAGTTATATATACTGTATATACTAATAGCATAAAATGACATACACGACGAAGTTGCACTTATGTAAATACCAAGTAAGGTATGAAGGAGTTCTGAACTGGTTAACCCGGGAACTGCGGGAAAACTCTTAAGAGTTCCCCCGGCGGACTGCGGGAAGACTCTTAAGAGTCAGGGAAACAAAAAAATCAATTTAAAACACCGATTTTTTTTTTTTTTTTTTTATTTTTTTTTTGCCCCTGGGCCATGCCAAATATCACTCCTCCTCACTCCTTCCCCAGTTTCCTCTCCTCCTTCAGTTATCACCTATTTTCCCTGTTATTCCCTTTTCCTGTGGTCTATTTTCGTGCTAACATTAGCGAGTTGGTAGCAGGGCGTTGTCATCACTGTTAGCAAGCGAGTGCAAGAGAGAGAGAGAGAGTATCGATCGACAGTCTCTCTCCAGAGGTGGAGAAAAGTGGTGGGCTGGGAGGTTGCCTCAGCCATACATTGTGTAACTCCCGGCCTGTATCGCCGATTTTGACCATCCAAACGCTGTTTCCACTTGTTTTATTGTTGTAACAGGTTAATACCTTTATAATCAACCTATAATAGGCGCATATGGATAAGTATTAATGCTATTTATGGTAAAATAAATATTTTAGTGATGGGAACAGCTCAAATACGTCAGCACAGGAGTGTGGTGTCTCATACCCCCAATGCGCACTTCCAGATTCCTATAAGGAATACAGAACGAATTAGCGTTGTATTCGAGATTATAAAAGGCTTAGATAATAGATCTATATAGAACTAGAATTCCTAGACGACATGAATCGAAATTATCTATTTCATATCAGAAGAAGTCAATTTTTGATTCACAACGGAACAAATTAATTAAAATTATCGCAGAGCGTGAGTTGGGTTTTCGAGGAAGTTAGATTTTACTTAGATTAGCAAACAATAAAATTTCTTCTCGATAAGTAGAATTTGAATATAATTAATTAGGAAATTGGGCGTAGGTTCTAGGTAAATGTTAGATTTGAATAGGGAATAGATACACGTTATACACTTCAACTTCGACTTGTTACATACACAATAGAATGGACATATACAAGGAAAATCTGTGAGTATTCGGGCTAGATATTAGTTGACATGAATATGTAACGTATGCGTATAATGATTATGTAAGATGTTTAACATAAGTTAATAATAGATCTTGGGTACAGATCTAGTTCAATAATTAATTAGGGCTTCTGAAGGATTAACACATCTACAGTATATAATATTTTCGATTGTCTGTGTGTGTCTGTGTGTCTGTTCTTTATGCATGGCCACATTTTTTAAGCTAGAGCATTCATACTTGGTATGCATAGTAAGGGGGTCCCTAGGCAGGTTTTAGTGAAAAATTAGAGTTCCCCAGGGTGAAAGGGACGGAGAAAATGGGCGGAAATCGGAAAAATCGCTTTTGGTTAAAACAAAAATGGCCGTTTGGGGCAGAAGGAGGCCTCCGATCGAAAAGGTGTATGGAACGAAAGTTGTTCGCAGCCCCCCAAAAGGGAGGTACGGATGAGGTCAGATCCAAAATCGGAGGACATTTAGCGGCCGAAATCGATGTCGCTGTTTAATGAAGCACAGGGAGGTCGAGGCCGGTGATTATGGTAGTAGTAATATTGTGATGATTGTGGTAGTAGTGATTGATAATGGTGATTAAGGCAGTAGAATTTAAACCCGGGCAATGCCGGGTACCCCTGCTAGTAACGTAATATATATCGATCTTGGGCACAGATCTAGGTAAGAATTAGCACTGGAATACTCGCATATTTTACCTTACCTTCACATCAATAATCACAACGTAAGATACTCAGGGACACTTAGGGTATGTTAAGAGGATAGCATTTCGAGTGCAAGTCTGGCCGACGTGGATCGTAGATTCGGCTGGCTGGACATCGAGGGGCCTCTCACAGGCAGGGGTCAGGAGTCCTGATGTCAGAGGGAGGCAGCAGGTCTGGCTGTAGTCTCGAGGGGGAGGGGAAGGCGGTTTCTACTTCAGATAGATATCCCAGACTTTTCAGCCTTAGGAATATTACTTAGGTTGTTGTTATTGTTGTTGTTTTTCCTCAGGCTGCCTGGCCGAACAGCCCCAAGGCCCCGAGCAAGGCCAAGGCCATAACCGAGCGCCCCAACAGAACCCTCCCTGCCTACCACAATAAAGCCTGGGTGACCGAAGCTACTCCATGGCGGGGAGCTGAGGAGGGTGCGGAAACACCCGGGAAACCAAAGCCCCACCCAGGGCCCTGTGCCCCTCAGCAATTATGAAAAGAAAGTTGAGGGGCAAAGGGAAAATGTGACGCTTTGGCTTCCAATCTACCAACCTCTGGGTTGGCAGATTGGGAGGTCAATCCACGGAAGAGACGCCGTCACTTGAGATCTAGAAAATATATAATTAAAAGGAACAGTCAGAGTAAGTGAATGGTTGTGATGTAATTTACGAAGGTAATACTTAGTCTAAAAATACATTGTAGTCATAGGTTTATACTTAATTATTTGAAGTATTTATTTAATACCCCTGTTGTTGTTAAGAGGCCTAGGTAAGATATAATTGTGACTTCCGTGATTCTATGAGAATCAGGGGTTATTCTTTGTGAAGTTTATATCTCCGGGAGTTTCTGGGTTCTCCGGGTTATGTTCAGTTCTCCAGAAAAGTACTGCAAGAGAGGTCCTACATCCATTTGTTCCTATAGCATTCCGGTCCTTGATGCCTAACTTGCATAAACATTTGCTCGTCATACTGCAAGTCAACCTGACTTGGTCGAAGGGAGGCTGGTGATAGGTCGAGATGGTTTGAAAGCTCGTCGGTGATTGGTCCTGCTTCCCACTCTTTTTTATGGGAGACTGGTCTAGCTTCCTGGTCATTAGAGAACGGGAATGACCTGAGGGAATGGGGAACTCTTCTGCTCCGTTTTCATTTAAAGCATGGGAAGCTTGTTGATATTCCCATTGCTCCTGTTGGCATCTCCTGTCCTTTCTGCTCTCCTGCAGGCTGGCAATCTTGCAAGTCTTATTCAACCCCGTTACTTCACCACATTCGGCAAAGAAAAAGTTGCGACCTCGCAATTTCAAAATGTAGGTCCGGGTTGTTTCATTGGCCAGAACTGGGGTTAAGTTTCGTAGTGTCAATAGCCACATGGTTGTTGGAACATCAGCTGATGTAGTGGTGTCGATGATCATGTGTACATGTAGAGGAATTTTAGATTGCCTCGCAGTTTGCACCAAATGTGTTGGGGTGTTTACAATTGTGCTGTCTTGGCCTGTGGAAACTATCACTCTGTTAATTTTCATGGCTGCTGGAGTAGGTGAAGGAGCCGTCGTAGGTGGAGATGTGGTGGTTGGGAGCTCTGCAGGTTGAGTGACCTGGGAAGGTCGGGTGAGTGATTGTTGGTCCTTGGTCATGGTGGTGTTGTGTTGATCTCTTAATGATGGTGACCTCACTGTAGGCGTGGCGGGGACCCTTTGAGGTGGCGAGGTAGGTTTGGGAGGGGCCCACCTTTTATAAGTTGGTAGGAATGTTGGCGCCCATCTTTGAGGAGGCTTCACACAGCGACCAGATCTTGTACAAGGTGGGTTAGAAAGACGTTGCATTAATGATGGTGGATTTACATAACTCTGGTGTGTTGGTAATGAAGAAGAGTTGGAGGAGTGTGATGACTTTCTAGACAGGCTGGGTATAGTGCGATGTAGTAAAAGAGGGAGTAATAGTTGGTTTATGAGTGGAAGTAGATGGTTGTATTTTATGAAATAGTGGAAGAGGTCTTTGAGATGATTTTGAGACGGATTTAGAGGCAGAGTGAGTGATAGATTTAGGTTTGTTCTGAAAGGGGGTAGGTCTGGAAGAAGGTTGAGTTAGAGGAATAGGTAAGTTCGAAATATTGAGGGATGGTGCTGTTGACAGATTAGATGAAGGTTGTGATGGAAGAGTTGGAATGTTAGCAATAGCTGGCGTGGTAGGCAGAGTGCAGGGTGATTCAGAAAAAAATGGTAAACTGACAGATGGTGAGGGAGGAGCAGGTGTAGATATAGCTTTGGTTAATAATTGAGTAGGTAGTTTGGATGGTGCAGATACAGTGCGTGTAGGAACGGTAGGAGTAGGGTTGTGTGAGGGATATGAAAGAGGAAGTGGGCGTGTGCTGTACAGAGTGTGTGGATTGGGGTAGAATAGGTGGTGTGACATGTAGTGGTTTCTTTAGAGGTGCAGGAGACAAGGGAGGAATGAGTTCATGTGTCAATGGTTCTGAGGATCCTAAATTCCGATTATTTGATGCAGGCAATATATCATTCTGGTCAGGATCTGCAAGCATAATCATATTCTCACCAATAGGCTGAAATCTACGTACATGTCTGTTTCGGTATGTGCGTGACTCACCAAAATAGTTAATGGTAACCTGATAACAATTTGGCACAGTTAAGATTTCGAATGGAACTTTAAACCTCGGTTTGAGTTTAGAAGGCACAGGTAATTGAGCAACCATCACAAGATCGCAGACACGGTGTGGACTGGCTTTGGTAGTTTCATCAGGTTGGAGATCTTGAACATACTGAATTTGACGGAGGCGGTTTTTCAGGTGCACTAGTGATTGGTCGAAGTTGGAGGAGGGCTCATACGGGGTAGCTAGATGTCGCAGAGGTAGGAGCAATGGTGGTACTCCAAACACGCGTTCGTGAGGTGATATTCCATCTTCTCTGGGGCAGGTATTTATTCCCCATTGGACTATTTTGACTTGACTGGGCCAATCCTTGGTGTCCATTTGTTGCAACCGTGTTCTGATTTGGATTTGCAATAGTCCTATTGCTTCTTTCACAGATGGAGTTGCCTTGAGGCCAGTATGGAGATGAATGGCTGATTTTAAAACCACACATTTGAGATAATTGAGACCAAATGTGACTTGTGAATTCGGGGGCATTATCCGAATGAATGGCTTCAGGTAATCCGAAATATGGAAATACATGTTGAATGAGGGCTTCTGCTACTGCTATGGCAGAGTGTTCTTTTGCAGGGCAGGCAATCACATATTTGGAATAGGTATCAACAAATGTTATGATATATTTAAACCCTTGATTTCCTTCCATTGGTCCCATAACGTCTACTACAAGTAATTGCCATGGCTTGGAGGCTACTAGCTTGCCAGCAGGTCCTGCTGTGCGGGTTCTATCCTTACCCAACGCACAAGCTCGGCAAGCTTCTGTTACTCGTTTTGCAGTTATATAGGATGAAGGGGTCCAATACACTTGTTGAAATATGGTAATTAACTTTCTTTGTGCTAGGTGGATGCCGTTATGCATGTGAATAGATTGCATGGTGGATAGTGCTGCTTGAGGTGTGATGACAATCTGTCCATCGATGGTAAATAAATTGTCTCCTCATCTGGTCAGTTAAGAGAATACTTTGCTTGGCATCCACTCTGGTTTATCTTTCCTTTGAAAACATCGAAGAAGTTCTTGTTGATCATCATCTAAAGAATCTCTATGATGGATGGCTAATATGGGTTGATTCTCTACTTGTTGTTTTAGAGTGTCGTCCGCCAAATTGATGGGAAGTCTTGATAGGGCGTCAGCATTGGTATGGAGTTTTCCTGGTCTATAAACAATGTCGACGTCAAATTCCTCTAATGATTCTTGCCATCTGACAGTTAATACATTTTTGGTGTCAGACTTACGGAGCCATTGAAGGGCGTGGTGATCCGTGATTATGGTGGCCTTGACACCGGCCAGGTAAGCCTTGAAGTATTGTAGGGCCCATATCATACCTAAGCATTCTTTTTTAGTCACCGGATAGTTGACTTTTGCCGGATTTAGGGTGCGGCTGGCACAGGCGATGATTGTTCTTTGTCATCTCTGGTTTGGCCGAGAATGGCACCTATTCCGAATTGAGAGACATCTGAAAGGTCGGGTGTAATCTGGAAATGACACGGCAGGAGATGCCACTAATTTCTCTTTCAGACTGTCAAATGCTTGGATGTGTTGGTCTGTCCAGTGGAATGGTTCATCTTTTCTTGATAGATCATGTAGTGGTTTGGCAATAGTAGCAAAATTCTTGACAAATCTACGATAATAGGATGCCAACCCAAGGAAAGCTCTTACTCCTTTTACATTAGTTGGAGGAGTGCTTTTGCTTATAGCTTCTAGTTTGCTAGGATCTGGTGAAATATCCTGCTCTGATACAATGTGTCCTAGAAAGTTTACTTTATTTTTAGCTAGGGTACATTTTGATGGTTTGAGTTTTAAACTGGCATCTCTGATTCTCTGGAATACTTGTTTTAACCTTTGTAAATGTTCTGCCCAAGTATTCCCGAATACAATGATGTTGTCTTAATACGCTAGGCATGTTTCGCAGGTTAATCCTTGTAGAACAGATTCCATTAACCTGGAGAATGTGGCAGGGCCATTGCATAGACCGAAAGGCAATACGGTAAACTCATACAATCTGCCTTGGCTGGTGGAGAAAGCTGTCTTCTTCTTCTTGATATTTATATGTGCAGCTTGCTCGGAGTATTTCAGATCTCCAGATTACTGCACAGGCATAGAGTTGCTTGCTGAGGGGAAGGGAAGTTTGTTAGTTGAAAGGGATCTACAGATAGGATGTCTAAATAGTGAGTACAAGACTATTGTACCCTACATAGTTTTAACTATAGGTCAAGGTCATTAAGGACTAGAAAGTGTTTTGAGGGTAAGTAAATAGGTAAGATGAGGATTGGTTATTAAGGTCTAATAGGAGGTAAGTCGTTATGTCTGTTGATGTTCTGGTAGTACTGGAACTTGCCAATATCCTGCTTGAAGATCTAAGGTAGTGAACCATTTTGCTCCAAGCAGGGAGTCTAATGAATCATCAATTCTGGGTAGTGGTGTAGCGTCTTTGATAGTGACGCCATTTAGTTGCCGGTAGTCAATACAGAAGCGGGTTGATCCGTCTTTCTTCCGGACAAGTACTACTGGACAAGACCAGGGGCTGGTGGAGGTTTTGACTACTCCTGTGGTAAGCATATCTTGCACCTGGTTTTCTTCTTCTTGTCTCCGAATCGGGTTTTTCCGACGGATTGGTTGTTTTATGGGACGTCCTACAGTATGTATAGGATGATGAAGCATGTTGGTTTTCCCCATGTCTCGGTTGGAGGTAGCGAATATGTCTTGATATGAGATCAGTAAATTTCTGAGATCAGTTTGTTGACAAGTAGTAAGATTGGAAGGAATATCAGGAAGGGGGTTAGTATATTGGTGGGGAGTATCTGTAGGTACAGATAATTCTTCTGAATATACTTTAAGCTCACCAATGGCTAGTCCCTTTGGTAATGTAATTGGTTTATCTGAGATATTAGCTATTTTGATACAGTTTAATTGATTTGGTAGCAGGCTAGGAGCGGTTAGGCAGGCCCCATCAAAAGGGCTTTGGAGGTGTGGAGTCAAAATGACATCTCCCATGACGGTGGGCACCAGAGGTATCCACTGTTCATGATGAGGAGGAGCTGTCACAGATGTGGAGGTGATAGCTTGGGAAATTATATGAGTATTATATCTCACATCTTCCGAAGTTTTGTGGGGCAGGTTTTGTTCGTTATGTGGGGGAAAGGTTGATGACTGTATCTTAGCTGTTTGATTAAGGGGGGCAGGTAGGGAGCTTGAGGTTAACTGCTGAGGTTGTTTAAGGCAGATTTTTTTTTTCTTTGTTGTTGGAGGTGGGGCGAACGTTAATGTGCGGTGCCTGCAATCAATAGAGACACTCAAAGAGATTAGCAGATCGAGGCCCAAGTATCCATCGTACTTGGTCTCATTAGGATCATAAAATTAATTACAAATGAATGATCTACTCCGTGATAGGGAGCAGGGGTACTAACGTATAGGGGAAGAGTCTGTTCCAAATTTGGAATGACTTGATCATTAGCACTGACAAGAATTATGGAGGAAGGTTGTGTCTTCCCGAAAGCTCTGTGATGCTTTCGGAAAAATGGAAGGAAAAGGCATGAAGGGGTAGCTCCCGTATCTATTAGAAGTTGGACTGTCACCCCGTTGATTGTGATCTTTCTATATATCGGAAGACCATCTGAAGTTGCCGCATCATGAGCCCCCGCCATTGTGACGACTATTTGTTTGGGGGGGCGGTTTAAAAAACCTGGGGGTCCGGTTTCTCAGTCTTGTGTATGTACTGCTCTGCCTCTTCTTCACTGTGTAAATCTTCTATTCCTGCTGTTCCGTCTTCAGTGATAGTAGCTACCTTACGTGGCTTTATCCAGGGAATTTGGGCCCACCAGCTTGGCATCCTGGTCTGTTTCTTTGTCAGCTCAGTGAATGATCTTTTCAATGACCATAACATGCACGGTTTCCAGTCAGCTGGCCTAATTCTGGCCCATTCCTCGGCTTTGTCATCGAGACGAGGAACCACTGGACCATTTATGGGTGCTGCTGCTGATGGATGTGTGGTCTCCTTGCTGATAACGGCTATCTTGTCTTGTTCTCTGGTCTTCTTGAGAGCCATGATATGCCTTATCACAGCATATCAGCATCATAGGTTATAGGCTCAATAATGGAGAAGTGATCTGCCACTGTTTCCGGCAAAATTCTCACGAGTGCCTTGAACACAATCTTTTTCCGTTGTGCTGCGGTTTCTTCTGGGAATGCATTGATCGCTATCTGATGTAATTGCTCAATCGTGCCGTCTAAATCTCCCAAATATTTAATTTCATGAAATTTCTTATCGGCAATGGTCTGACCAAGTACTGGCTTGATAGCGTTTTTTACATATGTTTCAAATTGTGCCCAGGTTGACCCAGGCATGTTATCATGCACATACCCTGATACCTTGGTTGCATATTTCCCTAGTTTCACTAAAAGCGTGTGGATCTTGGAAGCGTCCTCGTTTCCAAACATAATGTCCAGGACCGGTTTGACTATTTCCTGGTAGGTATATATGTCATAATCTTCTGGCTTGAATTCCGGAATATCGAGTGATCTGATTGCTGCCATGGTGAATATTGTGTGACAATGCTGACTGAGTACATAATAAAAAAACAAAAATTATAAGAAACTTGTTGATATGCCGTATCGAGTTACCGCTGCCGCCAGTGTTATGCCTGGTTGTAATACAACTTAGCTTCATTATGGTCTTTACTCAAATCCAACTGTGGACTATTAGACTCAATATATGCTCAACAGGGACACATCTAACACGTTCTTATTCACAATTATGTACTCAATCAGGTTGTAATAAACACAATGAACACACATAGGTAATTATATACTCTTATTTATTCAATAGCATAGAAGGTGATATTAAGGTTCGCTTCGCTACTAATCAGTAATAGCAAGTGAAACACCGGATATAGTTAGAGTACAAGATGTCTCTTAATAACATATATAATTATGGACATAGAATGTGAGTGTAAGTTTCACTTAGCTACTATCAATAATAGTAAGTGACTCACTGGATATAGTTAGAGTACAAGATGTCTCTTATTAACTTACAAATTAACTCCCCCAGACATATTATGTTCCAGTAAGTCCAAGGAGGCGGGAGACCCAGGATCATTGCCACTGCCTCGCACTACACTCACAACAACACTGTGGCCGTTAGAATTATCGCAGGAGGCTGAGGTTGCCACCAACGGTTTTATCGTATGGTAACTTATCGGACTTACTGAGCTCATACGACGAAAAATTGCGTCATAAACTTATTGGAGAGGTATAGAGATAAGTCCATATGACGCGATCGCGTCATATGAGTTTTTGGTGGACTTATTCATATGACGCGATCGCGTCATATATGTCGCAAGGAGGTAACATGGAATATTGGATAGTATTATTGGGGAAATATGCCATTATATAGAGACATACATATACATAGAATAACTCCTTGATAATAATATCTATGTGAGTTGAGTGTCTATCGTGGGGTATTCTGATAATCTCAAGAAAGGTTAAGATGAAATCTAGAATTGCTTACTAAACAATATGGTTAAACGCACAAGATTTCTATAGTGATCACTCAGGAGCGAGATGCGCCCAGGGAGTACAAAGGATGCCACGCGTAAATATACAGGGCAAGGTAAGTCAGCAGGTCATCTGTTGGACTGCGATCTGGAAAATAACTTTTGCGGTTAATGTGATATTTATCTTGAAGGCGTGAGGAATACTTGAATATATCAAGGAGTAGGGAGATGAATTATTTTGACAATTAATTATGTAGTTAGTTTATGGTGAGGAAATGTATATTATAAACATACAATTACTTAACTTGCATATGAAATAATAGTCTCACGGGTCGAGGAATTCAGATTTAATTATTTAGATATAACATAAGAACATAAGAACATAAGAAAATGGGAGTCTGCAGAAAGCCGATTGGCCTAAGCAAGGCAGATCCCTGTCCCACACAACCCCAATTACAAAGCCCAATTATAGGCTCAACACTCTAATACCCTGAGGATCATCTTACCAAAACGGTTAGAGATTAACGCAGGATTACGGGGGTCTGCAGAGCGCTGATTGGCCCAACCCTGCTGATCCCCCTTCACACCCAACCCTTCTCGTCCATATGCTTATCCAATTTTATCTTAAAGCTCCCTATCGTTTTTAATCCCACTATAGCACTTGGTAGTCCATTCCACCCATCTACAACTCTGTTACCAAACCAATATTTGCCTATATCTTTTCTGAAACGAAATTTATCTAATTTGAAACCATTGGTACGAGTTCTTTCGCTATCACTGAGCTTTAGTACATTTGTCATGTCCCCTTTGTTAATCCCACTAACCCACTTGAACACCTCTATCATATCCCCTCTAACTCTGCGTCTCTCTAACGAATGTAAGCCTAATTTCTTCAACCTTTCTTTATACGGAAGATTTCTAATATTATGGATCATTTTTGTCATTCTACGTTGTACTCTCTCCAATGAATCTATGTCCATTCTGTAATAAGGACACCAAAATTGAACAGCATAATCCATATGGGGTCTCACTAATGACAAGTAAAGTTTTAAGATAACATCAGCAGTTCTGTTACTCACACTCCTTGAGATGAACCCGAGAATCATGTTTGCCTTGTTTCGAACGCTTATACACTGTTGTCTAGGCTTCAAATCATTGCTAACAAACACACCTAGATCTTTCTCACAATTCGAGTTTTCTAATTCCACATTAGCTAGTTTATATTTAACATTTGTATGCATCTTCCCTATCTTTAATACCTTGCATTTGTCAATGTTAAACTTCATCTGCCAATTTACTGACCATTCGTGTAAGGTATCTAGATCCCTTTGGAGGCACTCTATATCTCTATCTGAATCAATTGTTCTCCCCATTTTGGTATCGTCTGCAAATTTACTTATCCTACTAGTTATACCTAAATCAAGGTCATTTATGTATATAACAAACAACAGAGGACCTAATACAGATCCCTGGGGGACACCACTTTTGACTGCTCCCCATTCTGACTTCGTACCATTTATGCTGACTCTCTGCTTCCTACCAATTAGCCATGACCTAATCCATCCCAACAACGCCCCACCTATTCCATGCGCCTCAACCTTTCTCATCAATCTCTCATGGGGGACTCTGTCGAAAGCTTTACTGAAATCTAAATATATTATATCATATGACTTGTCATTATCTACTGCTTCATATACCTCTGAGAAAAAACTAAGCAAATTAGTAAGGCAAGAACGTCCCTGAGTGAATCCATGCTGAGAAGAATTTATTAAATTAAATGTATCTAAGTGGTTTCTAATTTTACTAGCAATAATTGACTCTAGTAGCTTTCCTATGATTGATGTAAGACTAATGGGACGGTAATTGGATGCTATTGATTTGTCACCTTTTTTGAAGATCGGAACTACGTTTGCAAGCTTCCAAATAAAGATTCGATATTGAATACAACCTAACATGAATCATATAATACTTTGACTCAATAGGTTAAGAAACGCTTTGATAAAATAGCGTGTACTAATAGTTATATATACTGTATATACTAATAGCATAAAATGACGTACACAACGAAGTTGCACATATGTAAATACCTGGTAAGGTATGAAGGAGCTCTGAACTGGTTAACAGATTCCTATAAGGAATACAGAACGAATTAGCGTTGTATTCGAGATTATAAAAGGTTTAGATAATAGATCTATATAGAACTAAAATTCCTAGACGAGATGAATCGAAATTATCTTATTTCATATCAGAAGAAGTAAATATTTGATTCACAACGGAACAAATTAATTAAAATGATCGCAGAGCGTGAGTTGGGTTTTCGAGGAAGTTAGATTTTAGTTAGAATAGCAAACAATTATATTTCTTCTCGAGAAGTAGAATTTGATTATAATTAATTAGGAAATTGGGCGTAGGTTCTAGGTAAATGTTAGATTTGAATAGGGAATAGATACACGTTATACACTTCAACTTCGACTTGTTACATACACAATAGAATGGACATATACAAGGAAAATCTGTGAGTATTCGGGCTAGATATTAGTTGACATGAATATGTAACGTATGCGTATAATGATTATGTAAGATGTTTAACATACAGTAAGTTAATAATAGATCTTGGGCATAGATATAGTTCAATATTTATTTAGGGCTTCTGAAGGATTAACACATAACGTAATATATATCGATCTTGGGCACAGATCTAGGCAAGAATTAGCACTGGAATACTCGCACATTTTACCTTACCTTCACATCAATAATCCCAACGTAAGATACTCAGGGACACTTAGGGTATGTTAAGAGGATAGCATTTCGAGTGCAATTCTGGCCGATGTGGATCGTAGATTCGGCTGGCTGGACATCGAGGGGAACTGCCTCTCACAGCCAGGGGTCAGGGGTCCTGACATCAGAGGGAGGCAGCAGGTCTGGCTGTAGTCTCGAGGGGGAGGGGGAGGCGGTTTCTACTTCAGATAGATATCCCAGACTTTTCAGCCTTAGGAATATTACTTAGGTAGAGGTGCTTACTTTCTTTAATTTCGGTGAGACTATGTTTGGGTTATTTCTTAGGTTTAATTTATAGTAATTCAGCTTTAGAAGGACATAGTGAATGGTTGTGATGTAATTTGCTAAGGTAATACTTAGTCTAAAAATACATGGTAGTTATAGGTTTATACATTATAATCAATTGAAGTATTTTATTTAATACCCCCATTGTTGTTAAGGTAAGATATAATTGTGACTTCCGTGATTCTATGAGAATCAGGGGTTATTCTTTGTGAAGTTTATTTCTCCGGGAGTTTCTGGGTTCTCCGGGTTTTGTTCAGCTCTCGGAAAAGTACTGCAAGAGAGGTCCCAACATCTCCATTTGTTCCTATAGCATTCCGGTCCCTGATGCGCCTAACTTGCATAAACATTTGCTCGTCATACTGCAAGTCAGGTTGTTGGTCGAAGGGAGGCTGGTGATTGGTCGAGATGGTTTGAAAGCTCGTCGGTGATTGGTACTGCTGCCCAATCTTTTTTATGGGAGACTGGCCTATAGCTTGCTGGTCATTAGAGAATGGGAATGACCTGAGAGAATGGGGACTCTTCTGTTCCGTTTTCAGTTAAAGCATGGGAAGCTTGTTGATATTCCCATTGCTCCTGTTGGCGTCTCCTCCTGTTCTTTCTGCTCTCCTGCAGGCTGGCAATCTTGCAAGTGTTATTCAACCCTGTTATATATACAGTATATACGGTATATATATATATATATATATATATATATATATATATATATATATATATATATATATATATATATATATATATAATACACAGGGTGATTCAAAACTACTGACAAAATTCCAGTGTAAATTCTATAAATAAAATGGAGCATTTTGTCTTATCCATGAGTTATTGCCTAAAATGCATGTATCATGAGTAATAAAGTATTGAAGTAAAATAGCATACACAGCCAAAGCCATTCCTACGATATTGTAGCCCAAAACACGAACACTACTCCTCCTCTCTCGCCAAACCCTGGACGATTGAGGTAATTGTTTTGAAGCATTACATGCGAGGTGAAACTACTAAATGAATCTTTGTTCCCACGGTAGGTAAGAGCGAATGTTGGTTTTAACAAGTATAGGTATTTTCGTAACGTGTGTTGTATGGTACTGTCCTGTAATAATAAGTAAGCTGAAACAATAGCTAAAAGTTAGCCAAGTTTTTCTTTTGACAAAACTGCGGTTTTGTTTAGTTAGATAAGACATAAGGATTTATGGTTGTCAAATTTTAAATAACCACTAAATTTAAATCGGATCCCTTTGTCACTGGTGAGGCGTACTGTACGCTATAAACACTACCTAAATCAACTTGAGTACCAGCAATTGATAATTTAGGTATGATTCTAATATATAATATTTTTCATTTTATGTAATTTCAGTAATATCCTTTCTTGAGCAGTAGGTATCCCACCACCCACCCTGGCCAGAGGCATATATTTTTGGGTATATTTAATGAAAAAATATGATTTGTTTTCCTTCAATTAAAGGTGCTATTCGTGTGAATGATAAATTTAATGAACAATTGCATAAATTCAATGATGTTATTCTTAACCTAGGGACGGCAGCCAGACTCTTAACCCTTTCACGCATTTATGATGCAGAGGTTGCCAGATTAGCAATAAGAAATAGAGTTCTCTCACTCTTATAATTACGTCTCCAAAATTAGTTTTCTGCCCACAGCTAACTCAAAGACAACTGCAGAGGTTGAAGTAACTAAACTAAAGGTTTCTAAATACCCCTGATGGTAACAAAGGATTTAAAGTATCCCCAATAGGCTCAAAATCGCGTCATATGTCGGAGAGGGTTAAGAGGTTCTACTGGGCGGATGCGGCCAGACTCTTAACCTATGGGCTGCGACCGTCCTCATATGAGTCCGTACTGGTGAACGGCGACCGTGTTCATATAAGCCGGGTTTTTAAACACATACAATAAACTGCGGGTTATGAGTCAGGTGGCAACAAAGTGGTGTGCGAGTAGTGGTGGTTGGCAACTCTCGATACCACTACCCGGCACACCCCAGCCGTGCGTGGGAAAGCAGTATACAAGCACTTGCCATGGAGCCTATAAATCTCTCTCCCACGCCGCGTGCTTCGGGCAGTGTCAGCGCCCGTAGAAGCCAGAGAGTTACCAGGAGGCCCTCATACCTATATACCTATACTTCTTTTGATAGTTCTGACGAAGAGGAACCACCAAAAAATGCACGTAAGGCACATGCGACTACCACTACACATGCACAAAGGTCATTGCCCTTTGTCGACACAACCACTGCCGCCCAGTCTACCACAACCACCACCACTTCTGCTACTTCCTCTATTACAGCAGGGCCCTCTGCTGCAACACAAGGCCGCCCTAGTGATGCAGGAGGTGCGGGGGCCACTGGGGGGAGAGGGAAGGGCATGGCTTCTCAACAGGGACGAACGAAAAAATACCATCTGTCTCTACCACCACCACCACCATCCGCCCCTGCCACGCCCGCCACAGTCACCCCTGCCAGTGCAAGTGGGAGGAAAGTGGGTGGCAATGCGAAAGCTAAGGGAAAAGTGCCTGCCGTAGATGACTCTACCCCTTCCACCTCTGCCGCTGCCACCCCTGCCGCCGCCCCTGCCAGTGCAAGTGGGAGGAAAGTGGGTGGCAAGGCGAAAGCTAAGGGAAAAGTGCCTGCCGTAGATGACTCTACCCCTTCCACCTCTGCCGCCCCTTCCACCTCTATATATCGTATATTGCTTATATGTGCCTTATTTCTTGCTATGTAATATTCAGATAGGTCACTTACTTACGTACATGTACACTAGAAGGCTTGAAAGTGCTAAACTTACGATATACATGCGATATTTACATCAACCCACCCTCCCCTCCCCTTGGTTCTCCCCCGAGACGGCAGAATATACGCGCGGGTAAATCTTGCCACTCGATGTTGTTCTCGCCGCGCGATGCCATTCGCACCACATTTTTCAACTACGGACGACCCCCCCACCCCCCCTATTTTTTGTTTTGGTGCACATATATATATATATATGGCTGGATGCACGCTTGCATTCCCTACATGCTGAGGTGGTTTTCATCAAAATGGGCAAGGGTCGCCAAAATGGTCAACCTCTAGCAAGGAGCAATGGTGTTCAATAACCTAGGCTAGCGCTTGTTAGGTTAAGATCCAAGGCCTAAAAAAAAAAAAATTTAAACACCCCAGTGGCACTTAAAACAAAGCAATTTGTGATTAGGTGAGATAATTCCCCTCCATTACATGCTACCAGTCCTACATATGTTTCCCCCCTCCCCTCTTCCCCCCCCCCCTTCTTTATCCCCTCCTCAATCATCCGGTATTTTCCCTATTATTCCCGATATTTATTAGGTATTTTCGTGCGAGAACGGCTGGGAGAGAGGGGGGAGGATGGAGAAGTGTATCTCCGACCCTCTAAGCCAGTCTGAGAGCTCCCCTTGTCTCTCAGTACCATTTCAGAAATGAGGTAGGGAGGGTGTCTTACTTTCTCTGGTCAAGGTCAGATTACGACCGTGGGGCTAAAATATACTATTTTCACCAGCTAATTGCTGTTACCACTTGTTTTATTGCTTTCCAATGTTCATAATATTATGTTCATATTAAAAGTAAAATAGACGCCTATGGATAAGTATTAATTATATATATGGTAAATTGACGATTTTATTCAGGAATTAATCAAGTACCTTCGCATGACGGGCACTTTCAAATACCATAGCTGCACAGCTTATGAGTTAATACTAAATATTATGTTTAAGAATTGTATTCAACTACCTTTCTTTAGTATATTGATTTGTTCAATTTTGTATACATGAATAGAGATAACTTTGCATTTTTAGGCACATTACAATGTACAGAATAGTTATAATTGTATATATGTAAATATTTTGTTTTTTTGCTTTTTTTTAAATCCAGGGTGAGAGTCGAGCTAAACGTCGCCAGGGGAGCCTTTTTGGTGTTCTCCCATGACGTCTTGGCTGATACTGATCTTACAATGTGCTAGGCAATGGTCCCTATAGATAGGAAATCTCATATGTGACTTTCTGTTTTTCCGTGAAGTCCGGAATTGCGCTGGCTCGTCGATATCTCCCGTGACTGGGTCACATGTGGAGGTTGTTAGGCCTACTTGCTATTATGTACCAATATTTTCCCTGTGTATATCTGAAAGTGTCTTATGATATACTCTGCCTTATTCACGAGTTGAGACCACTGCTTGCCACCAGTGTTATGCCAATATTTTTCAGCAAGTTTTTATGGTACTCAACTCGAGAAATGAGAACACAGGAAGGTATATGCATAATACAACTTTATTTGAACGTATGGTTACTTATACATGATAGACAAAACATAGATAAAACTTGGGAAAATAAATATACAAAATGACAAGTAGCAAATGGCAAGACAACTTGGCCTAGTGGCCTCAATCACAATGCCAAAGAAGGGGTGAGGAAAGATAGTGTCTTTGATGCTCTCCTCCGTCCAGGGACTTCACCAGCTACCACTCTAGCAGCCATGCCTCGTCAGTATGGTGGCTCCTTGGTCGCTTTAGGTCCTCAGCTCCTTCTCAGATCACAACTTCATCTTTACTCATGTCCTCAGTAACAGGTAGAGACTCAGCATCTCTCTGCCTCTCTGCCAATGTACGGGGCATTAAATTTCTTCCTCCCAATGTGAATACATTTCCTCACTTTGTCCCAAGCTTTGGCCTTGGATCAAAGTCTTCAATTCCAATACTTTGGGGCATTCGCTATTTGAGGGGAGTCTACAGTTGGCTGCGGTTAGTGAGAGGCAAGTCTGTTCTTTCTCTGAATGTATAAACTTTCATCTTTTTCTTGGTATCTTAGATCGCAATTACCATCCACCTGAATAGTCTCACCAGCTAATACCCTAGATGCCCAAAGCTGACCTGTGGTAGGAGGAAGAAGGGAACACTGCAAGGGCAGCTGAGGAGAAGGACTATACTGCAGGTGAGCTCCAGTCGATCTGTGTCTGGAGCTGATGATGATGATAATGATTGCAGCGACTTAGGCTGCACGGGCCTTTTGCCATAGGCAGGCCCGCCAGTGTTGTGGGGTCTTCTTATTTGTAGTTGTTTGTTGGTCTTAGAAGCACGTTTTGCAGTGTTTGAAGTTCTTGTTGTGTCGATCTTAGTTTTGCTTGAGGTTGGTGGTTACCTGTTCTTCTTCGTCTATTTCTTGTCTGGAGATGTGGCAGATGAGCTTTCAATTATTTCGTTGATTAATAATGCAGTTGAAATTTCGGCCGCAGCTGGTGACGTAGCTATTGCGAAATGTCTTCGGCACCAGGTTCTTGAGACTGATGCCGAAGGTTAGTCGTTAGACACTTCAGGTCTTGTCCTCCTTCAATGAATCCCATGTTGAAGAATTGTTCGTAGTTACAGGGTTTGTTGCTTGGTTGTGATGCGGGTGGCTGGGGATGGGGAGTTGCAATTGGTGCTACATCCTTGGCTTTTACTGGTTGTTGTTGTTGTTGTTGTTGTTGTTGTTCCCCAAGCTGCCTGGCCGAACAGCCCCAAGGCCCCGAGCAATTCCAAGGCCATAACCGAGTGCCCCCACAGAACCCTCCCCGCCGACCACAATAAAGCCTGGGTGACCGAAGCCACTCCATGGCGGGGGGCTGAGGAGGGTGCGGAAACACCCGGGAAACCAAAGCCCCACCCAGGGCCCTGTGCCCCTCAGCAATTATGAAGAGAAAGTTGAGGGGCAAGGGAAAAATGTGACGCTTTGGCTTCCAATCTTGGTAGATTGGGAGGTCAATCCACGGAAGAGACGCCGTCACTTGAGATCTAGAAAATATATAAGTTAAAGGAAAACTCAGAGTAAGCTATGGGTATGGTAGAGATTGCTCAGCTCTCACTCTGATAGACCAGCCTATCACCACATGACTAGAACCCAATCCTCTCAGCATCAGCTAGAAAAGGCCCTAGAAAGCCGCCTTTGGCGGGGGGATTGCTCCCCTATTTCAACCACTTTTGGGGTTGGGCACCCGCCCAGCTTTTACTGGTGTTGTTGTGTGCCTTTCCTGGTCCTTTGCTTCTTCCTCTTGTAGTTGTGTGAAGAGGTCAATGACTGGTGTTAGTGTCAGCTGGTTTCCACGGCCTTATATAGCCCAGCTCTAGGCCCTGCCTCAGCCTCCTGTTTCAGGCTCACCCTCTGATTGGTCCCTAGAATGGTGGTTGTGCCAATCACAGGCCTTGGCTCCTCCCTCTCCCAGGTCTCTCATCTTGGAAAAGAGTGCAGCTTTGCTCTTCTTGGGAGAAGGACCGGGCGAGCATCTTGGCTAATCAAAGGCCAAGTTTGCCTCTAGTTCGTCTTTGGTGGTGAAGGGGATTACCCAGTTTCACTGCAGTAGGCAAGGGTCTATCCGTGTCTTTCTTAGTGCCTCGTCTAGGTCTCTGGTAAAGAGCGTGTCTTGCACCCTTCTGAGGCTGGTTCTTGGTCTGCCAAACGGTGGTAATTGGGGGGATTTTTGTGTTTAATTGGGAATGTTCTCGGAGAAGAGGACTCAAGGTTTCATCTTGAATTAAACCGTTCAGATATATCATAGGTGGGTGGGAAAAATAAACATATAGCACGAAAGTTATAATGTATGGGTTACAATCATCTATTTTATGGTTGCTAAATGTTAGATAATCCAAATTACTTTGAATTTTCTGCACCCCTACTCCCGCTTTACACTGGTTGCATTCTTGTGTCCGCATACATGAACAATAATACTGAAATAAATTGCATTATACAACCATTCATGCATAAGTGGCTCATTTCAATATTTACTGTTAGATCAGATACAAATACATTATTCTAATAAAAAAAGTTCCTTACTAGCAGTGTTCCGTTGACAACTACAAATGTAGCCTACTGTAGACAGATGAAGTAGAAGGAGGAGCTGGGGCGCACAGGCTTTCATAATGGCTATTTTATATAATTATATAATATTATGTTGATAAATATAATAATATACCATTTCTAACAACATTCATATAAGTAGGGCAAATTCCTTCAGGGCATATTCAAACCAAGAACATAATCATACAAGTATATGCTCCACATGTCGTCAGCTAAACTTTTAACATTGCATAATGCGATAATTTATACTACTACAAATTTAAATCCAAAGAACTGTACCGTCTGAAGGTTCCACGAAGTGTGCAGTGAAGTTGAGAGTATGAGCGAGGGTCTTGACCAACATGACATCTTCACCATAGTGGTATGATACTGAACCGTCCTTATCATAATAGTAGATGATGCTCGGAGCAAACTCAAAGGTCGACGTCTGTAGGGGTTGATATATATATATATCTTAATAAATAAAGGTCAATGTTTGTTAGTTACCCGACCTTTGTTACTAAACTCCTCCCACAGTTTTGGTGCCAGGCGGGAGTGTGGGGCACCGTTGGAAAGCCCGGGCTTTGGAGATGGTTTTAGGCGAGTTTAGTGGAAATCAGAGACACTTTTGTTTAATAAAATTTTCGGCAGAACTTATGTAGTATACGGGAGCGAAAAAAAATCGAAAAGTTGTTCGCAGCTCCCCAAAATGGGGGTACGGATGAGATCAGATCCAAAATCGGAGGTCATTTAGCGGCCAAAATCGAGGTCGCCGTTTAATGAGGCACAGGGAGGTCGAGGCCGGTGATTAGGGTAGTCGTAGTATTGTGATGATGGTGGTAGTAGTGATTGATGATGGTGATTATGGTAGTAGAATTTAAACCCGGGCAACGCCGGGTACCCCTCCTAGTTTATATATATATATAATTATACACTGTATACATATATTTCAGCGGAGACGAATAATGAAAAGGAACACATAATGACTTGATTGGAGAGATTTAACTTATCTATTGTTATTGCTACATAATGGAGACAAACTCTATCGCCAGGCATATCTGCAAAAACATGTAAGAAAAAATAATAACTTTGAGAATTACAATTACTTCATGAAGCCTTAGAAAAAAGACATGGTATGACATAATATGAAAAATGTGAAAACAAACATTCATTGGTAGGCTATAGGCTATATGGACTATAAATTAATGACGTAAAACACTAACATTATAGAATTTGAAAATATCTATAAATTACAATGATTTCATAATGCCTAAGACATATGTAAGAAGGATTACATGGTATCCTATACCTAAGCATGCACTATAAGTACATGACAAAGCTCTTAAACAGTATATAATATATGTTATGGACAAAATTTACTTGCATTATATAGGACTAGAAAACTATAGAAGCAGAGGAGGTCAGTTGATTCTCATTGCCACCTAGTGCGAGTTCAAATGTTACGCTTAGAAGGCACTCCATGGTGGTTAGTTCCTCTCCATACTTACAAGATTTTAGAACTGAAAAGTTACCCTCTAAAATTGGGTGATCTGAGTCAAGGGCATGTTGATTCACGGTGCTATAGGGGAGTTTATAGTGTCTGCCACGGATTCCTTTTTTTTTAACTATTCCTACTGTATGTTGTATTCCTTAGGCTTTACGAAATAATTGTAATTCTATATATAATTTTCATATTAGATATATAATGTGTGGTTTTTATGTCATTATTCTATAAACCGTATTATGTTCTACCATTATATTTTATGTTTTCGCATTTTTAACACGTAATTTTTCTTAGGCTTTATGAAACCATTGTAATTCACTTTGATATCAGTGTTTTCTTGCATGTATGTGTAGCCCTGATGCAGGGTTATTAAATCAAATCTGCTAGATAGTTAATAAAAGCCTCAAATGACAAGAATAATGCCACAATCACGACACTAAACCTTAAAAATGGCTCAAATGTCCAGAATATCGCGAAAATCATGTCGCTAGATGTAAACATTTGCCTCTAGATCAAAGGAAACACCTGGTGAAGATATTGAGAGATAAGCCTTTACAACGGCACCTCGTATATAATTTTCGAAGTGTGTTGAGAGGGGAGAAGAGGTTTTGGAAAGAGAGGAAGCTGATGGAGAGAGTGGATTTGTTATGTGTGTTATTAATCTGGAAACGTTGTCGTGTCCCCCGACTAGGTGCGAGCATGTGAAATACGCTAGGGCGTGCTACCAAACCCACTAAATATATCCCCACATTGGCTGGGATTGAACCCATGTCAAGCAGATTCACACGTGAGCATGTTATCCACTCAACCGCCCTGGCTCCTCTAGATCTAGTGGGAAAGTAGATCTCCCCCCCCCCCCTCACCTCTCTCTCACTCTCACTCACTCTCTCTCTCTCTCTCTCTCTCTCTCCATATATATATATATATATATATATATATATATATATATATATATATATATATATATATATATATATATATATATATATATACCGGTATATATATATATATATATATATATATATATATATATATATATATATATATATATATATATATATATATATATATATACAGGGTGTTCCAGTAATGCTTTTCATAAATTATATGGTGGACTCATCAGACAAAAATAAGAATAAATTACTCTATGAACATGTGGTTGAGTATTTATAATAACGGAGTTATTACACGATTTAAGTTAACGATAGATACAATGCCATTCAGTCCAAGGGGTAATGTTGCCATTTTAGTGGATTATATCCATTTGGCCTTCGCTATCACTTGCTAGCCTCAAGATAGTGAGCAGTAGCGATCTGACTTTTCGGTAGAAAAATATGTCCGGCTTCGCCGGATTTGATTTTCCTACCGAAAACATCAGCTCGCTACCGCTCGCTAGCCTGAAGAGAGAACGCCGATTGGATACAAACCAAACTACTGCTCACTATCTTGAGGCTAGCAAGCGATAGCGAAGGCCAAATTTATATAATCCACTAAAATGGCAACATTACCCCTTGGACTGAATGGCATTGTATCTATCTTTAACTTAAATCGTGTAATAACTCCGTTATTATAAATACTCAACCTCATGTTCATAGAGTAATGTATTCTTATTTTTGTCTGATGAGTCCACCATATAATTTATGAAAAGCATTACTGGAACACCCTGTATACAGTATATATACAGTATATACTGTATATATATATATATATATATATATATATATATGAGACCTTTTCTATTGCACTAGACATATCGAAGGCCTTCGATAGAGTCTGGCATAAATCTTTAATTTCTAAACTACCCTCCCTAGGTTTCTATCCCTCCATCTATGCCTTTGTCTCTAATTTCCTTTCCGGCCGTTCCCTAGCTGCAGTTGTGGATGGCCATCCCTCATTTCCTCATCCTATCAACTCCGGTGTTCCTCAGGGCTCTGTCCTATCTCCTATTCTCTTTCTAATGTTCATATTAATGATCTTCTCAACTGTACCTCCAGTCCCATCCATCCATACGCAGATGACTCTACCTTGAATTAGTCAATTAGTTTTCCAGAACGCCCCAGCTAGTAATCCCTCAAAGACAAACGTAATGAGGCCATAGAACACTTATCTTCTGATCTAACTACTATTTCCAATTGGGGCAGAGAAAACCTTGTTGCCTTTAATGCTTCCAAATCCCAATTTATCCATCTATCTACCCGTCCGAAACTCCCAGAGGACTATCCCATATTCTTCAACAATACAAAAATCAATCTTTCATCTACTCTCAATATTCTTGGTGTCTCTTTTTCTTCTGCTCTCACTTGGAAGGACCATATTACAAGTCTTGCTAAGGCAGCCTCCCAGAAGCTGGTCGGGTGTGCTCAACCGCCTTAAGCGGTTCTTTATGCTGCGCAGCTTCTTGCTCTGTACAAGGGCAGAGTGTGTCCTTGTATTGAGTATTGTTTACATGTGTGGGGAGGTTCCTCTCACACCGCACTCCTAGACAAAGTAGAAAGGAAGGCCTTTCGTATAATTAATTCCCGCCCACTCACCAACTCTCTGTAAACTCTCTCTCTTCACCGCAATGTTGCATCTCTCCCGCTATTCTATCGCTACTACAATAATCAGTGCTCCTCAGAGATCTCCCAGTGTATGCCACCTCCTCTACGTAGGGTACGTGGTACCCGTCTTGCAACACAATCCCACCCCTACTCTGTGCAACTCTCCAACTCAAGAGTGAAACGATAATCCCAATCTTTTTTTTATTCAACAGCTGAGCTCGGGAACTCTCTCCCAGAATCAGTCTTTCCCTTCTCCTCTGACTTAAATTGCTTCAAACTCTGTGTGTCCAGGCATTTTAGCTCTAACGTCCCTTGATTTTGGCCCTGTCACTCTTTCATCTATGGGGGAGACACTCGCTACAGGCAGTTCTGCCTTTTGTCTCCCTCACTCACATAAAAAAAAAATATATATATATATATATACCCGGTATATATATATATATATATATATATATATATATATATATATATATATATATATATATAGGGCTCTGTCCTATCTCTTATTCTCTTTCTAATTTTTATAAATGCTCTTCTCAACTGTACCTCAATTCCCATTCATTCATACGCAGACGGCTCAACCTTACACTACTCCATTAGTTTTTCAGAACGCTCCAGCCAGCAATCCCTCAACGACAAACGTAATGAAGCCATAGAACTCTTAAATTCTGATCTAAATACTATCTCCAATTGGGGCAGAGAAAACCTTGTTACCTTTAATGCTTCCAAAACCCAATTTCTCCATCTATCTACCCGTCCCGAACTCTCAGCGGACTATCCCTTATTCTTCAACAATACAAAAATCAATCCTTCATCTTCTCTCAATATTCTTGGTGTCTCTTTTTCTTCTGCTCTCATTTGGAAGGACCATATTACCAGTCTTGCTAAGGCAGCCTCCCAGAAGCTGGGTGTGCTCAACTGCCTTAGTGGGTTCTTTACCCCTACACAGCTTCTTGCTCTGTACAGGGGCATAGTGCATCCTTGTATTGAGTATTGTTCACATGTGTGGGGAGGTTCCTCTCACACCGCTCTCCTAGACAAAGTTGAAAGGAAGGCCTTTCGTATCATTAACTCCCGCCCACTCACCAACTCTCTGCAATCTCTCTATCTCCGCCGCAATGTTGCATCTCCATCGCTATTCTATCGCTTCTATAATAATCAGTATTCCTCAGAGCTTTCCCAGTGTATACCACCTCCTTTACATAGGGCACATGGTACCCGTCTTGCTACTCAATCCCACCCCTACTCTGTGCAACTCTCCAACCCAAGAGTGAAATGTTACTCTCAAACTTTCTTCTACTCAACAGCTGAGCTCTGGGACTCTCTCTCAGAATCAGTCTTTCCCTCTTCCTATGACTTAAATTGCTTCAAACTTCGTGTGTCCAGGCATTTTGGCTCGAACGTCCCTTGATTTTGGCCCTGTCACTCTTTCAACTATGGGGGAGGCACTCGCTATAGGCAGTTCTGCCTTTTGCCTCCCTCAATCACATAGAAAAAAGAAAAAAAAATATATATATATAAATATATACAGTATATATATAAATATATATATATATATAATGAAGAATATATATATTTATGAAGTATGTATATATATATATATACAGTATATATATATATATATATATATATATTTTTGTTTAAGGTTATTGAAAGTTGGTTGTTGCAAATTTGCTTCCTGTCTATCTTTTCTCTGTTTCTGAGAGCATTCTTCCCTCCCGTATGAAGTTGTATGATGATGTCTCCATAAGTAATTTTGGGTAGTATTACATGATTTAATGCACATAGTGCTTAGCTATAATGCATTTTCGTACCTTCTTGGCACTTCATCAGTAGCTTGGAAGTGAATGAGAATTGTGGTTTGTTCTGTTGTTAGATTTGATGAGGATGTTTCACCTCAGCACGGGCTCTTGGTAGCCCGAAAGTGGGTAGTACTTGTCTTAGGGATGATTCTGTCACTTTTATGGAGGGCAGAGGGGCTAAAAGCATGTCTTGCAGTGTTTGTAGTTTGTCTGACGTTTATCTTTGTTGTTTTTGAGGTTGGTGACTGTTTGATCCTCTTCTAGATATTCTTCGTCTTCTTCTTTGGAGGTTTGGCAGATGACCTTCCCTTGAGGATTTTGTTGGTGGTAGATACAGGTGCATGAGTGGCCACAGCTACAGTAGTTACGTAGTGTTTTCGGAAACCTTCGGCACCAGGTTCTTGAGAGTGATGCAGAAGGTTAGTCCTTCTGCTTTAAGGTGTTCTTCATCAATGTAGTTTTTTATGAAGTGTTCTATGTATGGACAAGGTTTGGCGTCTGTCTGTGGTGTGGGTGGGTGAGGCTGTGGTGTTGCAGGTGGTGTCACTTCGTCGGCTTCTGTTGGTGGTGTTGTCTGTACTTCCTGGTCTTTCTAGCCCTCTTTTGGTAGTTGTGTGAAGAGGTCGAAGACTGGTGTTTCTGTCAAGTTGCAGGCAGGTTTCTCAGGTGTGGCTTGAGTTCTTGCTCCTCAGGTGTTACTAGGCTATATTTACTGAGAGGTCTGTGCAGGTTGAGGCACTTTTTGGGTGTTTTTCTGGGCCAGAGAGCTTGGGTAGGAATTAGGTCTCTGGTCCAGGACTAATTGTAGGCTTGCAGTGCTGGTATGTTGATGGTTGGGATATTGTTGGCGGAAAGAAGGCTGAGCAGGTACTCATTGTGGTGAAGTAGTGAGCTTATATACCATACAACTGGGAGGTAATCTAGTTTACAGGTTTCTGATTGGCTAGCCGTGGGTTGGCTAATTCTGTTCTCTCATTGGCTGGCCACTGTGACGTCATCAGTAACCCTCCCTGCTTCATTGAGGTAGAATCTTTTCATGCTCCATTCCACTCCAGCATGTCTGCCGAGACCTCCAGCACCACAACCACTCTTTCTGGCCACGTTAATTGGTTTAACACCAAGATGGGTAAGATTAGGCCATGCACTTATTGTGAACAAAATCACTACAATTATCTCTGCCCTAAACCACGCACTAAGCAATCTAGTGAATCACCAGCCGAGCAGTCGGTGATAATGGCTGTCCTCTAGTAAGAATACTACAGTATTGCCTACCATTCAAATCCCTATGGAAGTAGGATCTACATATGAGAGCCTTATTGGACCTATGCTCTCAGCGTACATTTGTGCTTCGCTCCGCGCTATCACAACTAGCTCCGTCCACTTGTATTAAGGAAAGACTTCAGCTTAGGGCCTTTCTTAGTTTCTTAGATGGGGAAGAATATGATGTAGTAAAACTCTCATATCGCCATAAGCATAGGACACGGGTGATCAAAGCGGTTGTGGTAGACGAGTTGCCAGAGTACAAACCTGGGAGATCTACGGGACCAGATTGGTAGACTAGAGACTAAAGGCTATCAGTTGGCTGATCCAGAGGTTACTGACAAAGGGAGTATAGAAATTTTAATTGTGGGTGATTATTGCTATGATTTTGTACATTCAGGCTATAAGAGAGTGGAACATAGTTGTATTACCCACAATATATGGTTATGCACTTAGTGAACCATATCAGTCATCTAATCAGGAAACCCACGTTGAAATGGTAACTGTGTTAAAATTAGCAGTCGATTCGGTATAGTAAGTGATAAATAATGGCAGGCACACTCCTGAGATTAAGGATCTTACCACTTTGTGGGAAGTTGACCACACAGGTATTTGTCAAGCAGAGACTGATAGACTGGGGAAGCAAGTCATGGATAGATTCTCTGAAACGGTACGCTATGATGAAGATCAGGGACGTTATAGTGTAGAGTTGCCGTGGCGGGAGAATTCACATAAATTACCCGATTACTTCAAGTTAGCTTTAGGAAGATTAAGGGGACTACAGCGTAAATTTGTGAATGACCCGGCATACTGTGACCATTATCGGGCATTTCTGGAGGATCAATTACAGAGAGTTTTTGTAGAGAAGGTTGAGAGTAAGAGTCGCAACATATTCTTGTCATTACCTGGCTCATCACGGTATTCGAAAGGACAGTAAAACCACACCCATTCGTGTTGTGTTTGATTGTTTGGCGAAGACAGGTCCAGATTCTCTTTCTCACAACGATTGTCTCTATACTGGTCCATCATTAGTGTCTGATCTAACCCTGGTGTTTTTGCGATTCTGATGCGGTCGCTACGCCTAGGCGAGTGACATAGAAAAGGCCTTTCTTAGTGTGGGTCTCTGTGAAGGGGATCGAGATGCGACTAGGTTTTTATGGCCAGTAGACCTTATGGATCCAGATAGTCCGTATGAGATTTATAGGTTTAAGGTTGGCCTGTTTGGTTCTACCTCTAGTCAATTTATTTTGAATGCTACCATCCAGAAACATTTATCAACGGTGGTAGCTGATCAAGAAACCATTTCTAAATTGAATAGAGGTTTAGGCCTATATATAGATAATTTGCAGGCTACTAGTAACACCTACTCTCTACTCTAACTTGAAACAGTTATGTTGGGAAGCCCTTAGGATCTTCAACAGTGCCGACCTCTCCTTACGTGAGTGAGTTACGAATAATGTAGAACTGCGGGAGTTGCTTCACCTGATGGGCATAGCTTCGGAGTCTCAGGAGAGGGTGAAGGTATTAGGCATTGAGTGGCTAACGGAAGATGATGTTTTACGATTTACGGGTGCGAGGTAATTCTATAGAATCTGACATAATCACTAAGCGTGGCATTGAGTTTCACTGCTAGTGTATTTTTCACATAAGGCGTTCTCCTCCCGGTGACCATCTGAACAAGGAGATTCGCGCAGAACTTGTGGCGTCTTGAATATCCCTGGGATGAAACCTTACCTGATCACCTTGTAGCTGAGTGGTGGGGTATATATGATGATATGGTATCAAGTACATTGATATCAATTCCTCGCCAAGGAGGTTACCTTGCATATCTTTTGTGATGCTAGTACTGGTGTATCTGCCTATATAGTTAGTAAGGGTACCAGTAGACTACATATGGCGAAGGCTAAAGTAGCACCCATCAAGCCGCTCACAATACCTAAATTAGAGCTAACTGCTGTCTTGCTTGCTGCTCGTTTGGCAAAATTCATACTAGAGACCTATGCTAATGAGTTAGAAATAGAGCAAATCTACCTCTGGTCTGATTGTCAAATTAATCTGTATTGGTTGTCTAGCAATAAAATATCGCCGATCTATGTCCAGAACAGGAAGGATGAAATAAAATCCTTAGTCCCTGATAGTCCTATTCGCTATGTTTGTTCCGAAGAAAATCCCAGTGATCTACTCACCAGAGGGATCAGTACCAGGTCCCTCAATTAGTCTACTCTTTCGTGGTTAGGGCCTACATGGCTACCTCACCTGGAATTGTGGCCCCCTGATATAGATAGGGTTTTGGTTGTCACTGACGATTGTGAACATACTCAGGATACATCATTGCCATTGCCAGTATCGACACCACCACCTGCCATTTTCAATTGTGATCGGTACGACTCCTATCGGACGTCATGGTATGGGTATTAAGGTATATTAGCATTCTGAGGGACAGAGCAAGAAAGGTAAAGACGACTAGGCCATGTTATCTGACAGTACCTGAACTGAGGGCAGCGGAGACAACAATGATCGCATTAGCTCAAAAGGAAGGTTATAGTCAAGAATACCACTACCTAGATAAAGGGATAGGTTCATCTAGTAATCTAGTATGACAGTTAGGTCTCTATCTAGAAAGAGGTTTGATACGGTGCAAAGATTCAAAGGTCCACATTGAGGGATGAAACTAAGTACCCAATCTTAATCCTGTATGGTCTCCGTATTACGAACCTGCTAGTGAATCGCTATCACATAGTGTGTAACCATAGTGGTGTGGGCTATGTAGTATCTTATATTAGACAGACGTGGTGGCTCTCTAGAATTAGGCAAGCAGTAAAGAAGGTCTTGCGGGGGTGCCTCACCTGTAAAAGATTACAAGGATCGTCCTATCGTAATCCCTTTCAAGTAACCGGAGTGGATTACACAGAGGCCCTATCTATTAAGGACAAGGCTGGTGTTAAATGTAAGTTATATATAGTACTGTTTACTTGTGTGGTAACGAGGGGTATGCACATAGAGCCTGTACTTAATCTTTCTTGTGAATCATTTCTACATGCATTCTGTAGATTTTGTAGCAGGAGAGGATATCCATATTTACTTCTCAGCGACAATGCTTCAACATTTGTTAGTAGTTCTAATGTGCTGAAAGTTCTGATTAACGATCCAAGTTTAAAGTCTACCTTAGCGGACGCTCACTGTGAGTGGCGATTCATACCCGCCAGAGCGCCATGGTTCGGTGCCATATGGGAGCGAGTCATTGGTGTGTTGAATGCTGGTATGAAGAAGATACTAGGTAGAGCATTATTAACATCAGAGGAGCTTCATACTTTGTGGTAGAATTAGAAGCCACAGTTCATGATAGGCCGCTTGGATACACGTACAGTGATTTGAATGACCCACTGCCTATTACTCCATCCCAGCTAAAAAGCGGAAGACTTCTAAGAAGTTTTCTTAGAATAGAGGTTAGGGATGAAGACCTCCAGGACAGATCTTGGGTTCAGTTAGACAATTTTGTGCTTGATCAGCGATTTCAGTATATTATTTAGTTGTCAAATGACCTCTGGAAGAGAATGCGTACAGACTATCTACTATCATTGAGGGAGCAGCATAGTCATATGGCTGACAAGAAAGGGAAGATCTTTCCACAGGTAGGGGATATAGTCCTCATTCATGACGAAGGTCCTTGCCTATTGTGGAAATTGAGTCGGGTCACTAAACTATACCCTGGATCCGACCAAATATGTAGGGTATTTGAAGTCAGGACTGGAACCGGACTAACCACTTGACCAGTGGTCAAGTTATGTCCATTGGAGATTAATTTAGAAGTGGATGATGATACTGTATCGGGTTCTCAGCCTAGTCACCCTACATCTGGAGCTGACCGACGTGATGCTCCGACGAGACCGTCACGTCGGGCTGCTTTGGGGTCCTCCCAGTTATGGCGAGCCATGATTGGGACTGGACAACTGTAATTAGTTGTATAGACGGGCGGCGGAATATATCGTGAAAACCCCACAGTTTGAAAATACCGGGTCCACGATAAAGCAGAATTTCTGTCCATAGTTTCCTTGTGTATTCACTTTAGTAGATACGTAAATATTAATTATGTATGATAATAATATATCCTTGGAGGTATATTCCCATAAATGTTACTTAATACTAGCCGATTTACAGTATATAGTATGGTTCATTTTTTCATGTATCACTAAGAATTTACAGCTGGCAACATAGCGAACCAGGGCTAGCTGTTCGAAATATCCCAACTTGCTAATCAATACCCACTGTGTAAAGACCGTCCTCACTCCCTCCTCTCTCTGCCAACCACGTATCCATAGTACAACCATATTACATCTGCCAGGCCATCTACATCTCAACATAAGGCTCAGTACCTGTTAATAGCTTAGAGAGTGCACCCCAGTAATATTAACAGGCACACGTTATTTAGGCTAGCCTAGGCCAACGAAACTGACGCTATTACAATTATTATGATCAAGGTTAATATGTAATATTTATTGATGCTTCCTTTTATATATTACTATGTAATCTATCTATCTATCTATTGCCTGACGCCGTGATCCCCGAAGGGGTGGCCACGAACGAACCGCCCCCATGCACCTCTGTCCCCAGTCAGTCGACGCCCCTCCCCCCAACCAGCACCGCCTTCGTTCATGTAGTTCCTCACTCGTAAAAAACGTTCCTGTTTAACAAACCTCTTAGACTTCTTCCACGATATCCTCAACCTCTATGATGAGAGTAAAGCTGTAGATATTATATACCTTGATTTTCAAAAGGCCTTTGACAAAGTTCCCCACAAACGTTTACTGCTAAAACTAAAAGCGCATGGAATACAAGACGGTGTGTTGAAATGGATAGAAAATTGGCTCAGCGACAGAAAACAAAAAGTAGTCATAAACGGTAAGGCATCTAAATGGACCAATGTAAGTAGCGGGGTACCCCAGGGATCGGTACTAGGACCAATTCTCTTTCTAATTTACATCAACGACATAGATGAGGGTCTCACCTGTACAATCTCAAAATTTGCTGACGATACAAAAATTGCAAATAGCGTGCTCTCAAAAGATCAAGTTGACGATATGCAACACAATCTAGATAAATTGTCACATTGGGCCCAAATTTGGCAAATGAGTTTCAATGCGGATAAATGTAAAGTACTACATATCGGATACCTAAATGAGAAAGCAAACTATTCGATGAATGGCACTCAGCTTAAGAATGTAAACAGAGAAACCGATCTGGGAGTAACAATATCGAGTAACCTAAAACCGAGTCAACAATGTTCAGAAGTTGTTAAGAAGGCAAACAAAATAATTGGCTTTATAGGCAGATCATTTGAGCATAAATCCAAAGACGTAATCCTAACCCTTTACAATTCCTTAGTCCGCCCTCTTCTGGAATACTGCGTTCAATGCTGGTGCCCTTATTACCAAAAAGACATAAACAAGCTAGAACGAGTTCAACGTAGAGTTACCAAAATGATACCTAGCCTAAAGAACAAACCATACGAAGAGCGTCTTAGAGAATTAAATCTATTTCCTTTAACCCAGCGCAGATTAAGAGGTGACTTAATTCAAGTGTTCAAAATCATCAAAGGCATCGACAATATGAACTGTAGTAAGTACTTCACTATCGACCAATCTAATTACACGCGGGGAAACGGTTGCAAAATTATTGGTAAATCTTTTAATTCACACGAATCTAAGAATTTCTTCTTCAATCGAGTTGTCAACTTGTGGAATGGGCTTCCCCGAGACGTTATAGACTGCAGCACCGTTGATTCATTTAAATTCCGCCTAGACAAATATCTCTCATCAAACCCACGACTGACTGCGTTTGTAAATGAATAACATTATCCTCCCCTCAGTTACTAACCCCTATGTCCCCTACTAACTTCCTAGTCCTGCCACGTTAGTGGCAGGGCAGTAGTTCCCTTTCCAATGTTCCCTTACCCACTCTAAACCACTGTTTGGACACTTGATCCTCAGTTTTTTGGAGGACAAGCAGCCTAGAAGGGTCACTATATCTGTTGTTGCTTGATTTCCTTTGTACTCCTTTGTACTCCTTTGTACTCCATCCTTCCACCTCATATTCGGTCTACCTCTCCCCCTCTGTCCCTCCACCTCGCTCTAGTACACCCTCTTAGTCATTCTCTCGCTTTCCATACGTTCCATATGGCCGAACCATCTCAAGTTGTTCCTTTTCACACTTTCCAGCACATCTACCTCCACACCACACCTCCTTCTTACTTCCTCATTAGTCTGTCTATCCCTCCATGTAACTCCGCACGCCCTCCTTAAGTAATTCATTTCCACTGCTCTCACTCTTGGTCTGAGTCTCTCAACCAACGTCCATGCTTCGCTTCCGTAAGTCAGTGTCGGGATTACCACACTGTCATGCAAGGACTTCTTCACTTCCATACTGACCACCCTATTTCTTGTTACTGCTTTTAGCGTTCCTACAACCCTCTTCCCCTGTTGTACCCTCTCCCGCACCTCTTCATCCATAGTCCCATCTTTACTCAACACACTGCCCAGATACTTAAAAGAGTTGACAATCTCCATAGCCTGACCGTTCAGCTTCACCTCACACTCTGTGACTTCACCCCATACGAAGACCATAACCTTGCTCTTCCCCGTATTTACCTTCAAATTCCGTTTTTCGCACACTGTTCCAAACTCATTTACCAGACCCTGCAACTCCCATTCATTATCACTCATCAGAACTGTATCATCCGCAAACAGCAGTATAGGTAGCTTCCACTCAATTCCCTCCCTTTTCAGCGATACACCTGAAACTGCTCTTGATAGTATTTCTTTCATAACTCCATCCATATATACAGTAAACAACCACGGGGACATCACACACCCCTGTTTCAAACCAACATTCAGGTCAAAGAACTCGCTCTGCTCACTCTCCACACGTACTGCCGCCTTTGCACCCTCATACATGCTCTTCACTGCTTTCAGCAACTTGCCCTCTACTCCGTATATTCTAAGTACTTTCCACAAACCTTCTCTATCCACTCTGTCATAGGCCTTCTCCAAGTCCATAAAGGCAACATACACCTTTTGTTTCTTCTCCAGATACTTCTCCACAACACAATTCAGGGTAAAAATCTGGTCTACACATCCTCTTCCCTTCCTAAAACCTCCCTGCTCGTCGCCTATCCATTTCTCCGTTCTCACTCTCACTCTCTCAATCACTACCCTACTGTATACCTTCCCTACTACGCTTAGAAGACATATTCCTCGGTGGTTACCACACACTCCTCTTTCCCCTTTGCCCTTATATAGGGGAACTATTATGCCAGTCTTCCAGTCATCGGGTGCACTCCCCTTCTCCCATGCTAGTTTGCACATTTTCCATACCCATTCTATCACTATCTCACCACCATACCTCAACATTTCCCCACACACTCCATCTGTTCCTGGTGCTTTCCCCAACTTCACTCTTTTCATGGCTTCCCACACTTCTGACCTCCTGATCCCCACCTCCTCCTCCACTACTTCTCTTCTTCTCCCTCCCATACCATATCCAGCTATGTTTGCTGGCTCTTCATTCCTTTCATTTAGCAACTCACTGAAGTACTCCCTCCATCTTTCGACTCTCTCTTGCTTCTCGGCTAGCATTCTCCCATTCTTATCTTTCACACCCTTACTGTTTCCCTTGCTACCTTCCCTAACTTTCTTGACTTCTTTCCAGAATCTATGTAATCTATTTCACATATTTACTTTTTCCTATCAATCCTTTTTCCCTCCAAGGATATATTTGTGAATAACAAAATATTTAGGATAGATATAGCCGGCGGTTACCGTCTCCCCATGAGCAAGGGGTATGGGTAATTGTCTCTGGTTGATTAAAGGAGGTCAAGCGCTTGTGAATCCTCGAAGGAGGACATACGGGCACTATGTAAGTAACCAGACGATTATTATTAGGCTATTATTACACAGTCTCTCAAGATGACACCAACAAACACCTTCCTCAAGTACACCACGCGGACAAGGGCTTCATGAGCATAGTGATCATTGTCATGTTTGTACTCTACTGGCAAGGAACAAAATATAAAGAATTATATCAACCATTATTAATTAATCCTTATCAAAGTGAAATTGCATACATTGGAATGCATAGAATAAAGCATAATGACAAAATATATACAGACTATTGCAATCAATTGTACAATAAAGAGTACAATTCGAATTTGCGGGTGACACTAACATGCGATTATGTGCAGCCAAAAAAATGCAAATATTCCTTCAAAATATTACCTTAATAACAGCACCTCTGAAGTCAGCGAGTTTGTCCGGGAAGAACATCGGGTTGTGTGTGGTGAAGCTGTTGTGATGCCAGCCAGTGACGGGCCGAACACCAGTACCATAGTACAACACATTACTGTACACCCACCACTCTCCTGCTGGTGACCCCTTAGATCATGGAAACTCCAGTTAGTAGTATAGAACACGGTACTGTACACCCACCACTCTCCTGCTGGTGACCCCTTAGATCATGGAAACTCCAGTTAGTAGTATAGAACACGGTACTGTACACCCACCACTCTCCTGCTGGTGACCCCTTAGATCATGGAAACTCCAGTTAGTAGTATAGAACACGGTACTGTACACCCACCACTCTCCTGCTGGTGACCCCTTAGATCATGGAAACTCCAGTTAGTAGTATAGAACACGGTACTGTACACCCACCACTCTCCTGCTGGTGACCCCTTAGATCATGGAAACTCCAGTTAGTAGTATAGAACACGGTACTGTACACCCACCACTCTCCTGCTGGTGACCCCTTAGATCATGGAAACTCCAGTTAGTAGTATAGAACACGGTACTGTACACCCACCACTCTCCTGCTGGTGACCCCTTAGATCATGGAAACTTCAGTTAGTAGTATAGAACACGTGAATATGTGTAACCGCCCCTTTACTGTACACCCGACACTCTCCCTCTACCAACCCTTGATATCATATAAAGTGACTCAGTCAGTATAAAGTGATAGACCGAATATTCGAATTCGTATTTGCACATGCGCTTAGTCACATTGTTTGTCGATATTCGAAATACGCATTTGCATTCGCATTCACAAATAGCGAAAATAAACATGTGTTGCATCACAATTGTCTATAACTGAGGTCAACTAATGATCATGATAATTGTTGGTCTATTAATTAAGTAGAAATGCCGTTTTGTCTCTTCACAATTGACTATTAAAGGCATTATACAAATATTCCAGCATTTTGTTACGTAATTTATACTGAACATTGAATAGGAAAGCTGTAGGCCTATACTCCAAGTAGATTGTGCATAAACCTATTGGTTAAGTTAGGAGAAATTATTAGAATAATTATATTAATTATCTCATGCCTTGATTTATAAACTATCTATTAACAAATTGGTTGGTACATATTTTGAAATTTTAATAAACAGTAAGTAAAACAAAAAATTATCTTAAACTTGATCTTGACATTTGATAAATATTGGATTCAATGCTTCTCTGACCCTTGAATACGAATGGCAGTGATAGCTGTAAATTTTGATAAGCGTTTATCAGATATTTAAGAAAAACAATATAAACAATCTAATTTTGACCTTTCCCTTTGACAATTGACCTTAACCTTAGTAATTTAGATATTATTATTCAAAATATGTTATATATATATATATAATATTATATACGGTATATATCAGAGGTGGGCACTTCCGTAATCACTTCCGTAAACCACTAATTCCGCTAGAGCGGAAGTCCTATCTTAGTAGGCGGGTTATTTAAGGGATACATTCGGCAAATATCCGCGGGTTAGAAAAGTTTAGCTACTTCCGCAATCGCTAGCGTCTAATGAAATAACCATGCTGAGTCGATCACTGGTGGAAAGGGTGAGGTGTACGTTAAACCTGTAGGATCAGGTGGGACAATGAAAGAGTCATTAGGGTGCCTGGGGGGGTTGGGGGCGAGGGGAGGCTTATCAGCGCCATTTATAATTATATAGTAGTGACCTTTGAACTAGCCAAGGAATGTCACACCTACACTCAGGGGAATGTCCATGGGAAATGCTACTGGGAATTTCAAATCTATTGGAAGGAATATTTCGGAAATTTGCTGAAGTTTTACTCCACAAAATTAAAAGACGTAAAACTTAGTGGAGTATAAGTACAACTAATTCTTATAAATAATACTATCTTATGGATAGTATTTGTATTAGTGACCCTATCAATAAATTGATTACATAGTAACAATCTAAGACATCACCCAACCTCAACCATCATGGTGTCACTGGGGTAATTTCCCTCTGAATTTAGTATTCAGTTTTGTTCTCAATTATCTACATACATTATTACTAGTCTACTACCCTAGTACTCCTGAATTCCCAAATAAATAAATAAGCAATATTATATAATATATATAGTAAGGAATATGAAGTCAAACTCATCATGATCACTGGAATAAAGTATTGAAGATTAGCAATAATATATATTGATATATACAGTATATACAGTATATATATATACAGTATATACAGTATGTTATATAGGATATATACAGTATACAGTATATATATATATTGATATATACAGTATATACAGTATATATATATATTGATATATACAGTATATACAGTATATATATATATTGATATATACAGTATATACAGTATATATATATATATTGATATATACAGTATATATATATATTGATATATACAGTATATACAGTATATATATATATATTGATATATACAGTATATACAGTATATATATATTGATATATACAGTATATATTGATATATACAGTATATATTGATATATACAGTATATATTGATATATACAGTATATACAGTATATATATATATTGATATATACAGTATATACAGTATATACAGTATATATATATATATTGATATATACAGTATATACAGTATATATATATATTGATATATACAGTATATACAGTATATACAGTATATATATATTGATATATACAGTATATACAGTATATATATATATTGATATATACAGTATATACAGTATATATATATATATTGATATATACAGTATATACAGTATATATATATATTTATATAGAAATGCTGGTTGCGAAGGCAATTAACCCTCCCAAAAAATCCCCAAGCCCAGTGGTGGTGCCTGGTGTGGGTTCGAACCTTGGTTAGGGACCTCAAGATTGGCGCGCTAACCCACTGTACTACCGCAGACGTACAATAGGATAGCAACCTTAGTTCTCCTTGAAAGAACCAGGTGATAATTATAGTCTCGTGGTGATTCGCGTGGTGAGTTTCTTAGACTTCGCCACCAACGACTATTTTAATGCTATCCCAGACGTCAACTCGCGTAGTTTTGTGGTTGCGGGATTTGTGTGGGAACAGGTTATTACATATATATTGTATATATATATACAGTATATATATATGTATATACCGGTATATATATATATATATATATATATATATATATATATATATATATATATATATATGCAGTATATATATATATATATATATATATATATGCAGTATATATATATATATATATATATATATATATATATATATATATATATATATATATATATATATATATATAAATATATACAATATATATATATATATTTATTTAATTATTTGTATAAATAAATAAATAAATAAATGGTTTCCCAAGCAAATGTGTTTGAAGAAAAATTGTCACATAGTTCTTAGGTTATTAGGCTATCAAATTTATCCCACTCATAATAATTCAAGGGTTAGGTAAACTATTAATTAAAGGAATGCCCTTAACTCCATATTATATATAACTTGTACTAATTTATCCCGGTACAAATAATAATAATAACAAACAAGTTTAAATATAACTATATAATGAGTGGGGCTTGACTTGAGGGGAAATATGGGATAAATAATAAGTACAACACTTTTTTACTACACTACCAAATGATTTACTCTCGTTTTTGCACTGTTTTAATTAAAAATCCCAATCCGGATTGCGTTTACATTTAGCGATAAGCGGAACCGTTTTAATTGGTTAATTAACGGTCTAGCGATTGCGGAAACCTACGGTTACGATAATGCGATATTGCGATTACGAAAGTGGATAATTGTTAGCGATGCCCACCACTGATATATATATATATTGTTATACCAGGGTTTTTACCAGGTTTTGAGATTGGATTTGGTAGGTTCTATTTAACTGGAGAAGTCAAAATCACACAAAACATGCATAGAAGAAATAAAGGATAGCCTACATATAGCACTGAGTACATTGATGAAACAGTCTTTATTAATACACTCCTAAGATTAACAATGCTAATGGTTATATGTGGATAAATAGTTAACAAAATATAAATGCCAAGCACGGCGAGGATCCGCAATATGACTAGGATTCTATAAGCTGTATCTCTCTTGAAGTTATTCACACAATGTAATCAGGAACTCTCATAAGAACCTATACTAATATCAGAGTAAAACAGGTGGGACTCGATCTATTTATTAACCCTTGTCTAGCGGGGGGGTTTTGGGCTTATTTGGGCATATTCAGGCCCTCCTGCATGATAAATCAAGTATCTGCATGAAAAAAAAAAATTATTTAGCAAAAAACTAGGCGCTAAAAGCTTCAAAATGAGACCAGAACAAGCTACGTAGCACTCGTGGTTCTCATACAGTGATACCAGTAACATGGGAGTTTAGCGTATAGCGGCATATTTTTCCCAGCTATGCTCACTACTGGCTACACTGCCGGCCTCTCGAGAACACAGGGAACATGAGTTAATGGGCGGCGGTAAGCCCTGGGAGTCGGCTGTCTGGCCCGCTGCGCTCCCGGCCATTTGCACTCGATTTTAACCCTTTAAAAGCCTTAATAATGCTCCTAACTTGCTGCAAATTGGAACCGGACTTAAGTCCGACCCCGATCTTTAAGGGTTAATGATACACTGGGTAGTCCTTTATCGAAGGAACATTGATAGAGTTAATATTGATGGACTCTAACTTATTTTGACACCTTCGCACTGGTGTGATTTAGGCAGAGTCAATAGTTGGGAACTCTGTTGTTTCTAGCTACTCACCGGGGAACACTTTAGCGAGAAAAATAACAGAGTCAATATTGGTGGACTCTAAATTATTTTGACACCTTCGCACTGGTGTAATTTTAGGCAGAGTCGATACTTTGGAACTCTGTCGTTTCTAGCTAATGTCACCTTCTTTCACTGGTATGTCATTTGTGTGAGTTTTCAATATTTAATCAACACTCTGAAGTTGAAGTAGTTGGTGATATGTGATGACAGCTGCTTGGTCTTCTATTTCCTGGGGCTAGAGCTACTCGTCTATCCTGATCGTTATGTTAATCGTTGATGAAGTTCCGTTTCGGTTCTCTTGACTTGGGGTCTTTAATAGGATGTCTCTAGTGTCATGACACAGTGACAACGTATCGGGCTAACGTGAGGAGATAGTAAGATCATGACCTTACTAATTTAACTCGATCTGCCACTGACCGTTATAAGAGGTTCAAAGAACTCGGGGGCGGTGTTGAAACCTTTTAATTGCAAGTGTCCGCTACCATGGCGTTGGACAGATGCACTAAGGCCTTTTATGTGCTAAGTGCTGGTTTGACGGTATCTCGCAAAGCCCTAAACTAGTCGAATGACCTTACCATGGCAAGTATCTTTATATAGATTTTAGAGTGCGGATTTAGTAAGAGAAGTAAGGTGGGGACATGTCCGCGAGTTTATACTTCTAATACTAAAAGTGCAGCCTATTGGGGATCTTATTATTATTCCCTATACCATGGTATGTGACAACAATAATTCCTCAACAGGGAAAAAAACTCCTTAGACCTGGAAAGATATCCACCATGGATTCAATTCTCTCTCTGAATTAAAGGGTAATTTTAGGGCTAGATTGCTGACATGTCAGTTTACCAAGCCCTAGAATTGCTTGCCCTGTTCAGGTTTCGTCGGAGTAGAGACGACTTCAGCTGAGATGTCCCAGGGCAGGTGTACGGGGGTCAAAAGGTCATAAGTCAGGGGGGCGTATCCAGGGGGGATTAGGAGGACCCCTTAGAAGTTTGCGGGCAGGTGAGTCGGCTTCTGGGTGGAAGAGGGGCGTAAGTGTCCTCTCTTAATATGGCGATGTTGGTCCTTTTGTCTTTCTGGGAGCCTCTTGGTGTTGTGTTTTGGTGATGGTCTTGCCTGGTGTTACTGGTATCTCTGGTGTGATGGTGGCAATTCTGGCGTATCGACTGGTGTTAGTGGATGGTGTATGAGATTTGGTTGTTTGGTTAGATGCGTAGGTTTTGTTTTGGTGGTTATCCCGTACACGTGGTTTTACTTGTTTGATGTCTTTCCGTGCTGGAGATGTGTTTTCCCTCTCTGTGTGCAGGTCTGGTCTGGTGTGTTTACTTCTGTCTCCTCTGCTGATGATGAGTGGTAATTTCGGTATCCTTGGCATCATGTTGATTTTGTTATTTGCAGTTCCCACCTTTGTTGTTGTTGTTTATATTTTAGTTACTCCTTCTTCTTCTCTCCTATTTCGTTTTCTGTTTGGTTTGGTTCCGGAGTTGATTTGTTTTAGTTTCCCTTTCTTCTGTTGTCTTCCTTTTATTTGTTGTGGGGGTATTTAGTATTCCGATATATTATATATATATATACCGTATATGTATATATGTATAATTATACATATATATATATATATATATATATATATATATATATATATATATATATATATATATATATATATATATATATATATATATATACAGTGGTGGCGGGTGAAAATGAGGCGAGAGGGCTGACCTCAATTTTACCCACCGTAATCGTCCACTCCCAAACCAAACTTGCCCCACATGGCAGACACACATGGCCACAGGATTATTCGTGGACAGTTCATAGTGAGGTGGCGTCAATCCTGGAACGCATATGTAAGACCTTCATTGTACAATAGAGATAGGAGTAGAAAAAGGAAAATTTTTGCCTTGTCATGAATCAAAGGACCCAGACACAACATAACTGTAGAGACAGCCTTCATGTTAACATCTCTTGTCTTTCTAAACTTTTTGAAACTTTTCTTGCTTCCAAATTTCTTAAGCATTTCTCTTCTCATAATCTGCTCTCAGATCGCCAGTATGGCTTCCTTAAGGGTCGCTCTACTGGTGATCTTCTTTCATATCTTACTAACTCTTGGTCATCCTCCTTTCAGACTTTTTCTATTGCACTAGACATATCGAAAGCTTTCGATAGAGTCTGGCACAAATCTTTAATTTCTAAACTACCCTCCTTCGGTTTCTATCCCTCCATCTGTGCCTTTGTCTCTTATTTCCTATCCGGCCGTTCCATAGCCGCGGTTGTGGACGGCCATCGTTCACTTCCTCACCCTATTAACTCCGGTGTTCCTCAGGGCTCCGTCCTATCTCCTATTCTCTTTCTAATTTTTATAAATAATCTCCTCAACTGTACCTCAATTCCCATCCATTCATACGCAGACGACTCAACCTTACCATTAGTTTTTCAGAACACCCCAGCCAGCAATCCCTCAACGACAAACGTAATGAAGCCATGCAACACTTATCTTCTGATCTAAACATTAGCTCCAATTGGGGCAGAGAAAACCTTGTTACCTTTAATGCTTCCAAAACCCAATTTCTCCATCTATCTACCCGTAAGGAACTCCCAGCGGACTATCCCTTGTTCTTCAACAATACAAAATTCAATCCTTCATCTTCTCTCAATATTCTTGGTGTCTCTTTTTCTTCTGCTCTTAGTTGGAAAGACCATATTACCAGTCTTGCTAAGGCAGCCTCCCAGAAGCTGGGTGTGCTCAACCGCCATAGGGGGTTCTTTTCCCCTGCACAGCTTCTTGCTCTTTGTATTGAGTATTGTTCACATGTGTGGGGAGGTTCCTCTCACACCGCTCTCCTAGACAAAGTTGAAAGGAAGGCCTTTCATATCATTAACTCCTGTCCACTCACCAACTCTCTGAAATCTTTCTCTCTCCGCCGCAATGTTGCGCAGATGTCTCGCTATTCTATCGCTGCTATAATAATCAGTGTTCCTCAGAGCTTTCCCAGTGTATACCACCTCCTTCACGTAGGGCACGTGGTACCCGTCTTGCAACTCAATCCCACCCCTACTCTGTGCAACTATCCAACCCGAGAGTGAAATGTTACTCTCAAACTTTCTTCTACTCAACAGCTGAGCTCTGGAACTCTCTCCCAGAATCAGTCTTTCCCTCTTCCTATGACTTAATTTGCTTCAAACTCTGTGTGTCCAGGCATTTTGGCTCGAACGTCCCTTGATTTTGGCCCTGTCACTCTTTCAACTATGGGGGAGGCACTCGCTATAGGCAGTTCTGCCTTTTGCCTCCCTCAATCACATAGAAAAAAAAAATATATATATATGTATATATATATATATATATATATATATATATATATATATATATATATATATATATATATATATATATATATATATATATATATATATATATATATATATATATATATATATATATATATATATATATATATATATATATATATATATATATATATATATATATATATATATATATATATATATATGAGATGAGGGATTAAAGCACCAGGGAAAAAGTAAGGACATCGAGGTGCAAGGAAGGCGCACTAAACGATCCCAACAACAACTGTTACCACGCCGCCATGACAAGAGGACACAAGAGCCTCCTCACCACGTCAGGCCCGTGTTGACAGCATCGCCTCGCCACTTCCCCTGACCCCAGGAAAGGACCTAACAGTAAGGTCATCCACTGACACCACCAGGGAAATAAGAGAGATTCTATACGAACATCAGAGAGAAGAAATCCTCCATAAACCTCAAACAACCATGCGCCCATCTTGCCCGGAGACGCACCACCGCCGTGGCGCGAATCTTGAGAAGGGCTACTGCCGTCGACATAGACCTTCCTCCAAGCACATCCGCCCTTCTAACACCGAGATGTGCAACTGGAAGGAACGACGAAACTGGTAAGACCTCTCCAGCCAAAACCATCATCAGTACAGTTGGAACGATACTCTAGACCGTACTGACAGGCTAGATATCTCGAAGACTTGGGATTATATCCGAGAAAAGTGCCTTGAGGGAGTAACACACTGGTGGAACTATTCGACGCCTTTTCTCGAAGATATCAAGGATTTATACATATCCTTGTTAGGCCACACTGGTGCAACCCAACATCGAGCACCTTGCCTGAATATAGGAATTACTATAACTAGAGTATGCAGCATTGGCCATGTTCTTTAGTCGTAGTAAACCTACCCCCTCAGTAAGACTTGGTTGGAAGAGCGTAAGACACTGGTGAAACAGCTTCCCTCTAAGTCAGAACATTAGTAGTGGAGGGTTTAAGACACTGGTGAAACAACTCCCTACTTAGTCCTTACAATACGAGAGTGTAAGACACTAGTGTAACGGCTAGTACTCGTAAAATCCCAAAATTCCAACATATAAGTTCCTCCAAAGACTCCCATAGAAGCCTAGGTCTGGATTGTTAGAAAGAGCCTAAGACACTGGTGAAACAGCTCCTTACTTTAATCCCATGATGCGAGAGCATAAGACACTGGTGAAACAGCTCGTTTTCATGCAAGACCCTAACATCTACAGTCTTCAGAAGATCTACAAGAAAGTCTTCCCCTGCCTTCTGTCACCGTCACACGACAGGACCACCACCACGGACCAGGACGTCGTAGGCACGTAGGGAATACCAGGCAGCCTCGTCTTCAGAGATTGTCGGAACCTACCTATATCTTTCCCTTGAGACACCTAGAGGATCCTCGATCATGCTGTTATATTATTATTGTAATTATTATTATTATTATTATTATTATTATTATTATTATTATTATTATATGAGATGCCGAAGCCTCCAACCAGGGTGCAGAAACACCAGCAAGATGAATCCACACAAAACACTTGGAGGCACTGGAGAGAGACTACGGCAACTAAGAGGGGAAAAAAAAAAGTATTGAACACAAATAAGAGATAGGGAGAGATACGATGTATGCAAGGGATGGGGTTCATCTTTCACAGTTAGGGGTATCCACATTAGCTAGTTCTTTAGATAGGGTGGTTGTGGGGTTTTGAACAAAATATTGAGAGTGTAAAAGAGAGGCTAAATGGAAAATGTTTAGCGTCAGGCGAAAGCGATAGGATATTCAGTTTCATGCTAAAAATTATGACAATATTGCTAATGATAGTAGTGATGGTGCAACGGAAGATGGAAATTTAGTTAGAAATAAAGGTAAATTAGGTATAAATAAAATAAGTAAATTGAGAGTATATTACATAAACTGTAGGAGTCTGTATAACAAAATGAACGAACTTAGAGCACTTGTTAGCAAAGAAAATATAGACATAATATCTGAAACATGGATTAATACAGAAACCCGGCATTTTTTTTAGCAGAATTTGATATATAGTTTGTTTAAATATGACCGAACAAGTAAGAGGGGTGGCGGTATAGCAGTGTTTGTCAGGAGTACATTAAAAAGCTGTATTAAATCAGGTAATAGACTAAACAATGATAATGAAAGTGTTTGGGTAGAGGTTAACGAAGGTAGTGAGACCATAGATATTGGAGTTATGTATAGACCGCCAAATATGAGTAGAAATGACGAAACGCCATTTTGGGAGGAAATTAAAATGGCATCAAGGTTTAGCAATGTGTGCATTATGGGAGACTTTAATTTTCCGAACATAGATTGGCAGCGTCAAATAGGCGACTCTGATTCTGAAGAGTTTATTGAGGTAGTACAAGATAGTTTTTATTTCAATTCATAGATACGCCGACTAGAGGTAATAATATTCTCGATTTAGTTTTCAGTAACAATGAACATATGATAAATAATGTAGAGATAGGGGACCACCTAGGAAATAGCGACCACAATTCGGTGTAATTTAACATACAATGGAAAGGTAAAACCAGAGAGAATACAACATTAATACCTGACTTCAGAAAAGCCAATTATGGTGGGTTAAGAAGAGCCCTATTAGCGGACCCTATGGTCAAAAAATTAAGTCGATCCAGGTGTCCAAATGAATGTACCCCTTCTCAGGTATACCTGTCAGCTTAAATCAGGAAGATACATCAAACTTGGTATAATTATATTGATAATTGTATCAAGTCAGTATTCAATGCGCAAAATAAATATATCCCCAAAAGAAAATTTAGATCAACACAGAACCAACCCAAATAGATGAATAATAGACTATTAGATCTTCTAGGAAAAAAAGAGATAATTTAGAAAGGCGAAATTCACCTACTTGCTTACTATCAGAATCTATCAAGATAGGTAAAAACGGATATTAGGAAAGACAAAAGAAATTATGAAATCAAGGTTGCCAATGATTCAAAACATAATCCTAAAGCTTGTTACCAACTATATAAATCCAAGGTTAGAGATGTAATTGGTCCCCTTAAAACTTCGATAGAAGAAATGACAGAAAATTATATAGAAATGTGCAGTACATTAAATATTAAATTTCTCTCCGTTTTCACTAATGAAAATTTGGCACAGTTTCCAGAAGTCCGTAAGGTATATAGCGATAGTATAGAAAATAGGTTAAGTACGGTTACTATAAGTAGAAATGATGTGCTTAAGGAAATTGACAGACTGAAACCTCATAAATCGCCTGGTCCTGATGAGGTATATGCTAGAGTATTAAAAGAATGCAGAGATGAGTTAAGTTACCCATTACCATTTATATTTAACAAGTCATTAGAGACAGGTTTAGTTCCAGAAGCTTGGAAGCTTGCAAATGTAGCTCCGATCTTCAAAAAAGATGATAAATCAATAGCATCCAATTACCGTCCCATTAGTCTTTCATCAGTCATAGGAAAGCTACTAGAGTCAATTATTGCTAGTAAAATTAGAAACCACTTAGAAACATTTAATGTAATTTATTCTTCTCAGCATGGATTCACTCAAGGACGTGCTTGCCTTACTAATTTGCTTAGTTTTTTCTCAGCGGTATATGAAGCAGTAGATAATGACAAGTCATATGATATAATATATTAAGATTTCAGTAAAGCTTTCGACAGAGTCCCCCATGAGAGATTGATGAGAAAGGTTGAGGCGCATGGAATAGGTGGGGCGTTGTTGGGATGGATTAGGTCATGGCTAATTGGTAGGAAGCAGAGAATCAGCATAAATGGTACCAAGTCAGAATGGGGAGCAGTCATAAGTGGTGTCCCCCAGGGATCTGTATTAGGTCCTCTGTTGTTTGTTATATACATAAATGACCTTGATTTAGGTATAACTAGTAGGATAAGTAAATTTGCAGACGATACCAAAATGGGGAGAAAAATTGATTCAGATAGAGATATAGAATGCCTCCAAAGGGATCTAGAATCCTTACACGAATGGTCAGAAAATTGTCAGATGAAGTTTAACATTGACAAATGCAAGGTATTAAAGATAGGGAAGATGCATACAAATGTTAAATATAAACTAGATAATATGGAATTAGAAAACTCAGATTTTGAGAGAGATCTAGGTGTGTTTGTTAGCAATGATTTGAAGCCTAGAACACAGTGTATAAACGTTCGTAACAAGGCAAACAGGATTCTCGGGTTCGTCTCTAGGAGTGTGAGTAACAGAACTGCTGATGTTATCTTAAAACTTTACTTGTCATTAGTGAGACCCCATATGGATTATGCTGTTCAATTTTGGTGTCCTTATTACAGAATGGATATAGATTCATTGGAGAGAGTACAACGTAGAATGACAAAAATTATCCATAATATTAGAAATCTTCCGTATGAAGAAAGGTTGAAGAAATTAGGCTTACATTCGTTAGAGAGACGCAGAGTTAGAGGGGATATGATAGAGGTGTTCAAGGGGGTTAGTGGGATTAATAAAGAGGACATGAAAAATGTACTAAAGCTCAGTGATAGCGAAATAACTCGAACTAATGGTTTCAAATTAGATCAATTTCGTTTCTGAAAAGATATAGGCAAATACTGGTTTGGTAACAGAGTTGTAGATAGGTGGAATAGGCTACCGAGTGACATGGTAGGATCGAGAACGATAGGGAGCTTTAAGATCAAATTAGATAGGCATATGGAAGAGATGGGTTGGGTATGAGGGGGGATCTGCCGGTTGTGGGACAATCGGCGCTCCGTAGATCCCCGTAATTTTGTTACGTTTTTGGGGGGTCGGTCCCCAGGGTATTGGTGAGTTGGGCCTATAATTAGGCCTTGTAATTGGGGTTGCGTGTGACAGGGATCTGCCTTGTGTGGGCCGATCGGCTTTCTGCAGACTCCCATTTTCTTATGTTCTTATGTTCTTATAAGATTTGGGAGTCATGGTCAGCAGCGATCTGAAACCAAGAATCCAATGCATCAGTGTTCTAAATAAGGCTAATAGAGTTCTTAGATTTACATCTAGAAGCGTCAGTAATAGAACGCTAGACGTAATCTTGAAAATATACCAGCATTAGTAAGGCCAATTATGGATTATGCTGTTCAATTTTGGTGTCCTTATTACAGGATGGACATAACACACCCTTGGAAGTAGTACAAGGAATAATTACAAAAATGATCCACAATAATCGAAATCTTGCATATGAAGAAAGGGGGGGGGGGGGGCGTTAGAGGGGTTATGATATAGAGGTTTTCAAGTGGGATAAATGAGTGGGGACATGAAAGATGTACAGCATTGAATTTCAGTGATAGCCAACGAACTCGTAGAATTTTTTTCAATTCAAGTACATTTCTTTTCAGAAAATACGTAGATAAGCACAGGCTTTGTAGCAGAGTTGTAAATACGATATGTGGAATAGGCTACCTAGTGCTATAGTAGCATCAAGAATGATAAGATAGCTCCAAGGCAAACTTAGATAGGCGCATGGATGTGATGCGCTGGGTGTGAAGGGGATCTGACTGGTGTGAGCCAATCAACTTTCGGCAGACTACCGTTATCTTATGTTTTTATGTGAGAAACTTGATATAATTTCCATTTGTGAAAATTGGATAAAGCTGAATATATTATTGAAGGATGCAAACTCTTACGGACAGAAGTGCTGGTAGCTAGGGTACTAGGGAGAGTGGTAATTTATTTAAAAGACAGCCTTGGGTGTTGCATAACTTTAACAGTTCTTGTGTTGTAGTACGTAAGCGAAGCAAGTCTCGAAACCAAGTAAGAAATAACTCAAGAAATACTGAAAAGAAATAGATTTTGAGTGGTTGCATCAGTACAGGTACATTATGCATGCATCCATTTATTTAGTTTTTATACTACCCAAAAACACGTGATAAGCTTAATATACAACTCATGTTTGATTTTGATTTTATTTTATGGGTTTATTTTTCATGGGAGCATCGCAGACTCAAAGTAAGAGAATAAAGAGTGCTCACCATATTGGAACAAATCTCTCAAGTGTCTCTTCCTATTTGTCTCCTTACCGCGCGCCATACGGCAGAATATGAGCAAGTTTAGTTGAGTTAGCCCTAAAATAGTCCGCGCACGGCCGTTCTCACCATAGGTGCCCAACCATAATACAGGGTAATATGCTACCCGGCACCTCAAACACCCCCCCCCACCCCCCCACCCCCCCCCCCACCCCCCCTTTGGCAACAAAAAATAATAATAATAATAATAATAATACAAAAAAAAAAAAAAAATATATATATATATATATATAAAATAAAATAAAATAACAAATATAATCAATCAATAAATAACCCTGAATCTCCCCCTTTCAAACCTGTGATACGAAGAAGGAGGCACGAATGCCCAAGTCAAATATGGAAGAGGAGGAGCAGCCAGGAGAAGAGCAGCTGGTGGCGATGCTGTGCTGGGCCCTTCAAGCACACAAGAACAACCCCCAAATCGATCGCGGCCAAAAATAACCCGCAAGAGGAAGACAAAAATCACTTACTTTCATATTCATGTAGCAATATTCCATTTCCCTTATTATTTTCCATTTCATTTAATAATTTACCTGTCCCTTAAAAACAAAACAACTAGTGTAAAATATAATAACTCCGCATACCATGAAAGCTTCACCTATTATGGCTAACCTTTACCACACCGACAATGTGTTCAGTCTTCTGGCCAGTCTTCGAGCCTACCAAGTCCTCCAACTGAAGCAGGTCCTCACACACTGCAATGTATCTGAAGAGTAAAAAAACATGCACCTATGAATATATTGCATGCAACAAAATTTCACGTACCACTAAAACTCTCCTAAATTAAGATCACTATCATGAGTCAGTGTTACACAGTGATTCTACGCTAATGAAGGTAAAGCCAACATAACCCCACATGTTTTGTCTCCAATACCACTACTATATTTTATTGTGGCAAGCTAGACATTTGGGTTAGCTATTCAGCTTTGCAGGTACACTTAGTAAAACACCAAATGTTTGAATTCTAATGTTTGAAGCAGATATTTTTAGACCCGGAGCCTTTGACTCCTCTTGCAGCACCTAAAGAGCCAGTGTAAGATTATAAAGAAGGCAACATATAAATAAATAACTTAACCCATGGAGCCCGGATGGCCTCATAAGTGGCCAAGGCTCTATTTCAAGCTTTGAATAGCGGGCGTTCTAAATTTGTTCTACCAATGAGTTTGCAGCGCCACTATGCTCTAACTAGGTGGCAGCATCAGTGTGTGCCTATACACCATCATGAATTGACAGCAATCCATGTCTTCTGCCTTGTCCGAAACAATACACACGCATACAAAAATCTTCCTTAAGGAAGAAATACTCAGTCCATTGTACACTACAATCATTGGAAGAACTTTGCTTCGCAAAATCTGAAATTGCCCTGGAGGAGGTTACTAGTTTCAATTGTCCCTATTTTGATTATTCTATATACAAATTAATTTCTGATGGTAAATTTAAATACATATGTTGCATCTACCGTTCCCCAAATACTCCTCCAGAGCAAAGGCTTTTTGATTCTCTGTCCTCACAACTCAGTGTCCTCAACTTAAATGCTTCTTCTGAAATAACTGTGTTGGGTGATTTTAATGTCCATAATGTTGAATGGCTCACTCATTCAGCCAGGACTGATGATGCTGGTCTTGAATGTGAGCTATTTGCAGACTCATTTAATCTCACTCAACTAGTCAACCAACCCACCCGTGTACCAGATAATCCTAATCATAATTCCCACCTACTGGACTTATTTTTAACAACCAATTCAGAAAATTATGATGTTACAGTGAGGTCCCCGCTTGGATCTTCTGATCACTGTCTGATACAGGCCACCTGTCTATCACCTACCACACCTTCCCACTCTGAACCTGTTTTGGTGACTAAATGGCATTATGATAGGGTAGACTGGGAGGGTCTTCAAGGTTTCTTTATTGATATTCCCTGGACCTCTTTCTTTTCTAATGATGCACACTCCACCTTGAGCCACATACAAGATTTTGTAAAAATTGGAATGGAAACTTTTATTCCTCATCAAAAGTACAGTAAAAGATCTAATTCACCAAAATGGTTTGACCATAATTGTGCTAGAGTAACTGAACAAAAAGCAATAGCCTACAATGCATACACAAGATCAAAAACTCATGAAGCCTTTAATTACTTTAGAAACATCAGAAATCATGCCAAAACTGTATTAAACCTAACTAAATCAAACTTTCTCCACAAGCAGGCAAATAACCTTCTAAATAATCCAAATGATAACAAAATATTTTGGTCTACTCTTAACTCATTCAAATCCAACTTCACTACTGCTTCATCCATTCCACCATTAAAATCTCCGACTGGCAATCTTGTAAGTGACCCACGAGGTAAAGCTAACCTTCTTGCGGATATTTTCTCCACCAACTCAACCTTAGATGAAATAAATCAAGATGTCCCTGTACTTAATTTTAATTCGCCTGAAATTCCCTCACTTAAGATCCACACCAGACATGTCAAAACTATTTTGCAGAATCTCTCAGTAGATAAGGCTCCTGGTCCAGATGAAATTCCTCCAATAGTACTTAAGAATTGCTCCTTGGTGCTCGCTCCTGTATTGGCAAAAAATGTCCGTCTGTGTACTCATACCTCATGCTTCCCAGTACCCTGGAAAGAAGCAAACATCCATCCAGTTCCTAAAAAAGGTGCCTCTTCAGATCCATCAAACTACAGACCAATAGCTAAAACTTCCACTCTTGGTAAAGTCTTTGAAATTATATTAAATAATCACATAATTAAGCATCTTGAGAATAATAAATTAATCAGTGATAGGCAATATGGTTTTAGACGATGTCGATCAACTGCAGACATGCTTTGCCTTCTTACGCATCAAATCAACCAAGGTACAGACCAACATGGTGAAACACATACAATAGCACTGGATATATCAAAGGCATTTGATAGAGTCTGGCATCAATCCTTATTGTCGAAGATGTCACACTACGGCCTTGCATCATTAGTTCCACTAATTTCTTCTTATCTTCATAACAGAAAAATATGTGTAATGGTAGATGGCCTTATTCTCAATTTAACTCAATAAATGCTGGTGTTCCCCAGGGATCAGTTTTGGCCCCAAATCTGTTCCTCATTCATATCAATGATCTCATATCTACCACTCATAATCCAATACATTCCTATGCAGATGACTCAACATTCCACAGTTCCTTCACATTTACCAATTCTTTCACCCAACCCGATCTTATAAATTCAATAATAAACACTGCAATTTCTCTGAACCAGGACCTTTCTAGAATTAATGGATGGGGACAAAAGAATATAGTTTCCTTTAATGCACAGAAAACCAAATACATTCAATTTTCTAACCGACAGAATCTCACTGACTCCCATATATTTTTTAATGATGTAAATATTCCCACTTCCCCTAGTATTGACATTCTCGGTGTAACATTAACTACTAACTTGAGCTGGACACATTATGTTAGAAGCATTGCTAAGAATGTCTCTAAAAAACTGGGACTCCTGTACAGAGTTCGAGAATTCTTCACTGACGAGCAGTTGGCCGTGATATATAAAAGTTATGTGCGTTCTCAGATGGATTACTGTTCACCTCTGTGGGGTGGAAGTGGAGTGGTTGCATTGAGGCAGTTGGACAAAATTCAAAATAAAGCTATTAGATTAATCAATAACCCTGCAATCACACAGGACCTTCCTACATTATCCATACGAAGAAACGTTGCATCCCTTGCATTATTCTACAGATATTTTCACAGCAATTGTTCCGAGGAACTTGCTTCAATTGTGCCGCCTCTCCACATCTTTCCCCGTAGAACTAGGGCAGCTGAGAGCGCCCATGAATTTACACTTTCTCCTCCACAATGCAGAACTTCTGCTTATCAGAATTCATTTATCCCCAGAGCTACTACTCTTTGGAATTAACTTCCCTCGAATTGCTTTCCACAAACTTACAATCTACAAATGTTTAAATCCAGTTGTTACAAACATTTTATGAATGGAGGATGCCTTTAGGCACATGGACCTTTTTGTTTTATCTGTGTTTTTCCTTCCTCCGTTCATTGTCTCTTTAAAAAAAAAAAAAAAAAAAAAAAAAATCGAGATTAGTAGCGAACATGAGGGTAGTGTGGGCGAGTGTGAGTTTCAGGGCTTTGCCAGTGTTAATGGTAGTAACGAAGCCGAAATGCAGCCTCCTGCTGAACATAAAAGTAATCTAATTAAATAATTTTACTCCCAACACCAAACACTTCTCAATGATATGAATGAAAGCATGTGATCCTCCTGGGATTCAAACCTGGGTTACCAAATACAAATCTTAAACACTCTAACCATTACACCACCAAAACAGTTATACGTCAAGTACATGACTACGATTAATATAAATTTATAGAATACTGGATATCAGTATAATTATGTACTCAGACCCAACTGCACACTGAATAGCGTAATGTTTATGTGAGAGGCAAGAACAATTTATGGGGTACAGACCTCAAAGGAATGACCTCGCTATGAACTGTTCCTAAATCTATAAAAATAATCTAATTAATTCATTTCACTCCCAACACCAAACACCTACCAATGAAATTAATGAAAGCATGTGATCCTCCCGGGATTCGAACCTGGGACACCACATACAGATCTTAAAAACTCTAACCATTACACCACAAAGACAGTTAAAGGTCAAGTACATGACTATGATTAACCCCTTCAGCCCCAGCGTCGATATGGTATGAACGGCTATGTATGAAACGCACAGCCCCAGCGTCGTTACCGTATCGACGACTATTCTCGCCATTATTTATCCCTGTTATAGGGCTTGTAGATGGTTGATATTAATATGGGGACTACTTCAGGATACTGCACAACTAAAGCAGTGGTTGGCAACTCCACAAGTCCGGCTGGGCGGGTGTGAGAGTTCTCGAAACGTAGCGCGTCAGTACACGACTTCCCGCGCGAGTGATAAACTATGTCTGAGTGCCAAAGCTCTCGCTGCAGTGCCTCACACCGTGAAGTGAGTGTAGAGGAGGCGACATCGATGTTGACTGATCAGGATTACAAGGATAGTCATACCAAATCATCTGATAAAGAGTCTGAGGAGGATTACCAGCCAACACTGGAGGAGATATAGGAAATGGAGGAGGAGACACCCATTGTTCCTGTTGCTCGTGGCGTCACGTCCACGTCGAGGCACGGTGTCTCGTAACTCCACTTCCACCAGGTTCTACTGCCCAGACTGTGGTGTGGCGCTGTGATTGCCACAGTGTTTCAGGGACTACCACACCCTTGGACACTTCTAAAACAGTGTGTGTAAAGACTGCGATAAAAGACGCTAACGTGAGTGAACACTACATGAGTATAAAACTACAATGTGTAAATATATATTCCAAGTCCAACGTGCCAAAAACAATGTATAAGTGATAGTGATACTATAAAATATATGTATAACAGTGACGGACACCAGTACCTATAAATATGTTCTTAGTGTAACCAGTGTATATAATAAAATCACACGTGTATATATACTCATTCAGTAACTATTGTATGAAAACTTTTATTGTACATAAATTAATTTACAAGCTGCCGATAAATTATCGCATAATATAAGTGACAGTGAAACTTGCAATAACAAAATCATAATAAAAAAAATATGCGGCGACAGCGGACGAGTAAAAGCGAGAGTAGTCACAGAAAGTGAACGTTACTGACGTGAGTGGGTGGGTGGCAGTCAGTCAGATGAGCGTGCATTCGTATGTGTTTTGTTGTGGTACAGTGCAAGATGGCCACCCGTCACCATGGCAACCAAGACGTGCGCGAAGCTTGCCAGATACTGGTACTGTAAATGCTGGACTTTATGCACCTTATAGCATTCTACCTACACTCACAATGACTTTCAGTGATGGTTCTTGTCAGTTTATGCATTGTGGAGGCACACATGATGCTCGGGTGGTGTAAACGACTCTCCCTCAAAACTTTAAGGCATCATGCATTAGCCACACTCACCCAACCAGCAGCCCGGGAGTTTTAAAGAGATGCACAGCACAGAGCGGTGGTGTTGAACCCCCCCCCCCACTCTGGACCCCCAAATGATCTTGGTGAGTGCTATTATGCATATATTCTTTCATTTCTAGCCCATACCATTACACTACAGGAAACAAAAAAATCCAAAATGGGGTTGGTCTGGATGGTCAAAAAATTATAGTTTTGGTGGGGCTCATAGGGTTAATATAATATTACATATGATAATAATTATATATACTGCAAAAGACCCTGTTAACACTCAACGAGCGGCTAGTTTTGTAACACTACTACCTGCCCAGCGGGCAGATTTACCCTAAACGAGCTTCATTCCATGCTCTTTTTCATGCATAAAGAGGAGCCAGAGCGTAATACAATTATGTATCCGTGAAAGGGCGATAATTGAGCTTTCCAATGACACCTAAACCATCCTTGTATGACCACGGGTTCTCTTGCAACGATTGTGCAACACGAAGGGAAAATCCCTAAAATACAGTAATTTTGTCAGTTTTTACCCTGTATTGCGGGACCCGGGATGTGGTGGGATGTGATGTAACCGTCAGTGGCGGGACAACGTCCATGCCGAACGGTCAGAGCCCGCCCGCGCTCCTCCCACCGCTCGGACTCTCTCTCAGAGCCGATTATGTGCTAAAAATCGCATACGACTTAAGGAGGGACCCGCTTTTTAGGCCTTGGTTCTCTAACCGAGTTAAGGTGGGACCCGCCAAACAAGGGTTAATATTATATAACAGCATAATAGGCCTTATAAAACGTAATCTATATTACTTAACTTACGATAATCACGGTACAACATTTCTACTCCTTTACTCATAGAAATTACCATTATAGCCCTAACCATCTTATTGCACAATATCTGCCATGCCAAACTTATAGCAGTGATGGTCTCTCAGCTGAATTTACAGCTGCCCAGCTAAACTTTTGTTTGTATGACCCAATTTTTGGCTGCCCGGTCCGACATTTGGCAACACTCCCAAATTCTTGGTAACCTGGTCAATCAGGTTCAGCCAGATGGCCACCAGGCCAGATTTTTAGTAGCATAGATCACCAGTTCATATTTCAATAGAGGTGACCATCTGGTCTACCTATGTCCGTCTGATCAGAATTTAGCCAGTAAGCCAAAAATGTTAGCTGCCTAGCTGAAATTAGGCCACCTGGTGGAAGTTTTGGCCAAGGTGGAATCCCAACTGAGCTTTAACCCGCTGGCTGAGTGCCAGGTCGGTATATATTCGGACTGGGGTGTTGTCACGCCCGTTGCTAGGTCCTTATCTTTCAAAAGATTCAAAAGATTTCAAAAAGATTCAAAAGATTTATTTTACTCTACGACCCCTTCTAGGGTATGAGAGCTTTAAACATTATACATGATACAGTATAAACCTTATTACAGTAGTAAACTAACCATAGATATATATAAATCACATATCAAAGTACATATAATAACAGTGGAATATAGAGGGTAAAGCATCGAAGAAATATGGATTAGCACTAATGACCGCGCGTAGAGGTACTTGGTGACTGAGGTGTACTTATGTATGTGGACTTGCAGACAAAATGTGTAGCGCCGAAAGTTGGTCACCCACGCCTTCCATATCCATACATCAAGTACCCTTCCCTTCGACCTGTTTGCCAACACCACACCCACCCACCTCCCAAACACCATGTAAATAACATTATAAGTGTATACGAATATATGAGTAATATATATAAATAAGAATAGTTTCCAGTGATTTTATGTTATAGAGCTTTGTGACAATCATTATTGTGTGTGTAAGGGATAAAAAACAAACCTAATGCATTCCAATGATAAATAATTGAAGATAATGTGACATCAAAACTTGTGTGTGTGTGGCGTACTTTGCGGACCCGTAGATCGTCTATGGGTGTTTTTACATCCCCATAACAATTGTGCGTCGAAAAAGCAATGCATACTAAATGCTGATATACTCCAAATACTCTCAAAGTCTGTTTGCAAAGAAATAAAATAACTCATTTTTTTTTTACAAAATGCATATTTGTCATAATATGCGTAACCATGGTGCCTCTCGTGCACCTACGTACTGTACATCACAAAAATATGTGTGCATACTAAAAGTAGTCCATAATCAACATAACACTACTTGAAATGCCTGCATTCATCGAAACCAGACGGTGGGAGCAGTTGAAAGTTGGCCGGATACCCCAAAAATGCGAGAGAATCGACAGTATTTTCTTTGATAATTTAAACTCTCCAAATGCGAGATCAGCTACTTAATTTTGGGCGAAAATGGACGAGGTGAGGGTTTTTTTTTTAACCACTATTCTGCTTTTTTCATCCAACATGATGGACTTAGCAAATCAAAAATAATGTAAATCAGCTGCCACTGGGGGTGACACAAGGTCGATAATTATCTGGCACTTGAGGGGTTAGGCTTCTTGGCTGAATATATGGCACTATTCAAATAATACCTAACTGCATTTTCTAATCAATTCGTGGCAAATTCATCTGCGAAGTGAGACACCATGCTATGCAATTTTTTTAACTATTATACTTATCAACAACTATATAATTGAATAAAATAGTAAGATGAGTATATGTGCATTCATACTGATACAATCATGTCAGTATAAATATCCAAAAGTTTCCAAAGCATGCTGCCAGCTATAAAGGCTAAGAACTATATATTTACACAAATAATCTTGTTTCTTACCTTCCTTGGTAGTCCCAGATATGGTGTTGAGTGTTGGCCCAGGTGATGACAGCATTATTATGTCCCTTCACCAGCACCAGGTAGCTGCTACACAATGGCCACACCCATCCTACCTCAGTCATGTCCCCCACCTGCTTCACCTGCACCACCTGAAACACACCCATCCTACCTCAGTCATGTCCACCACCTGCTTCACCTGTACCACCTGAAACACACCCACCCTACCTCAGCCATGTCCACTACCTGCTTCACCTGCACCACCTGAAACACACACATCCTACCTCAGTCATGTCCCCCACCTGCTTCACCTGCACCACCTGAAACACACCCATCCTACCTCAGTCATGTCCACCACCTGCTTCACCTGTACCACCTGAAACACACACATCCTACCTCAGTCATTTCCACCACCTACTTCACCTGTACCACCTGAAACACACCCATCGTACCTCAGCCATGACCCCCACCTGCACCACCTGAAACACAACCATCCTACCTCAGTCATGTCCACCACCTGCACCACCTGAAACACACCCCTCCTACCTCAGCAATGTCCACCACCTGTACCACCTGAAACACACCCATCCTACCTCAGCAATGTCCACCACCTGCACCACCTGTACCACCTGAAACACACCCATCCTACCTCAGCAATGTCCACCACATTTACCACCTGCACCACCTGAAACACACCCACCCTACCTCAGCCATGTCCACCACCTGTACCACCTGCATCACCTGAAACACACCCATCCTACCTCAGCCATGTCCCCCACCTGCACCACTTGCACCACCTGAAACACACCCACCCTACCTCAGCCATGTCCACCACCTGTACCACCTGAAACACACCCATCCTACCTCAGCCATGTCCACCACCTGATTAACCTGTACCACCTGAAATACACCCACCCTACCTCAGCCATGTCCCCCACCTGCACCACCTGTACCACCTGAAATACACCCCCTACCTCAGCCATGTCCACCACCTGCACCACCTGCAACACACCCATCCTACCTCAGCCATGTCCACCACCTGCACCACCTTAAACACACCCATCCTACCTCAGTCATGTCCTCCACCTGCACCACCTGAAACACACCCACCCTACCTCAGTCATGTCCCCCACCTGCACCACCTGAAACACACCCACCCTACCTCAGCCATGTCCACCACCTGCACTACCTGTACCACCTGAAACACACCCACCCTACCTCAGTCATGTCCACCACCTGCTTCACCTGTACCACCTGAAACACACCCACCCTACCTCAGTCATGTCCTACACCTGCACCACCTGTAACACACCCATCCTACCTCAGTCATGTCCCCCACCTGCACCACCTGAAATACACCCACCCTACCTCAGCCATGTCCACCACCTGCAACACACCCATCCTACCTCAGCCATGTCCACCACCTGCACCACCTGAAATACACCCATCCTACCTCAGTTATATTATCCACCTGCAACACACCCACCCTACCTCAGCCATGTCCACCACCTGCACCACCTGAAATGCACCCATCCTACCTCAGTTATATTATCCACCTGCAACACACCCACCCTACCTCAGCCATGTCCACCACCTGCACCACCTGCAACACACCCATCCTACCTCAGCCATGTCCACCACCTGCACCACCTTAAACACACCCATCCTACCTCAGTCATGTCCTCCACCTGCACCACCTGAAACACACCCACCCTACCTCAGTCATGTCCCCCACCTGCACCACCTGAAACACACCCACCCTACCTCAGCCATGTCCACCACCTGCACTACCTGTACCACCTGAAACACACCCACCCTACCTCAGTCATGTCCACCACCTGCTTCACCTGTACCACCTGAAACACACCCACCCTACCTCAGTCATGTCCTACACCTGCACCACCTGTAACACACCCATCCTACCTCAGTCATGTCCCCCACCTGCACCACCTGAAATACACCCACCCTACCTCAGCCATGTCCACCACCTGCAACACACCCATCCTACCTCAGCCATGTCCACCACCTGCACCACCTGAAATACACCCATCCTACCTCAGTTATATTATCCACCTGCAACACACCCACCCTACCTCAGCCATGTCCACCACCTGCACCACCTGAAATGCACCCATCCTACCTCAGTTATATTATCCACCTGCAACACACCCACCCTACCTCAGCCTTGTCCACTACCTGTACCACCTGAAACACACCCATCCTACCTCAGCCATGTCCCCCACCTGCACCACCTGAAATACACCTATCCTACCTCAGCCATGTCCACCACCTGCACCACCTGAAATACACCCATCCTACCTCAGTTATATTATCCACCTGCAACACTCCCATCCTACCTCAGCCATGTCTCCAATCTGTTTTACCTGAAACACACTCACCTTACCTCATCCATGTTCCCCACTTGCTTCACCTGCACCACATGAAACACACTCACCTATGTTCTTTACCTGCACCACTTGAAACCTCAGTCTACCTTAGTCATGTTCACCACCTAAAACACACCCAACTTAACTCAATCATGTCCATCACCTGCGCCACCTGAAATACACACACACACACACACACGTACAGAGTTTATTCCATATATCAGTGATATATAGATAAATGAGAATATTATTTTCTGAGAGTACTGTCCCGGTTTTTAAGTTAATGTACGTTTACTGTTTGTGAAGTATTCGTGTTTATTGGATTTCATCATGCTATGGTCCAATTGCCTGCACATGAATGTTTGCGTGTACTGAGTAAATGCGTGACTAAGACAAACTGGACAATGATGAGGTTGCGTTCGTTCATTGTTGTTTGTAGAACTCGGTTTTTACCTATTAACTATTACATAGGAGTGATTTTGCAAAGACTTTGAACAAAATATCAAGACAGACAACCCGTCACCTTCGACTCTTCTACGTTCTTTCTTGTCTTCATTCTAATGTAAGTAGCGGGGTACCCCAGGGATCGGTACTAGGACCAATTATCTTTCTAATTTACATCAACGACATAGATGAGGGTCTCACCTGTACAATCTCAAAATTTGCTGACGATACAAAAATTGCAAATAGTGTACTCTCAAAAGAACAAGTTGACGATATGCAACACAATCTAGATAAATTGTCATGCTGGGCCCAAATTTGGCAAATGAGTTTCAATGCGGATAAATGTAAAGTACTACATGTCGGATACCTAAATGAGAACGCAAACTATTCGATGAATGGCACTCAGCTTAAGAATGTAAACAGAGAAACCGATCTGGCAGTAACAATATCGAGTAACCTAAAACCGAGTCAACAATGTTCAGAAGTTGTTAAGAAGGCAAACAAAATAATTGGCTTTATAGGCAGGTCATTTGAGCATAAATCCAAAGAAGTTATCCTAACCCTTTACAATTCCTTAGTCCGCCCTCTTCTGGGATACTGCGTTCAATCCTGGTGCCCTTATTACCAAAAAGATATAAACAAGCTAGAACGAGTTCAACGTAGAGTTACCAAAATGATACCTAGCCTAAAGAACAAACCATACGAAGAGCGTCTTAGAGAATTAAATCTATTTCCTTTAACCCAGCGCAGATTAAGAGGTGACTTAATTCAAGTGTTCAAAATCATCAAAGGCATCGACAATATGAACTGTAGTAAGTACTTCACTATCGACCAATCTAATTACACGCGGGGAAACGGTTGCAAAATTATTGGTAAATCTTTTAACTCGCACGAATCTAAGAATTTCTTCTTCAATCGAGTTGTCAACTTGTGGAATGGGCTTCCCCGAAGCGTTATAGACTGCATCACCGTTGATTCATTTAAACTCCGCCTAGACAAATATCTCTCATTAAACCCGCGACTGACTGCGTTTGTAAATGAATAACTTTATTTTATCCCCCCTCAGTTACTAACCCATCTGTCCTCTACTAACTTCCTAATCCTGCCACGGACATTAGTTCCAGGGCAGTAATTCCCTTTCCAATGTTCCCTTACCCACTCTAAACCACTGTTTGGACATTTGATCCTCAGTGTTTTGGAGGACAAGCAACCTAGAAGGGTCACTAGACCTGTTGTTGCTTGATTTCCTTTGTACTCCTTTGTACTCCTTTGTACCCTCTTCACTGTACACTTTTGTTCACTCTACCCTCTGAGATCACGTTTTCCATTGTCTATCCACCCAGCCTACCCTACCCTTAGTTGTATCGTCTCGAAAGAAAAGTAAAGGACTAATTTTGTCAATTATGTGTTGTTCAGTATGCATAATTTTTGGGGGAGAGTATTCATCATATAGTACTGTGTCAAGCGTTTGTCTAAGATTAGTAATACCATTGTGTTTGCTGAGACTTATGAAGGACTTCATTTGTAATGTGTGTTTGAAGCATCATGTTCATCAAAGTGCCTAATTCCATTTTACTTCAATGAAAAGGGTACAACTTAAGGAGTAACAATAGCGAGTAATACATACCATTATGCTAGGGCTAAGTTCAATGGTAAGTTTGGTTTGGATTTATGCATTAATCATGCTTTGCAAACAGAAATAGTGGAAGGTAGCAATTCTGATTGTATTTTACTCCAAATGGCTAATGAATTAATCGAGAGAAACTGTCTCGATCTTTACTGAATCCCTATTAGTTATCACAATTTCACAACTAGCAAAACAAAAATTAGCACATTCATAATAGTGAGATATATGTATATATGAATTATTTAGGCCTACATCTTTATGCATGTTTTTCTTTTTATATTTAATGGGCGATTAAAAGAATAGCTGCTGAGGAAGGTACTAAAGCCTTTGGAGAGTTAGGTTTTAAAATTAGTAGTCCAGGGTGATTTAAAAGTCATGTTACGCAGATTGTATGTTGTATTTATAGCTGGTCTTTATAGCTGTCTTCTATAGCTGTCTTCACAGTTACTTTTATTATAGGGGTTACAGATCATGCATTAAAGTTAATTCAACAAAACCAGCTGATGTTCACAACATATATTCAAAGTTTGATTGGGGATAGTCGTATGCTCATGTACAATCACTCATAATAATTCGTGGACTCTCTCGTCAGAGCTTGTTTAAGAATGTATTGCTTGTACTAGGTACCCTGGACAGTACACGAGGGGTGGGATGGGATGGCAGGGAGGGTGCATGTGAGAAGGGGCAGCGGAGGAAACTATCAAACCGCCAATTTCTTATTAACCCTGAGGGGGATTCGCTGGGTCATTTACGTCAGTACTTCACACCATTTCATTCTCCTATTACTACTGCCTTCACTATTTATATATAATTATCTATAATTCAATTAATAGAGGATTCACATTATACTATAATGGTGTACTGTATACTGTTTGGAGCAAGCATTCAAACCGTACCGTCGCCTTCAAACTCAAGAATCACACACTTCCTATGTCTCTGCCCGGAATCAAGCCAAATCTGTTCTTCGACTCGCCAAACATTCTTTCATCAATAATAAATGCACTGAACTATCTAACTCTAGCTCTTCCCAAGCCTTCTAATATCTAGCCAAAAACCTCTCCAACAATTTGTCTTCTTCATCTTTCCCTCCTCTTTTCCACTCTAACGGCACTACCCTCTCTTCTTCTTCTGACAAAACTGGACTCTTCGCTAACACATTTGCTAAACACTCCATTTTGGATGATTCCGGTGCTACTCCTCCCTCTCCACTCCCGTCTCTCCACTTATACCTAACATCATAATCTCTTCCAAGGATGCACTTTCCACCCTCTCTGGGCTTAACACCTTACGAGCGGCCTAGGCGGTATATTTGACCGTGCCGCCCAGCGTTTTTTTTTACCATAAATGGGGTTGTTTCCGTGCTCTTTTTCATGCATAAACAAGACCCAGAGCGTAATACAAGTATGTATCCCTGAAAGGGAGTAAACTGAGCTTTCCAATGACACCCGAACCATCCTTCTACGATCACTGGTTGTCTTGCAACGATCGTGCAACCGAAGGGCAAAATCGCTAAAATACGGTCATTTTCTTACATTATTACGTGTGTAGCGAGTGAGAGAGGGTGGAGGAGGGTGCAATAAATCTCAGTAGGTCCACGGCGGCCGTGGCGAGCGGTCAGGAGGTAATCTACGCTCCTCCCACCGCTCCGCTCTCTCTCAGAGCACATTATGTGCTCAAAATTGCACTCGACAATAGCCGTGACCCGCCACATAGGCCACATTTATTTAACTCGACAATAGCCGGGTGCCGCCAGTTAAGGGTTAAAGGGCATAGCTCATGCAATATCCCTTTCCATATTATCACTGTCTAAAGAATGTTAAAGCATGATTGAAATTGCACAGTTGTCTTGGTTTACCATGAACTTTGATATCAAATAGTAAACTACTCCAAGTAAGATATTTTAAGCTTAGAAAGTTGATGGCAGCCTCTGTCGCTTCTCTCTTGTGTTAGTGATGACGGAATTAGACTGCTAAATTTGAATATGTTTTCATATTGCCTTTAGCTACCCTACCCTGATATATTTCATACATGATGCGGTAATGTGAAGGCAATATTTGTGTGAGATAACCCGTGTTCAAATCCCGGCGGATCATATATACTTTAATTAATTTCATTGGGGGTGTTTGGTGTTGTGGTGAAATTAATAAAATATAGATTATCAGTAGGTTCAGGGATATTTTGTCGCGAGGCCGGTCTATAATTATGATCTGTGCCCCATGAATATTCTTTCCTCTCACTTAAACATTAGGCTACCATAGCGCGGTTGGGAGTATAAACATGATTAGATTAATATCCAGTACTCGAGAATGGATAATAAGTCGTAGGCGTGTGCATAAACCTTTAACCGTCCTGGTGGTGTAATGGTTAAGGTGGCAAAAATCTGTGTGTGATAACCCGGGTTCGAATCCCGGCGGATCATATATAGGCCTACTTTAATTAATTTCATTGGGGGTGTTTGGTGTTGTGGTGAAATTAATAAAATATAGATTATCGGTATATATCACGTGAATGTAAAATTTGTCTATCTTTAAGTATTTATCAATACAATTATTCTGATTTTGGTCTCATTAATCATAAATAAATATGTATTGGCAGCTCTATCCATATGGCAACACTAGTCGTACCGACTATAGTCAAACAGATCTTAACAGGCGGTCCTACCCGCGGTTACTCCCTTTACATTGGTGCCACATGTATAATCCCTAACAACGAATATATATTATTTTCGGTATTAAGTACCTTAAGTCGGTTTGAAATGCTCAGGCTATTTTTACAGGTACAAAAAAGCTTTATTGTTTTTATAATTAATTCGGTTATTAGTAAATTCAATGGACATTGTATACAGCTTGCCATCATGGCTACCGCGACGTTGTCGGACGTCGGCCAAAAAAACTCATCACAAATTTCACGTGATGGCGCGCTGCCAGGCGCGCGAAATTTATACTCTCACTTCATTTCATTCCTGACTTTGACACCATCCACAATGGAAGCCGCTCCAAATCGCCCCACCACTTGCATAGTCAGACAAAACAGATGGTACAGATGGTACAGAGGGGAAACCTCTTAAAAAAAAATGCGCCGAAACTTTGTGATATTTTCTCAATATATATATATATATATATATATATATATATATATATATATATGAGAGAGAGAGAGAGAGCGAGAGCGCCAAAAAACGGGGGGGGGGGGAGAATAAAGTGGATGCAAGTGTGGTGTGGTGTATGCGGGGTGGGGGGGGGGTGAGGTGTGTAGGGTGAGTGAGAGAGAGAGATAAATAGTAATATAATTTATTATAGCAATAATAATCTATGCATTCATGTGGGCTACACAGTCTTACACATACAGTATATATAGAGAGAGCCGATCTCCCTACATTGACCTTGAACGGGGGGAGGTAGCGAGAGTAATTTGGAAAGGTTGTCGTACGGAAAGGGTCAAGTGGACAGGTGGCACCAGTGTAAGGGTATGTGACCGCGCCCATAACCGCCTGTTTGGGTCTGTAGGACTATAGTGTTTACTCTAACGGTACACAGGTACTCTAGTACAACAGCGTACAGGTAACATATCAAAATATTCCATCTTGATTTTCACTTTCACAGTGTATTATTTTATAGCATGCCATTATTTCTACATTTCATTATTAATCTTATGCTGCTCACACAATTTCTCATACCCCTCTTCCAAATATCTGTCCATCTCTGTAACTGCTTTCACAGCATGAAGTACTTAACAGAGATACTGAGAATAAAAACGGTGGCCAGTGACCTGACTCCTGAAACCCTTTGACTGATTGTGTTATTCTATGGGTACCCAAATGCCCTTTATATACATCATGAAAGTTTGGAAATGCCTCTCGCCACCACCATCCAAAACACTAATATATTTATATTTACATTTATAAGAAACTCGGACTACTATTATTGCACATAGGAGGTATATTGTACACTAACATTTATAATAAAGAGAATAGCTGACCTCATGAGCTATGCCCTTTAATACTAATAAGGCATACGGACCGGACGGTGTTCCTCCTGTTGTACTAAAAAACTGTGCTTCCGTGCTGACTCCCTGCCTAGGCAAACTCTTCCGTCTCTATATCATCACTAACGTCTTCCCTTCTTGATGAACGTTTGCTCTCATTCAGCCTGTCCCAAAGAAGGGTGACCACTCTCAACCCTCCAACTATCGTCCTATTGCTCTCATTTCTTGCATATCTAAAGTTTTTGAAACTATTCTTACCTCAAAATTTCTTAAGCATTTATCTTCTCATAACCTACTCTCAGACCGCCAGTATGGCTTCCTTAATTAACCCTTGAGTACCAGCGATGCACGTTATGCTTCGCCTATGTATGTAACGCTAATCCCCAGCGACGGAATGGTTGCGTCCGCCTTAATTATTCTTGTCCTATGGCATCTAGATGGTTCAGATTTATATATATATATATATTTTTTTTTTTAAGAGACAATGAACGGAGGAAGGAAAAACACAGATAAAACAAAAAGGTCCATGTGCCTAAAGGCATCCTCCATTCATAAAATGTTTGTAACAACTGGATTTAAACTTTTGTAGATTGTAAGTTTGTGGAAAGCAACTCGAGGGAAGTGAATTCCAAAGAGTAGTAGTTCTAGGGATAAATTAATTTTGATAAGCAGAAGTTCTGCATTGTGGAGGAGAAAGTGTAAATTCATGGGTGCTCTCAGCTGCCCTAGTACTACGGGGAAAGATGTGGAGAGGCGGCACAATTGAAGCAAGTTCCTCGGAACAATTGCTGTGAAAATATCTGTAGAATAATGCAAGGGATGCAACGTTTCTTCGTATGGATAATGTAGGAAGGTCCTGTGTGATTGCAGGGTTATTGATTAATCTAATAGCTTTATTTTGAATTTTGTCCAACTGCCTCAATGCAACCACTCCACAGAGGTGAACAGTAATCCATCTGAGAACGCACATGACTTTTATATATATGGGAAATACTATAGGATCCCACAGAACAATACCGATGGTTGGTAACCCTCTAAGTCCAGCCCCATGTGGGCGCGCCCGGGATTGATATCCCAGTATATTGCCTATCCATCAACCCATGTTAATTGTGACATACCCCCCCCCCCCCCCCCCCAGTACCCCTAAATGACCTTGGTGAGCGTTTTTTTTTTTTTTTTTTCCTTCATTGCTAATCCATCCCATGTGTTTTCAGAAACAAAATGATAAGTGGCTGGGCCTGGAGTGTACATTTTGTAATAAATCGCTTGGGGTCCACCAGGTCAAGAGCCGCTCTACTGGTGATCTTCTTTCTCATCTTGCTAACTCTTGGTCATCCTCCATTCGGGACTTCGGTGTTACTTTTTCTGTTGCGCTAGACATATCGAAGGCCTTCGATAGAGTCTGGCACATATCCCTCATTTCCAAAATACCCTCCATCGGTTTCTATCCCTCCATTTGTGCCTTCGTCTCTAATTTCCTTTCTGGCTGTTCCATATCTACGGTTGTGGGCGTCCACTGTTCATTTCCTCAACCTATCAACTCCGGTGTTTCAAAGGGTTCTGTCCTATCTCCAATTCTCTTCCTATTATTAATTAATGACCTTCTCAACTGCATCTCCAGCCCCATTCACTCATATGCTGACGACTCTACATTTCATTTTTCAAATAACCTTCCACAACATCATTCACAGCAGGAACTCCAAAACTCACATAAGGAGGCCATAAAGCATCTATCTTTTGATATCTCTATTATTTTTAATTGGGGCAGAGAAAACCTTGTTACTTTCAATGCTTCCAAAACTCAAGTTCTCCATCTGTCTACTCGACTCTTACTCTTTAACAACATACACATTAACCTTTCATCTTCTCATAATATTCTCAGTGTCTCTTTTTTTCTGATCTCTCTTAGAAATATCATATTACCACTCTTGCTAAAACAGCTTCCCAGAAGCTAGGTATGCTCAACCATCTCCGGGGGTTCTTTACCCCTGCACAGCCTCATGCACTGTACAGGGGCACAGTGCATCCATGTACTGAGTGTTGTTCACACGTGTGGGGAGAATCCTCTCACACAGCACTTATAGACAAAGTAGAAAAGAAAGTCTTGAGTATCATTAACTCACGTCCACTCACCAATTCTCTGCAGTCTCTCTCTCTTCGCCGCAATATTTCATCTCTCTCACTATTCTACCGCTATTACAATAACCAGTGTTCCTCAGAGCTTTCTCAGTGTATACCACCCCCTCTTCGTAGAGCATGTCTTGCAAAACAATACCACCCCTACTTTGTGCAACTCTCCAACCCAAGAGTGGAACGTTATTCTCAATCTTTCTTCTATTCAACAGCTGAGCTCTGGAACTCTCTCCCAGAATCAGTCTTTCCCTCATCCTATGACTTAAATTGCTTCAAACTCCGTCTGTCTTGGCATTTTGGCTCGAACGTCCCTTGATTTTGGCCCTGTCACTCTTTCAAATCTTGGGGAGGCACTCGCCACAGGCAGTTCTGCCCTTTGTCTCCCTCACTCACATAGAAAAAAGAAAACAAAATACACGTATCCCGGTACCTATATCTATCTGTATATTTTATTTCTCTTTGTTCACCCGTCCAACACACCCACCGACACAAACACACACTTTATCTTCCAGAAAAATGTGTGTATTATTGATTATACTTAGTTTTGTTTCCATATGTATCTGATTAATCACATATCCGATTTTGTATAGTTCCCATTCTCTATTTTACATAATTCGTATCAGTGTATAATACATTTTATCTGATAATCGTTACATTTCGCTTTGCTTTAGATAAACAAATAATCTAGCTCAGAAAATGTGTTGCCAACATAGTATGCTGGTTCCTTGGACATACCGTCACTTCCTGTTCAACATAATTGCACAAGCTTCATAATGATACTATCAGTGATTGTGAAGATATTCTGAAACACAAACACGCATTCCGGCAAATGCAGTAGCTACTTTTACGAGATTTGTGTAATGCTTTCATAATTTAATCGATGAACGACAGTCAGGCTTCGAATTATGATTTCTTCTAATAACGACGTGGTGCGGATTTATATGTGACTCTAGTGTATGTAAGTCATTTCACATGATAATTGCATCATTCACCCAATAAATGTTATATATTGCCCGTAATGTGCATGCGTCATGAAAATCCATGAAGTTCATCCATTTACCCTTAAAAAATCCTCCTGTGTTTCAAAAACAGTGTGTGACTTAGACTGCTTTAAACTTCGTGTGTCCAAGCATTTGACCCCAGTGTCCCTTGACTTTGGCTCACTGTCACTCTTTTGGCTTTGAGGGAGACACTCGTTATAGGCAGCATGTCTTTTGTCTCCTTCATACAAATAGAAAATATAATCAAAATTGGGTTTGGCAATAACTATATATATGAATATATCGCTTAATTAACCCTTCTTATATCGTGTTACAGCCTTGTGTGTGTGACCCTAGGGACAGAAATGACCGAGTCAAATCCCTTGAATGTTGTATACTAAAATATTGTGGTTGGTTGAATAACACCTCAAGAATTAAGGTGTTTGTAAAAGGAGTGATTGAAGATCGTGTGGCGGCGAAACCAACTGTAAACTGGCATGAACCCATAAGTTATATAAGAAATATAGGTTTATTCAAAAAGGTTCTGAACTGTAGGTAAAGGATATAGGAGTCTGAAAGAGAGGGCAAAAGTCGTTGGAGAGTAGACCGGGCACCAGCTGCCATGTTGTTTGAAATGTGTATATCTGAAATAACGAAGAAAGAGGATGGAAACACAACACCACCAAGAGCCAATATTACCACCCTTGCCACCACACCACCAAGGAAAGAAGACACAAGCGCCACACTACCAGAATGTGCCCGAGTCGCCTCCATCACACCCGCACTTCCCTCAACACCAGGAAAGAGCATCATAGTCACCATCAGCGACCCTGGTAGCGACAGAACCAAGAAGGACCAGAAGGAAGGTAAGGCAAGCAAGACTTTGCATAAGTCTTATACCACGATGCGCCCTTCTTGCTCCAAGCCGCACCACCGCCGTTACAAGGAAACCCAGAGGGGCTATCCCAGCAGCCCCAGGCCCTCCTCCCAGCACATCTTCCTTTCTAACACGGAGAAGGAGCCCCGGGAGAAACGCCACCATCCCTAAGACTATGCCAGATCAAACAGGGACCAGTACAGTTGGAGAGCTCTTAAATCCACTTCACTGGAAGGTTTTTGAGAGCTGGAAGATTTGGGCTATATTCGGTAAGATAACTAAGACACTGGCATTAAGTTAACTTACCAAAGATCTCATCTTGGCACTACAGAATTCGTGTTCAATTGCCATGGTGGCACCTCAACATCAATTCCTCGCCTTGATCACCAGGAATTACTGTCGCTAGAGAAAGCTGTAATGCAATGCGCTCTAGTGGTAGTAAACCTAACCCCAATTAGGCTTGTTAGAAGTTGATGCACTGGCAGTTGACTTCTCTCTAAGTCATGGCTCGCGAGATACCGTAGCACTGGCATAGCGACACTTTGCAAAGAGTCCTTACCATACGCTGTCCTAGGCACTGGCGATAAGGCAGGTATTCGTAAAACGCCCAAATATAAACCCATCCAAAGTCCCTTGAAGACACTTATAAAGGTCAGGACAGATAAGTGAAGTTGGAGAGCACTGGCATCCCAACCCTCTTACGTTAGTCCGATGATACGATATGTATAGCACTGGTAGAACAGACTTGTATGCATTTAAGACCCCAAACCTAAGAGTACTGTAATGGTTCTTAATTAATGACTCTAATAAAAGTCAGGATAGTTGAGAGAGACAGTATAAAACTGGTAGAACTTCTCCTCGCCTTAATCCGAAGATATATTATGTATAACACTGGTAGAACGTAATATATTAATCTAAGACCCCAAACTCAAGAGTTCTACAACATCTTCCATCCTGCTGTCATCACCACACGACAGGACCACCACCACAGCCCAAGAACCTCGTTGGAAGTGCCGCGGAAGTGCAACGATACCGCCTAGTGTCATCACCGGAAGTGCATAGTGTCATCCCCGTGGAACTCGTTGTGGATCCTCGATCGTGCTATGAAATTGTGTATATACCTATCCATGTCTGAATGTAACTCTGTATAACCCCTAAAGAGCGGCACCCGGCTATAGTCAGACAAGAGAAGAAAGGACTATGTGGCGGGGCCCGGCTATAGTCGCATGCAATTTTGAGCACATTATCGGCTCTGAGAGAGAGACGAGCGGTGGGAGGAGCATAGGTCGGCTCTGACCATTCGGCACGGGTCTCTTATAAGCCATTTGAGTATACAGTACAGTTGAAACATTCTACTCAGATATTAGTTCAGTTTTGTTTGAGATTTAAGCGGTCCGTTGCATTGCTCCTTTGTTTTCTAACTGTGGCATTAAATGAAAAATTATTGACTCCCATGTGATACAAGCAATGATTTGCACAGTTATAACACTGCTACATGCATCACATGTATCTCAAACTATTCCGTACTTTGGCACTTCTAAAATATAAGTTGTGTAGTTAGTATTAAAAACTATTGTGTAGTGTGAAAGATAAGAATGGGCAAGTCCTAGCCGAGAAGGAAGAGAGAGTCGAAAGATGGAGGGAGTACTTTAACGAATTGCTGAATGTAAGGAATGAAGCACTAGCAAACATAGTTGGATGGGGTATGGGAGGGAGAAGAAGAGAGGTAGTGGAGGAGGAGGTGGGGATCAGGAGGTCATAAGTGTGTGAATCCATGATAAGAGTGAAGTTGGGGAAAGCACCAGGAATAGATGGAGTGTGTGAGGAAATGCTGAGGAATGGTGGTGAGATAGTGATCGAATGGGTATGGAACATGTGCAAACTAGCATGGGAGAAGGGGAGTGCACCTGATGACGGGAAGACAGGAATAATAGTCCCCCCATATAACGGTAAAGGGAAAAAAGGAGTGTGTGGTAACCACCAAGGAATATGTCTTCTAAGCATAGTAGGGAGGGTGTACAGTAGGGTATTGATTGAGAGAGTGAGATTGAGAACGGAGAAATGGATAGGTGACGAGCTGGGTGGTTTTTGGAAGGGAAGAGGATGTGTAGATCATATTTTTACCCTGAAGTATGTTGTGGAGAAATATCTGGAGAAGCAACAAAAGCTATATGTTGTCTTTATGGACTTGTAGAAGGCCTATGACAGAGTGGATAACGAAGGTATGTGGAAAGTACTTAGAATATACGCAGTAGATGGCAAGTTGCTGAAAGCAGTGAAGAGCATGCATGAGGGTGCACAGGTGGCAGTACGTTTGGAGAATGAGCAGAGCGAGTTCTTTGATCTGAATGTTGGGTTGAAACAGGGGTGTGTGATGCCCCCGTGGTTGTTTACTGTATATATGGATGGAGTCATGAAAGAAATACAAGGAAGAGCAGTGGATGTGGGTGTAACGCTGATAAGGGAAGGAAAAGAGTGGAAGCTACCTGTACTGCTGTTTGCTGATGATACAGTTCTGATGAGCGATAATGAATGGGAGTTGCAGGGTCTGGTAAATATATTTGGAACAGTGTGCGAAAAACGGAATCTGAAGGCATATGCGGGGAAGAGCAAGGTTATGGTCTTTGAAAGGGGTGAAGCCACAGAGTGTGAGGTGAAGGTGAATGGTCAGGCTATGGAGATTGTCAGCTCAATTAAGTATCTGGGCAGTATGTTGAGTAAAGATGGGAGTATGGATGACGAAGTGCGGGAGATGATGCAACAGGGAAAGAGGGTTGTAGGAACGCTGAAAGCAGTAACAAGAAATAGGGTGGTCAGCATGGAAGTGAAGAAGTCCTTCCATGACAGTGTGGTAATCCCGACACTAACTTATGGAAGCGAAGCATGGACGTTGGTGGAGAGGCTCAGACCAAGAGTGAGAGGGGTGGAAATGAGTAACTTAAGAAGTGCGTACGAAGTTACATGGAGGGATAGACAGACGAATGAGGAAGTAAGAAGGAGGTGTGGTGTGGAGGTAGATGTGCTGGAAAGTGTGAAAAGGAACACCTTGACATGGTTCGGCCATATGAAACGTATGGGAAGCGAGAGAATGACTAAGAGGGTGTATGAGACCGAGGTGGAAGGTCGGAGAGGGATAGGTAAACCTAAAAAGAGACGTGGAACGATGAGTGGATGAAGGCGGTGCTGGTTGGGAGGAGGGGCGTCGAATGACTGGGGACAGAGGTGAATGGGGGCGTTTCGTTTGTGGCCACCCCTTCGGGGATCACAGCGTCAGGCAATAGATAGATAGATAGTTATTGTAGTTCTGACCTTGTGATTCAATTTTCAAATTTCAGCTCCAATACATACCAAACAGCGATTGAATAATCAATAAATACGATAACAATCGTCGTAACCAGAAATTGGTCACAGTATCTTAATGCTAATACAACAGTAATAGCCTTCTACTGCCATACATGAAATACAGGGTGATTCAAAAGTCACATTACCGTATTAAATGAGGCTTGTATTAAGGAACAACATCTCGCATCTTATCTTGCATTAAACATATGGTGTTTGTGATGTTTTAAAATGACTCACCATTATCGACTGCAGTGTAACATGTTTCCTGTAACTCTAATATTACTTTCTTCCCAGAGGAAGCAGGTTGCTATTTTTCCAGGGTTTCACATTTTTAACATTTAACAATACTTTGCATTGCCATCTTATGGACAGGTGAAAGAAGTGCTTCAGGGAAGATATCAGGATGCCTCAATTCTTAATTACATAAACATTTCACGATTGGTTGCCCACTTTCATAATAATTCGTGGACACCTACGCTACCCCTTCCAAATTCGACGCACACACACACCCTGGCATTGTAAAGAGAGCTGTACGCAAGGAGAATTCCGCCAACGTGACGACGGTGGAGAGAAGCCTGTAGCAGCATCTTCAAGGAATATTTGATCATCGTGGAGGAGAGAAGAATCAACGAGTTCCCGCGTAATTTCCTAACAAGGAAGCGAGGGACGAAGGCAGGAGCGTGAGGCAGGAGCGTGAGGCGACAGCGTGGGGTGCAGCGCCGTCTACTGGGAGCTTCCTGCCAACGTGGTCGCGCCATTGTGTAGCGCGGCTGGGGAGAGCGAGAGGATCAGCTGATTCATCTGTGAAGGGCGAGTGGACCTGGCGGCGAGAGGACCTAGGACTACTAGTCAGCTGATGTGTTGAACGCGATCTTATGGAAGTATCGTATAAATCCAGTTTTAGTATATGTTTTGTCTGAAGTTGGTACACTAATAGTGAGATAAGAGGTTTAGTTTATTCAATCTTGCACTAAGATAAAATTTTAATTTTAATTAGAGATACCTTTTGACTTAGACTAATTCTTGTAACTTAACGATTTTGAAGTGTAACACTAATTGTTGAGTTGATTTTTTTTAAAGTTAGGAAATACCTCTTATCTAACATTATTTTTTTGAATTCATCAAAATATTATAATTTCATGTTTTGTCATTGACATAACATTTTCTAGAATTCTGGGTGATTGTATCCGTTTTCTATACCGAATATAATTTCAAGGGCTACTTATTTATTTTTATAATACGCCAGTGTTTGAAGTTTTGAATTGCATAATTATTGTGATTTGAGATTTTGATTGATTCACGTGATTAACATTGCAATATTGTTGTGAATTAGGTGATATAGCATTTTTGTCAGTGACATACAGTGATTGGATTCAGTTTGATTATTGGTGATTTATGGTATTAATATATACAGTATATAACTGGGAATAGCACCTCATATATGACCCGATTTCTCAGGTTGAAGGTAGGCAAATAGCTCTACCTGGAGACCAACCCTGACAAGAGAGGACTTGTGCTTCCGGTAGCAGACGGCTGTATCCCTGGACAGCCCTTCTCTGTCTGCCAGAGGATTACATCGTCAACTGCTAGGATTTCAACAGTGGAAATCCTAGTGAGTATAAGTTTGTTGTGTCCTTTCAAAGGCGGAACATGTTTTCTCAGTGAATCATGCATGACTATTTTACTAGAAGTCATAAATCTCGCGAGGTCTTTCATGACAACATGGCCGACTCGGTAATTAATAGGCCTACAGCTCCTTTCGTTGGAGACAGTCAACCTACAGCAGTAGCAGTCGAACCTGATAGGCCGACCGACCGTGCCGACACGACAAATTGCACTCCTAACCCTGCTAATGGAAGGCCACAGGAGGTGCCGCGAGATAATTCCCCTAGTATCACTTCTCCCCCAGAACATTTTGCCAATAATCCGACTTTTATGCGCATGATAGCGAAATGTGTCTCCCAATGCATGTCTCAAGCCGAGACAAATGCCTCGGCGCCCTCAACTAATCAAGTGCCCGAAGGTGCCCATGTGCCCCAAAGTTCCTTTACAGTTCCCAGCGCACCACCCGTGACAATGTTTACCCCTACACCCTTCGCTCAGACTCCATATTCTCACATTCCTACCAGTTACGACCTTCGGACCCATATGGTCAACCTTCCCAAATTTTCAGGAGACCCCTTGTCTTTAGATCAGTTCATCTATGTCCTTGATGGGGAAATAGCTAACCGTAAAATAGTAAATCATGTAGATAAGATTAATTTCTTCAGAGGTCAGATTAATTCTGATAAGGGTACAGCTAGGTCAATTATGGCTCTCACACATCTGCAATTCATCACAGATTATGCTGATTACGTGCACATGTTCAGGAAGTACTTTAAGGATATTTCCGATAATACAGCTATCGGTGTAGCGGGGAAACTAGCACAGATTAAACGGGAGGTTAATGAGGACCTTGAAACCTTCACAGCTAGGCTAGACAGGGCTGCAGAGAATTTAGGCCCCATGTTAGTTGCCGACGGTTGGGCAGAAAACGGTACGGTCAAACTCAGGCATGTAGGCAAAATTATAGCCATGTCAGTGTACCTACAACAAGTTAATCCTGCTACCCGCAAACACTTAGACTATAAGAAGATTAAGCCTCACCAGGAGTTAGGTGAGCTTCTGTTGAAGTGTCGCGAAGTTGAGAAAAAGGGTACTAAATACACACCACCTGGACAATCCAGTCTACCTGTGCTTAGGACGGCGTCTAACTCTCCGGGCAAGAGTGGAGGCTTCTCACGCAGCTCAGGTTCTAGTAATGCTAACGGTAATACTAACGTTGCTCAGAGCAATGTTGCCACAGGTAGACAATGGGGGTCTGCCCAAGGTCAGTCGGGCCCCTCACAGGGGGTGACAGCCTCTAGACCTAACACGCAGCCCTCAAGGGTTTATGCCAGACAGCCAGCCTTCACTGGACAGCAGACAAGGAATGCTCAAACAAGAGTTTACAACCGTCCACAGAATGTGAATGGTTATCCAGGAACATATGCCCAGGTAATATGTTTTAATTGTGGCAGTCCAGGACACACACAAATCAGATGTAGGAACACTTCATATTGTCCAACTCACAAGACCAACTCACATAGCTATGGGGAATGTAGATCTAGTGCAGGGAATGTAAATGCCACGCAGAGATATCCAAGCCGGCAGGGATTCCAGGGCTCTCAAAGCCAACCAAATACGAGTAGTCAACGTACACACTCACAGCCACCTCAGGGCTATCAGAGCCAACAGACAGGGAATAGTGTAGAGACAGGTAGGCAACCTTCCTATGCTAGAGCAGTCTACTCTGATCCTTCGGGGGAAGATTTAGACCCCCTCCCAGAATACCTAACATAGTAGCAGAGGCAAGATCCATCGAAGAGGCACCTGATTATGAAGTTAACGTAAATCCAGTCCCTAAGGTAGTTACTATCAATTGTATCGAGCAAGGCCCATTGATTGAGGCACGGTTACAAGGTAAACCTCTTAATGTTTTATTTGACACTGGTGCGAGTGTGAATTTGATCAATTTGCCCACTTTACTGAAGTACGTCCGTTTGCAACAGCCTTACGAGAAACATTTATACCCCTCTAACGTAGTCATCACTGGAGTGACGGGCTCAAAGATGAAGCCTGTAGGTGTCATCCATTTAAAGGTTAAGTTTCACAGACACATTTCTCCGGTCTTAATACCTTGTCAAGTATTGTCTCATGCTCCAGATTTGAATGATAACTTACTTTTGGGTTTAGAGACCATGAGAGAGCACAAGTTTCTGATAGACCCTAGTCGCTGGGGTGTCTTTTACAAGAGCAATTTTTTGCGTTTTCTTGGTGAGCCGTACATGGTCCCTAGAGTTGTGCAAATGCTGTATGATACGAGAGACGATGAGGTTAATGGTAGCGGTAATAGCGTTGTCGAGCGGTCTAAGGCTTTACCTACAGAGATAATTCCTCAGTCTAGATTTATGAACAACGAGGACGTTTCTATTTTGCTTGCAGACAGTGTGATATGGAATGGTTCGGTAATAAAGTCCACAATATTGCCAGGTCATACGATATCAAAAGTCTCAGTGAAACTAAAGAATGTTCCTCATGAAACGGTTGTGATGGCTTTACCTGAAAATTCTCGTGTGCCGCAGAACCTTGATGTTGAGTCTGCCTTATACACCGTAAATAGAAAGACTGTAGACATTTTTGTGTTTAATAAGAAAGGTTACTCTATTCCACTAGATGAAGGATTTCACTTACTGGATTTCTTGACTTACCCCCACCCGGTTAAGGTAGTTGAGACGTCTGGTGAGGGTAATCATGAGTTTTGTGGGCGTGTGTTTCAAACCACAGTGCATGAAAATGTTGAGAGAGAGAGAGATTTGGAAGCGCACCTCAACTGGGTAGATTATGATAATTATCGCGGTAATCTTGTAGAATTTCTGAGTCGCTACAACAACATTGTTGCTTTGCCAGATGATCCCTTGGGTAAAACAGATTTAATTGAGCATGAGATACGGTTAGAGCCAGGCGCGAAACCGAAATATATTCCTGCATATCGTCTTCCTCATAAGCAGAGAGCGGAGGTAGACAAGTATATTACTGAGATGTTAGCCCAAGATGTTATTGAAGAGTCAATTTCCCCGTGGCATTATCCGATGTTTCTAGTTGCAAAGAAAGATGGATCATGGAGGCCCGTAATTGACTTTAGAAAGTTAAATGAAATGACAATACCGGACCGACAGCCTATCCCCGTGCTGCAGGACCTTCTGCAGAACATTGGAGAAGGCAATACGATATTTTCTACGATTGATCTTTTAAGTGGCTTTTTGCAAGTACCGTTAGCGAAAGACAGTCAGGAGCTTACTGCTTTCAGCACTCCTAATGGTCATTATCACTATAAGCGTATGCCCATGGGGCTTAGAAATAGCCCTCCAACCTTCACTAGACTTGTTAATTCAGTTTTTAATGGCATTATAGGGACTTCTGTTTTTGTCTATTTAGATGACATCATCATTGCGAGTAAAACGCCTGATGACCACTTCCGTAAATTAACACAAGTCTTCACTAGGTTACAAGCCGCGGGTCTGAAGCTTAAGCTAACAAAGTGTCATTTCCTTAAAAAGAAAATATCGTTCTTGGGTCACATTGTTGATGACAGAGGAATAAGTACCTCTGATGATAAAATACAAGCGGTAAAGTTATTCCCTACACCGACTAATGCTGATCAAGTCCGTTCATTTATAGGACTGGCGGGTTATTATAGACGGTTTGTTTGGAAATTCTCGGAAAAAGCTGCGCCCCTTATGGATCTATTAAAGAAAGATTCCAAGTTTGCATGGACTGCTGATCATCAAGTTGCATTCGATATGCTTAAAGATCATTTAATTAGAGCCCCCGTATTGGCTTTCCCTAACTACGGTCATGATTTTGAGCTCCTCACGGATGCGTCGCTAACTGGGATAGGAGCAGTCTTGATGCAGAAAATTGATGGGAAGAGAAATGTTATTGCGTACGCTTCTAGAAAACTTAATTCTGCAGAGCAAAATTATGACACTGCCGAGAGAGAGGGTTTAGCAGTAGTGTGGGCTCTTAAACATTTCAGGGAGATAATTTTGGGTTACAATGTTCATGTCTATTCCGATAACACGGCAGTAGTCAACTTGTTTAAGAATAAAGAATTAAAGGGACGTCTTGCTAGGTGGTTCCTTAGCATTCAGGAGTATTCTCCCACATTTGAGCATATTGCGGGTAAGAAAAACGTAGTTGCTGATTCACTTTCACGTAATGTCCCAGTCTTCTCTGTAAACCTTGCCACACTCGACATGGCCGATGTCATCGCGAGTCAGGACCAGGATCCTGTTTGGAGACCGTTTAAAACTTGGTTGAAGTCAGGGAAGAAAGGAAAACCACCTACCACACCCGTTAAACCGAAAGACTTAATTTTGCAGGATGGCCTTTTGCATAGAGTAGCTCATTTCAATTCTAAATCAATGCCTTCCAGGCCAGTGCATCAGATCATTATACCTTGCACAAGTGTCAAGGATGTAATGAAACTGATACACGATTCACCCCATACCTCGCATCCTGGTCGAGACAGGAGTTTTAGACAGGCCCAGCTAAATTACTACTGGCCCAGGATGAAAGAGGATATTTTTCGATCTGTCGAGAATTGCGAGTCTTGTGCAAGAGTGAAAGGCCATACTTCACAACCTTGCCCTATTCTTTCGTACCCCATTCGTGACGAACCTTGGAGTCAAGTTTCTGTAGATTTAATGGAATTACCCATGACTGAAGCCGGTAATAAGTACCTATTTGTAGCAATTGATTCTTTTTCTAGATTTTGTGTTTTAAGACCGATTCCTAATAAGACTGCCGAGACAGTTGCGTCTACATTCTTGAATCATGTAATATGTCCTTTCACGACTCCACAGGTTTTGCTTACTGATAACGGAACTGAATTCAACAACTCTATATTACCTAAACTCTGTGAAATATTGAGGGTCAATAAAGTAAATACACATGTTCGACATCCGGCCTCGAATGGCCTTGTAGAGAGACAGAATAGGAAGATTTTAGAATGTCTGAGACACTTGGTTTCGCCTGAAAGTATGAGTTGGGATTTATGGATACCTCAGGTACAGGCATGTCTCAATTCTGCAATTAATAGTTCCACAGGGGAAACCCCCCATTTTATTGTCTTTGGAGTAGACAAGAAATTGCTTTATGAGCTACTTCATTCAAGACCTAAGCCTTGTTACAATGTTGATGATTTTGTTGCAGTGAGACTACAGCAATTTCAGAACATTTATCAAGGGATTCATGAAAAGTTAGCCCAATCAAATGCAGAATTGGTCAAGAGACAACATAAGTCTGCATGCCCTATATCCATAAACATTGTAATGGTTAAGCTTTTTGAAAGATCGTCGAAATTAGATAACAAGTTCGAAGGGCCATACAGAGTAGTTAGAAGGACAATAGGTAATAAATTTGAGATAAAGCATATTTATACTAAGCTAGTACGGGAGTGTCATGTTGACCACTTAAAAAAGTTAAGTAGATTTGTACCTGTGAATGATTCTGATGGCTCAGAAGCCAATCCTGATGTACTAGAAGTTGTTCAGGAGAATGTCACAAGGCAAAGGGCTAGAAATAATGATAACTACAGATCAAAGTTGAGGTCACACAATCACACCCGTTTTGTAAATAGTAACACTTTCCACAGTAGAGTAAGCGATGGATGCGAGTTCCATAAACATGTAGATACTATCTTTACGAATTTAGATATTAATGTTAACTCTTTTTATAGTTAATTAAGTTTGCATATGTAAAAAATAAAATAAAAAATAAATAAATAAATAAAAGTAATCATAATAATATTAATCATTTATTCATATTCATCACTTCTGCATTGGCACAGGAGTTTATTGCACTGGACTTTCCATAATTTACTCTGTATTGTTCTCAATTCCTAAGCGATGGGGCATGGTATAGATTGTTCTGAGAGTCTAGTAGTGGTATATGGTTAGGTAATATTTGTGATTTTGAGGTGTTTGTAATAACTGATATTCCTTAATGAGTTCTTAAACACAATATAATTTTCCTCGATATTCTTGGCTAATTGTTTGACCTACGAGTACCTCCGGATTATGCGGCACTGTCCCTCTTGGATAATTACTTGTAGGCCTACAGTATTTCCCTTCAGAATGTTGGTTTGCTACCAAACATACCGGTAATTGAATTTTGAACTTTGCACTCATACAGTTCCTTCCTTACTTATTGACATGTCGTGTCAGGCCCGATGGTACGATACTGCTGATATCTGTAGACTTACATTGAAAGTCAAACTTACCGTTTTAAGAAATATTACTCTTCTTTACAGTACTGTATTTATTGACCAATTATCATTTATGCATGTGTTTGGAAAGAGTTATTTTATCTTTCTTGTTTCGTGTTTGGATTTAAACAACATGCTACTTGTACTCACAAGTGAAAACCTCTGTTGAAAGTACATGTCCTAGACATTATTTATACTTAAGAGAGATAACTAGACTTCATGCTAATTTTTGTCCAATACAGTAACCTTCAATGTTTATGTGTCCCTTGGTGGACTGTACTCTGTTTGTTAATTGTTTTCATGAGCATTATCCTCAATTTACTTTCCTTGTTAAAAGGATAAAATTAACTAGTTACTGATCTCATATATCAGGAGTTTCTGCTAATTATGTTCCCATTATAATCATTGGTCTCTTCGTTAGTTATTTGTAGCCTATATGAGAAAGGTGTGCCAGAGCTGGTGACACCGCTGTGGAGCCTGCCAGGATCCCTATACCTGCCAGGACAACACTTCAAGCTTCCGGTGATCATCGCCGTCTCAAGAATCCACTGGACGATACCTGGAATTTTAGCAATTATTTTTAAAGTTCAAATACCCCAATTATGGACATTTGTTTGGGTTTGTTTTATTAAGAAAATTAATTAATTTGTCACTTACTGTATATGACAATAAAGTAAAAACAAAAACAAAATCATATATAAAAATTAGTAAAACAAATAATAATAATTATTATACTGAACGAACTTTTGTGACTTCCTGTTAAGTGATTCATCCAAAAACATTATCCAGTGACCTCGGCGAACTGTGTGGAATACTTCTTAACACGAACTATGCAAGTCGTTGCAGTGTTTCAAATGTATATATTTATTTCTTATGTCTATTTTTAAGTATGAATTTTATCCATTTTTTCATGTTTATCCAATTTTTCATGTTTATCCAATTTTCATGTTTATCCAATTTTTCATGTTTATCTTTATGTGTGATATTTCCTCAGGGATGATATACTTTACTTGTTGCATTGGATTCTATGCCTCACCTAAGTTGCCTTTCACCTCATACCAGTCGAGACGCCTGGAGTAGCGTGATCGAGCATTGTAATAGTAGTCTTATGAATAATAATGCGAGTGCATTAAGAGACTGTGGACTTATGGAGATTTAGAGATTTTGGGATTCTATGAGATTATGTTAGGAGTGAGAGGGAACTTTGGGTAAGAAACCCTCTCTCCCCTCCTCGACCAGTAAACCGCAGACAGGACCCCTCTGTCCAGCTAGGCCTATGTGTATGTACGCACACGTGAGCGTGTGTGTACAGTCAGGTGCGTGTGAGCACGTTTGAATCTGAGGGCTGCTTGGGGCACCCTATGGTACCCCTCAGCTAGCCAGTCTTAGCCCAGCCACGAACGATGATAGACCTAGGCATACGGGTCTAGTCGTGAGGGTGTGTGTTTTTTATAACTATTGTTGTAAGCAAGAAACAATAAGGACATCAATAAACCGATGAACAGAGAAAGTATTTGGGAGTTTAACTAATACCGATGTGTGTATATATGTAACTAAGAAGTGTAAGAAACAGATCGTTACAATATGGATGAAGGCGGTGCTGGTTGGGAGGAGGGGCGTCGAATGACTGGGGACAGAGGTGCATGGGGGCGTTTCGTTCGTGGCCACCCCTTCGGGGATCACAGCGTCAGGCAATAGATAGATAGATAGTTATTGTAGTTCTGACCTTGTGATTCAATTTTCAAATTTCAGCTCCAATACATACCAAACAGCGATTGAATAATCAATAAATACGATAACAATCGTCGTAACCAGAAATTGGTCACAGTATCTTAATGCTAATACAACAGTAATAGCCTTCTACTGCCATACATGAAATACAGGGTGATTCAAAAGTCACATTACCGTATTAAATGAGGCTTGTATTAAGGAACAACATCTCGCATCTTATCTTGCATTAAACATATGGTGTTTGTGATGTTTTAAAATGACTCACCATTATCGACTGCAGTGTAACATGTTTCCTGTAACTCTAATATTACTTTCTTCCCAGAGGAAGCAGGTTGCTATTTTTCCAGGGTTTCACATTTTTAACATTTAACAATACTTTGCATTGCCATCTTATGGACAGGTGAAAGAAGTGCTTCAGGGAAGATATCAGGATGCCTCAATTCTTAATTACATAAACATTTCACGATTGGTTGCCCACTTTCATAATAATTCGTGGACACCTACGTGAGAACGTTGATTATAATTAACTCATAAACTGCGAAGCTATGGTAGTTCATACCCTCCTGCCAAGCAAAGGTATTTGGTTCTATTCTGACGAAAATCGTCATAGTACCATATATATAATTATTACTTATCCATATGTGCCTATTTTGCTTTTACTATGAACATATGAACATTTAAGAGCAATAAAAGAAGTGGGAATAGCATTTGGGGGGTGAAAAAGACGTATTATTGCCGCAAGGTTGTATCATGAGGCGAGAGCTGTGGGGACGTATATCCTCCCTCTCCAAGTTCTCAAGCGACACTGAGGCCTTACACTAGAAGTCTCTGTCTTGCAAGGATCTCTAGCTGCCTCACCCGTGTTAAAGAGACCAGGTAAGGGAAATTCGCGCCGACAATTACCCGATAAAAGGGGAAATAAGAGGAAAAACAGCTGATAATTGAGGAGGGGGGAAAAAAGGGGGAAGGAGGGAAAGGGAGGGGGTTTGGACACATATATAGGAGTGGTAGCTAGTAATAGGGTGAAATTATTTCACCTAATCACAAATTGCTTTGTTTTGAGTGCCACTGGGGTGTTTTTCAAGTTTTTTTTTATGCTCTGGATCTATTGAGGACGGTCGCAGTGCACCAGAAAAACCTCTATTGAGGACGGTTGCCATTTATGAGTTAATTCTGTTTTACTGGGTACCCTGGAGACACCCTGTGGCTCAATTCAGGATGAGTGGGGTGGGAGGGAAGGGAGCGTGTGTGTGTAGTGGGGTAGCGGAAGAGTCGTTCAACACGGTATTCATAATTACATGTTACATTTTCAGCTCCAGCACCAACTCTAGCTGGCTAGCTAGCCCTAGCTCTAGCTCGTTTTTTCTCTCTCTCTTTCATTTCATTCTTTACCCTTCCTTACCTTTCTTTTACCTTACCTTTTCTTGAATTAATTTATTTTCTTAACTGCTTTTACTCTTCCTTATTTTACTGTCTTATTATAATTTCAAATGCATTTCATTCAAATACTCTATTGTTCCACTAATATGGTGGACGCCATTTGGTGCATTTGATTTTGTTTCCATCGAATTGTATTTCATTCCAAATAATTGTATGCAAACTAAATCTAATATATTAAGGATTTTAAGAACTATATCAAAAACATTCTGAAGTTCAATATAACTAAAATATGTTATAACTAAAATTGTGTTATAATAAATAATAACTGTTCCCTTTGATTTACCAGGGTTATATTAGTTATCTACATTGTTACTATATTGAGAAAATACTTAAACTGTTGAGCAAAGATACCTGAAATGGATACACCCAACAGAGTTTTAATCACAATGGGAGGAGACAATTTCACGGTGCACAAGAATTCTCTCTATACAAGTTTATTGAGCACGGGCCTCTTGAGCACATTTATTTTAATTGCCATATACAATACGTGAATATTGAAATGCTAGGTGTGAAGGGAATTTAACCCTACCAAAAATCGTCAGGCCCAGTGGTAGTGCCTGGTGCGGGTTCGAACCCTGGTTAGGGACCTAAGTAGGTTTTACCAGACTGGTACATTTTCGAGCCCTGGTTAAGGACCTCAGTAGGTTTGACCAGACTCGTGCACTAACCCACTGTACTACCACGGATGTACAATAGGATAGCAACCTTAGTTCTCCTTAAAAGAACCAGGTGATAGTCTCGTCGTGATTCACGTGGTGGGTTTCTTAGACTTCGCCACCAACGACTATTTTACGCTATCGCAGACGTCAACTCGAGTAGTTTTGTGATTACGGGTACAGATTATTACACATCATCCTTCTTTAACAAGGTTAGTCCCTAGCCTCTTTTAAGGTCATAAGGTATCATAGCCACATCACCTCTGCAATCTCAATATTCTTAGGGTCCGCATGATAGGGGCTCTATCTAACTACCTGATCACATACCATGACTGTCATCAATGAAATGCTAGGGGTGAAGGGAATTTAACCCTCCCGAAAATCCCCAGGCCCAGTGGTGCTGCCTGGCGTGGGTTCGAACCCTGGTTAGGGACCTCAGTAGGTTTTACCAGACTGGCACGGTTTCGAATCCTGGTTAGGGACCTCAGTAGGTTTACCAGACTCGCGCGCTAAGCCACTGTACTACCATGGACGTACAATAGGATAGCAACCTTAGTTCTCCTTGAAAGAACCAGGTAATAGTCTCATGGAGATTCATGTGGGGGGTTTCTTAGACTTCCCTACCAACGACTATTTTACGCTTTACCAGACGTCAACTCGGGTAGTTTTGTGGCTGTGGGATTTTTGCGGGTACAGGGTATTACACCTTTTCCATCTGATGACAGATAATGCTCTGAAGCATTATTCATACCATCATTGAATTAATTCCTTCTCATTCATATCAATGATCTCATATCTACCACTCATAATCCAATACATTCCTAGGCAGATGACTCAACACTCCACAGTTCCTTCACATTTACCAATTCTTTCACCCAACCCGATCTTATAAATTCAAAAATAAACACTGCAATTTCTCTGAACCAGGACCTTTCTAGAATTAATGGATGGGGACAAAATAATCTAGTTTCCTTTAATGCACAGAAAACCAAATACATTCAATTTTCTAACCGACAGAATCTCACTGACTCCCATATATTTTTTAATGATGTAAATATTCCCACTTCCCCTAGTATTGACATTCTCGGTGTAACATTAACTACTAACTTGAGCTGGACACATTATGTTAGAAGCATTGCTAAGAATGCCTCTAAAAAACTGGGACTCCTGCACAGAGTTCGAGAATTCTTCACTGACGAGCAGTTGGCCGTAATATAAAAGTCATGTGCGTTCTCAGATGGATTACTGTTCACCTCTGTGGGGTGGAAGTGGAGTGGTTGCATTGAGGCAGTTGGACAAAATTCAAAATAAAGCTATTAGATTAATCAATAACCCTGCAATCACACAGGACCTTCCTACATTATCCATACGAAGAAACGTTGCATCCCTTGCATTATTCTAGATATTTTCACAGCAATTGTTCCGAGGAACTTGCTTCAATTGTGCCGCCTCTCCACATCTTTTCCCGTAGAACTAGGGCAGCTGAGAGCGTCCATGAATTTACACTTTCTCCTCCACAATGCAGAACTTCTGCTTATCAGAATTCATTTATCCCCAGAGCTACTACTCTTTGGAATTCACTTCCCTCGAATTGCTTTCCACAAACTTACAATCTACAAATGTTTAAATCCAGTTGTTACAAACATTTTATGAATGGAGGATGCCTTTAGGCACATGGACCTTTTTGTTTTATCTGTGTTTTTCCTTCCTCCGTTCATTGTCTCCTTAAAAAAAAAAAAAAAAAAAATATATATATATATATATATATATATATAAGAGTAAACATGCCAGACCTAACTAGTTCAGTATCATGATCCCGGGAAGGTATTGCGTCATATGGGCACTCATAGGAATGCCTAGAATATGTAAAGACGTTAACCGCTTCTGTACAGGAGACGTCTTTTGAATTTCGTTCTCCCTATGTTTTGACGATTTTGTGCCGTTTAAGAAGGAACTGTGGTAGAATAAGGGTTAAGTGAGATAGTTCGAATCCTATTAACGCTTTTATTAAACTGAATAAAATCTTCTAATAATTGCCAGAATAAAGGCAAAAGGACGTCGCAGTACAGAAGGGGTTAATAACAGAAGGTAGTGACAGTTGTCTAGTTTGTTAGACTATGCTATGGTAAGATAAGATAAGATACACTTTACTATCAAATTGCATGTATACAGTATATACTGTATATATTATATATATATATATATATATATAATTATATATATATATATATATATATATATATATATATATATATATATATATATATATGCAGTATATATACTGTATATATATACCGGGTATATACTGTATATACCCGTTTTTTTTTTTTTTTTTTTTTTTTCTATGTGAGTGAGAGAGACAAAAGGCAAAACTGCCTATATCGAGTGCCTCCCCCATAGTTGAAAGAATGACAGGGCCAAAATCAATGGACGTTCGAGCCAAAATGCCTGGACACACAGAGTTTGAAGCAATTTAACCCCTTAAGGACGGGGCCGTTTGTTGACATGACCTAGCTGCCAGGCGGGTATATTTACCGAAAACGAGCTTCATTCCATACTCTTTTTCATGCATAAACAAGAGCCAGAGCGTACGTAATACAGTTATTTATCCGTCAAAGGGCGATAATAGAGCTTTCCAATGACACCTGAGTCATCCTTGTATGACCACGGGTTATCCTGTATCGATCGCACAACCGGAAGTGAAAATACCCTAGATAAGGTAATTTCCTAATTTTGTTTCCTTGTCTCGCGAGGACGGTTGTGTGTAGGGTGGCGGCGGTGGTTCCAGACAAGGCCCAGTGGTGGTGCCAAGCGGTCAGAGCCCGCCTATTGTCCTCCCAACGCGCGGACTCTCTCCCAGAGCCCCTAATGTGCTCAGAATGCCGCCCGTCATATGACGGTCACTGCGGCTTGAGTGTTAAGTTATAGGAAGAGGGAAAGACTGATTCTAGGAGAGAGTTCCAGAGCTCAGCAGCTGAATAGAAGAAGGTCTGAGAATAAAGTTTCAATCTTGGGTTGCAGAGTTGCACAGAGTAGGGGTGGGATTGTGTTGCAAGGCGGGTACTACGTACCCTACGTAGGGGAGGTGGTATACACTGGGAAACCTCTGAGGAACATTGATTATTATAATAGCGATAGAATAACGAGAGAGATGCAACATTGCGGCGAAGAGAGAAAGATGGCAGAAAGTTGGTGAGTGGGCGTGAGTTAATGATACGAAAGGCTTTCCTTACTACTTTGTCTAGGAGTGCGGTGTGACAGGATCCTCCCCACACATGTAAACAATACTCAATACAAGGACGCATTGTGCCCCTGTACAGAGCAAGAAGCTGTGCAGAGGTAAAGAACCCCTTGAGGCGGTTGAGCACACCCAGCTTCTGGGAGACTGCCTTAGCAAGACTGGTAATTTGGTCCTTCCAAGTAAGAGCAGAAGAAAAAGAGACACCGAGATTATTGAGAGAAGATGAAAGATTGATTTTTGTATTGTTGAAGTGTATGGGATAGTCCTCTGGGAATTCTGAATGGATAGTAAGATGAAGAAATTGGGTTTTGGAAGCATTAAAGGTAACAAGGTTTTCTCTGTCCCATCAGGAAATAGTAGTTAGATCTGAAGATAAGTGTTTTATGGCTTCATTACGTTTGTTTTTTAGGGGTCGCTGGCTTGGGCATTCAGGAAAACTAATTGAGTAGTGTAAGGTAGAGTCATCTGCGTATGAATGGATGGGACTGGAGGTACAGTTGAGAAGATCATTTATGAAAATTAGAAAGAGAATGGGAGATAGGACAGAGCCCTGAGAAACACCAGAGTTGATAGGATGAGGAAGTGAGCGATGGCCGTCCACAACCGCAGCTATGGAATGGCCTGAAAGTAAATTAGAGACAAAGGCACAGATGGAGGGATAGAAACCAAAGGAGGGTAGTTTAGAAATTAAAGATTTGTGCCAGATTCTATCGAAGGCCTTCGATATGGCTAGTGCAATAGAAAAGGTCTCACCGAAGTCCCAAAAGGAGGATGACCAAGAGTTAGTAAGATATGAAAGAAGATCACCAGTAGAGCAACCTTTAAGGAAGCCATACTGGCGATCTGAGAGTAGATTATGAGAAGAGAAATGCTTAAGAAATTTGGAAGCAAGAATAGTTTCAAAAAATTTAGAGATACAAGAGATAAGAGCAATTGGACGATAGTTGGAGGGTTGAGAGCGGTCAACCTTTTTTGGGACAGGTTGAATGAGAGCAAACTTCCAGCAAGAAGGGAAGACGTTAGAGGAGAGACAGAGACGAAAGAGTTTGCCTAGGCAGGGAGTCAGCACGGAAGCACACTTTTTTAGTACAACAGGAGGAACACCGTACGGACCATACACATTCTTAGTATTAAGCCCAGAGAGGGTAGAAAATAGATCTTTAGAAAAGGTTAGGATATTAGGCATAAGTAGGAGAGAGGGGGATGGAGACGGAGGAATAGCACCGGAATCATCCAAGGTGGAGTTTCTAGCAAAAGTTTGAGCGAAGAGTTCAGCTTTGTCAGAGGAAGAAGTAATGGTTGTGCCAGCTGAGTGGAAAAGGGGAGGAAAAGACGAGGAAGAAAAATTGTTATAATTATTATTATTATTATATGAGATGCCGAAGTCTCCAACCAGGGTGCAGAAACACCATCAAGATGAATCCACACAAAACACCCGGAGGCACTGGAGAGAGACTACGGCAACTTAGGAAAAAATAAAAACATACACTGTATACTGTACTGTACATATACACATATTAAACACAGATAACATATTATGCAGTGGAGGATATCAAGTATAAATATAATACAATAAAATAGAACAAAATAAGTTTAAAAATTAGAATTAATGCTGCAAAAAAGCATTAACTCTAGACTTAAAAATGGAGATATGAGCTGAATTGACTAGCTCATTTGGCAACTTATTCCACAAGTCAACCATGGCCGGCACAAAACACTGTGAAAACTGTGTAGTAGAAAAATTAACACAGCTCATGGCAAGATCATTAAGATTGCTTGTGAATCTAGTTGCACGAGCCCGGACATAGGGCCCAGGCAGAACCCCATGTAAGGGATGCTGAGGGTTGTTAAAAACTTTATATAAAAGACTAAGGACACCAACTTTACGTCGATGACACAGATCAAGAGACAAATGAGGTAGAATAAAACTGATGGAATTTAGCGACCTGTCAAGCAACTTGAGATGGCAGTCAGCTGCTGACAACCAGACAGGTGAGCAGTACTCGAAATGTGGCAAAATAAAAGCAAAAAAAGACTTGATAACTGTGGCGTCACAAGCAAATGTTTTATAAACCTTGCGAAGCAGACTAATTTTTGGGGAAATGGAAGAGGAGAAAGAACGAATATGCTTTTCAAAAGTAAGTTTGGGATCAAGAGTAACTCCTAACAAACGCAGAGTATCCACATTCTCAATTTGCTCGCCAGAAACTTGTAGATAAGGATGGGGAGGATCCAAGGTACGAGATCTGCTGATGATAATGGAGTTTGTTTTACTAGCATTAAGTTTCATGACCCAAAGTTCACACCATGATGTAATTTTGGCTAAATCCCTATTCAGAGCAGTAGAAATTATGTGTCGATCTATTGGTGATGGAATTGACGCATATAAAGTTGTATCATCAGCATAGGAGATTAGTTTATTTTCAAGCTCGGAACACAGGTCAGCAGTAAAAATAATAAAGAGCAAAGGCCCAAGAACTCTGCCTTGTGGAACACCAGAAACAACAGTAACAGAAGGGGAATGACACCCATCAATGACCACAGACTGAGAGGTTTTTGGCTAGATGCCAGAAAGCTTGGGAAGAGCTAGAGTTGGATAGTTCAGTGCATTTATTATTGATGAAAGAGTGTTTGGCATGTCGAAGAACAGATTTGGCTTGATTCCAGGTAGACATATAGGAAGAATGAGATTCGTCAGTCTTAACCCTTGTCCATCGGGGCCCGACTTAAGTCCGTATCGAAAAATCTGGACTATGTGGTGGGGCCCGACTTAAGTCTGTGTGCAATTTTGGCGCAATATTGGCTTTGAGAGAGAGACGAGCGACGGGAGGAGCGTAGGTTGCCTCATGACTGCTCGCCACGGCTGCCGTGGGCCTACTGACATGTACTCCACACACATCCACTCTCCCTCCCTGGCTACACACGTAATTACATTATGTAACGAAATGATCGTATTTTAGCGATTTTGCCCTTCGGTTGCACGATCGTTGCAAGACAACCAGTGATTTTATTTTTGTTAAAAGACCGTATCAACTAGTAATCAGAAAACATATTACTGATTCTACTACTGACTTGAAAAATAGTGAAAGTATAGTATTATAAACATGTAGACGTCTTCATAAGGATGTGTAGGCCTTGTCTACATTTCTTATAAACTTGATGGTTATATTCACAGAGCTCCTGAAGTTGTTACCAATTAAATTATGAAATATTTGTAGTCACACCCCTTATCGACAAATTCACTGCCTATTTAAATTTGATCAGGAACAAATGTAATGCTAATTCGAAAATCCATTAGTCTGTTTAACATATTAGTTTAGCCCTTAACCAACGGCGCACGACATCTGTCGAGTTAAATAAATTTGGACTATGTGGCGGTGCACGACAGCTGTCGAGTGCCATTTTCAGCACGTAATGTTGCTGAGAGAGAGAGCTGAGCGGTGGGACGAGCGTAGTAACCTTATGACCGCTCCCCACGACCACCGTGGACGTACTGAACTGTATTCCACCTTCCTCCCCCATCTCTCACTCGCTACACAGGGAATTATGTACGGAAATTACCTTATTTTAGGTTTTTTGCACTCGTGTTGCACGATCGTTGCAAGAGAACCAGTGGTCGTACAAGGATGGTTCGGATGTCATTGGAAAGCTCTATTTACGGCCTTTCAGGGATAGATACTTGTTTTACGCTCTGGGTCTTGTTTATGCATGAAAATGAGCACGGAAACAACCTTATTTAGGGTAAAAAAAAAACGCTGGGCGGCACAGTGTAAAATACCCTACCACCCGCTCTTTGTGTGTTAAGTAATGACTCTCACACCAGTTAACACAGCTTCTTGCCTGAGATAAATAATTACTAGTCATCATTACAGATTTTCCACACAATTACTGTCTCATATGCATATTTGAGAAGAGAACAATTGTCATAACTACTATGGCAGTTATTTGTGTACAATTTAAATAATAGTGGCGAGAGTACACAACCCTGAGAGGCTCCCGTATTAGTGAATATAACACTAAATTTGACACCATATTATTTAGTATACTGAGGTTGCTCTGGGAGATAGCTGTAGATCTATTGAATTATGGAGTGTACAAGTGTTTGCATTCATTTCTAGTAATTTCTTGAGAAGTATATACGTCTGAAAGGTATTAAATGCACTGCTGAAATTTACAATCTAACTTGTAAATTAGGATTCTCCAAATGATTACTTATATCGTGGACCAGTGTCAGCACAGCATCCTGGACCCAATTACTTTGACAATATGTGTTAACCTTAATTACTCTTGTCTTATGGCACCTAGAGGGTTCAGATTTGTATGGGAACTATTTTAGGATCCCACGGAACAATACCAAGAGTTGGTTACCCCTCAAGTCCAGCCGCGTGCGTGTGGGCGCGCACGGGAATGATACGCCAGTATATTGCCTACCCATCACCCAATGATAATTGTGACTTTCCCCCGCCTCCCAGGACCCCCAAATGACCTAGGTGTTTTCAGGAAAAAAAAATGAAAAGTGGCTGATCCTGGAGTGTACTTTTTGTATTAAATCGCTTGAGGTCCAGTGGATTAATTAGGTTGTTTCCATAGGTGTCAATATTATCAGGCTCTACAAATGTATTTATAGGCTCAAAATTACATAATTTTTGTTATGCCCTGATTTTATGCAGGATTAACGGTTGATTAAGGTGAGTTCTTCTAGACTGGGATATTGGAGTTCATGTAAGTACATATAAATAATCAACAGAGGACATATATAATCAACAGAGGACATATATAATCAACAGAGGACATATATAATCAACAGAGGACATATATAATCAACAGAGGACATATATAATCAACAGAGGACATATAATCAACAGAGGACATATATAATCAACAGAGGACATATATAATCAACAGAGGACATATATAATCAACAGAGGACATATATAATCAACAGAGGACATATATAATCAACAGAGGACATATATAATCAACAGAGGACATATATAATCAACAGAGGACATATAATCAACAGAGGACATATATAATCAACAGAGGACATATATAATCAACAGAGGACATATATAATCAACAGAGGACATATAATCAACAGAGGACATATATAATCAACAGAGGACATATATAATCAACAGAGGACATATATAATCAACAGAGGACATATATAATCAACAGAGGACATATATAATCAACAGAGGACATATATAATCAACAGAGGACATATATAATCAACAGAGGACATATATAATCAACAGAGGACATATATAATCAACAGAGGACATATATAATCAACAGAGGACATATATAATCAACAGAGGACATATATAATCAACAGAGGACATATATAATCAACAGAGGACATATATAATCTCAAAAGATAATTTGTAATGCAGCTTTATTTACTTATTCACTAGAGACACATATAATGAATTATAAACACTTTTAAAATATGGGGTAGCCTACTCATAAGTGGTACAACTTCTCGTTTCAAATCTCCTAGCACGCTCGCGGATCTAGATAGAAATCGGTTATATTCACTTCAACTATATATATAGAATTCTTCCTTGAGAATTAGGCGCACTCTTCTCTTTGTGAAAACTTAATAATGGAAGTTACTATGAATTCAGTTTTATCTCAGTTTCATTAATATATTACGTGAACTTAATCTCGTGAATGATAGTGGACGATTGGATACGTGTTCCAGTATTTATCGGCACTAACTACGGAAGCTCAAGTATAGATGTATTTTCAGTTGTAGCTCAAGTCTGTGGACTCTATAATATTATAACCTCCACTGAGATATTTTCAGAGTTCATGAAAGTATAGGTAACTTGTTTTATTTCGATTAAATTCACAATTAAGGTATTACGAGGATTATAGACGTAATTTCTCGATGAACACTTTACTAATAGGATGGTAAGGTTCACTGGCTAAGTTAATACTTTATTTCTATAACTCGAAATTCAGGGAGAACGGACTCTGTTTATTTTCCACTTGACGGAAATATGACTGAGTTGCTGAACAGGTAAAAATCCGTCTAAATTCGGTATATAGGTTATCTGAGGATTGAAAACGCCGTCTTAAAGATCATTAATTATAGGACGTATTGATCTTTATGATTATTGATATCTGAATCTCGTAGAACACTTATTATACACTTTCACGTATTTTGAGATGTTAAATCTCTGGTTATTTCGATCACTTTGAGTTCTAACTTTCTAGTATCTCGTCACTGATACTGAATTAATGTATTTTCTATATTATTGTTTTTCTTGTTGGTAGAGATGCACTTCGTTGGGTTTTTCTTCTGATGTTCCGTGGGCCGTCCAGGTTGTCTGGTCGTTTGGAGAAGTTACAGTTGGATTAATGGGCTTGGGGTCTTAAATATGGTTCCGCAACTTATTAAATAACAGTTGGCCACCATATCGGATTAACGCAAGTATTCTCAGCATATAGCTTCCAGCGAATCTTGACTATCCTGACCTTTATATTTATCGTTGATGGAGTTCTGTTCAGGTATTCTTGAACTGAGGTTTTAAATGCATAAGTTTCAAGTCTTGCCGGATTAACTTAGCATCGGACTAACGCAAGATGAGCTGAGATAATTGCTCTTCTTGACTGTCCCTAACCCTTATAAGAGGTTCAAAGAACTCAGGCGGTGTTAACCTTTTAGTCACAAATTCTGGTGGGTTGCCACAGACAATTTGTGCCTAGGATATATGTATGCAGAGTACCCGTGAAGGTGTCTCGCTAAACCCTTATAACACAAAAGATCTTTCTACCTTAGATCTCTGTGAGAAGTGTTAGTATAATTTCTAAATAGGAAAATACTGAAAGGGAGGTTTTGCCTTACTCTTCCAATGTTTTATCTATACAGAAATATAAATAATAAATATAAGGTCTTAATCTCTGTGAATGCCCGAAATAAGAAAGTTACACTTATGTAGATTACTTGTTACACTATGATGCAAAAACTATTATAGGGCTCTATGTTAAAAGATGGTATTGCCACAAATAACAAAGATCCTAGAATAACGTAATTGTATCTACAGATAGTGTAAGGACTTCGGGGTGCCGGGATCAATAACTATTCCATAAAAATCAATGTTTCCACAGAGCGGGTTGCCGATCCAAAGAAAAATTCTTTCTACTTACTCTCTCTGCTCGGGGTTTATATAGTTTTGCAAAATGGGGGAAAGGTTTCTAGAGCTGATGTTGTCTGATCTTGAGAAAGGGTTATTTATTCCTTTAGGAACTGTGCACGGGTATTGGTAATAAAAGCTATAGAAGGAAGTCGCTTTCTATTTCTGCAACACTTGTTCATTATTATTTTAAAAGGAACATATATGGAACATAAATTTCTATATAAATTGCTAACTTGCTGGTAAGGTTAAGTTGGTAGTTCTGGGTCACTGGAGGTCGGTGATGCCGCTACTGTTTGCACAGAGAGGTATCAAGGTTTCTTTTATTCTATGTTATCATTGAAAAAACATCAATATTAACGGCTTCATCTAGATCATTATTTTCAAGCCAAAATTCAGTAATGACAATAACTGCACTTTCCCTGTAGTCTCAAATAAACTTGCAGTTTGCTACCAGCTCATCAATTTTCTTCCGAATTAACTGTATGTTGCCGAACGTCACTGTCTGAAGCGGTGTTGAATCCCTCGTCTTCTAATCTTTGCCCGGATCCCAATGCGCCTGGCATGTCTACGCCCAGTAATCCTCGAAGAAGATTTGTTTTGGAATATGACAATTAACCCATACCTTTTTCAGAAAGTTCATACGTTGTAATATTGGTGTGGGGGGCGTAGTATTTACTGTTGGGCGAAGCAATAGGAGAACCTCGCGGCCATATTGGATGTTGTTTACATTCCGGGCTACATCGGTCAGCATCACTAGCAGGGTAATTATAGTCCACACGCACAGAATATCGACAGCAAATATAATTCCAGGTATTCATCAGTTAATCACTTTCATGCGCCAATCCTTTATTTATGCTTAAGTAAAACTAATCTAATTGGGACAAGCTCCAACACCTTGGCAGCCGAAGCTGCAGCACCACGACCCCTGCATTTGATTGCGCAATGTTGCTGAACTAATGCAATTCAAGTTAGTGTTCCCACTAAATATTTCGCTTTTAGAAGTCAATACATTTTTTATTAACTAATATCCGTATCTAACCATCAATGTCAGCTGCTTTTTTCTGTTCATAATTGCATATGATTTTAGATGTCATAAGAAATTTGGGGGTAATTTCATCGTGAAAGGCTGTTTGATGCATTCTGGTAAAATAGATGCTGATATTTTATGGTAATATTAAGAAGAAAGACAATATTATCAACAAATATGGATGCTACTTCGCATCAGCCAATGTTCTTAATCTCAGTGCATTTCTGTTATGGTAGACATAAACAGATTTATGTGAATTCTAAAGACGTGAAGAAACACCAGATTCAATATAATAATACCAACATAGAACAGGGTAAGATATACAATAAAAAACAAACAAGGGTTTACTTATACACAAGGGATAGCAATGGCACAAATATATCATTCACATTAATGGAGTCAGAAAAGATCATCCAAAATATTAAATATCTATAGTATCTATGGAGCGATCAGGTAAATGTTGATGATGGGCATCTCATTCTTTAATGAATGTTGAACACAATACAAATACATCAAATGGTAGGAACAAATATCATGGAAATGGTCTTGTTGTCTCGAAACATATGATATCAAACTGAACTTCAACGTATGGCAGAAATGAATAAAATCAGCCCTTAACTCTGACTCATTAAACTTAGTCTCTCATTTTCTTCTATAAGGGAAACGGGGGACTTAGGAAAAACTCTAGCTTGCGAAAGGGAGTCTCATAAGAGTGTTGTTTTTAGTTTAAGTTCTGGAAAAACCTACACAGGAATTTTGCTGGCCGGGGATTTGTCAGAAGAATCCAAAATAGTTTAAAGCAGACAGAGACGAACAGTATGTGTATTTTCTTGTTCCTTAGGGGAGCTCTGTCTTTTTTTATGAGGGGACCTGCAAAGATGTATTTACTCTATTACAGAAGGGTCTATCCGGGTGTAGGGCGAGAATTCATGGATTTTCAATGGTTCTTTGGTTAAAGGAGGGGATTGCTTCTCATTCTTCTGGGCTGGACCTGTGGTGTTCTTTGGCGGACGTCTGGTTTTTCTTCATCCTAGAAGACTGATTGCTCTTTCGGCTGCTTGTGTGCTGAGGTAGCTTCACTGCTACCTGTGCCAGCCTGGAACTTTGTACATTTTTTGGTAGAAAAATTTCCCGGCCAAAGGCTGGTTCTTCCAAAATTACAGGCTCACTATCGGTCGCGAGGAAAAAAAACAACAACTAAATTTTTTTTTTTTTTTTTTTTTGTCTATGTGATTGAGGGAGGCAAAAGGCATAACTGCCTATAGCGAGTGCCTCCCCCATAGTTGAAAGAGTGACAGGGCCAAAATCAAGGGACGTTCAAGCCAAAATGCCTGGACACACAGAGTTTGAAGCAATTTGAGTCATAGGAAGAGGGAAAGACTGATTCTGGGAGAGAGTTCCAGAGTACAGCTGTTGAGTAGAAGAAAGTTTGAGAGTAACGTTTCACTCTTGGGTTGGAGAGTTGCACAGAGTAGGGGTGGGATTGAGTTGCAAGACGGGTACCACGTGCCCTACGTAAAGGAGGTGGTATGCACTGGGATAGCTCTGAGGAACACTGATTATTATAGTAGCGATAGAATAGCGAGAGAGATGCAACATTGCGGCGGAGAGAGAGAGATTGCAGAGAGTTAGTGAGTGGACGGGAGTTAATGATACGAAAGGCCTTCCTTTCAACTTTGTCTAGGAGAGCGGTGTGAGAGGAACCTCCCCACACATGTGAACAATACTCAATACAAGGGCGCACTATGCCCCTGTACAGAGCAAGAAGCTGTGCAGGGGAAAAGAACCCCCTAAGGCGGTTGAGCACACCCAGCTTCTGGGAGGCTGCCTTAGCAAGACTGGTAATATGGTCCTTCCAAATGAGAGCAGCAGAAAAAGAGACACCAAGAATATTGAGAGAAGATGAAAGGTTGATTTTTGTATTGTTGAAGAATAAGGGATAGTCCGCTGGGAGATCCTGACGGGTAGATAGATGGAGAAATTGGGTTTTCGAAGCATTAAAGTTAACAACGTTTTCTCTGCCCCAATTGGAAATAGTATTTAGATCAGAATTTAAGAGTTCTATGGCTTCATTACGTTTGTCGTTGAGGGATTGCTGGCTGGGGCGTTCTGAAAAACTAATGGAGTAGTGCAAGGTTGAGTCGTCTGCGTATGAATGGATGGGAATTAAGGTACAGTTAAGGAGATCATTTATAAAAATTAGAAAGAGAATAGGAGATAGAACAGAGCCCTGAGGAACACCGGAGTTTATAGGGTGAGGAAGTGAACAATGGCCGTCCACAACCGCGGCTATGGAACGGCCGGAAAGGAAATTAGAGACAAAGGCACAGATGGAGGGATAGAAACCGAAGGAGGGTAGTTTAGAAATTAAAGATTTATGCCAGACTCTATCGAAGGCTTTCGATATGTCTAGTGCAATAGAAAAAGTCTCACCGAAGTCCCGAAAGGAGGATGACCAAGAGTTAGTAAGATATGAAAGAAGATCACCAGTAGAGCGACCCTTAAGGAAGCCATACTGGCGATCTGAGAGCAGATTATGAGAAGAGAAATGCTTAAGAAATTTGGAAGCAAGAATAGTTTCAAAAACTTTAGAAAGACAAGAGATAAGAGCAATTGGACGATAGTTGGAGGGTTGAGAGCGGTCACCCTTCTTTGGGACAGGTTGAATGTGAGCAAACTTCCAGCATGAAGGGAAGACGTTAGAGGATAGACAGAGACGACAGAGTTTGCCTAGGCAGGGAGTCAGCACGGAAGCACAGTTTTTGAGAACAAAAGGTCTTAATATTGACACAGAAATTGGACGAAAGGACTTAAAAACGCCAAACTAAAGGGGCAAACAACTAAAAATCTGAAAATTAATGGGGCTAAACATGAGGGAGAAAGGAGATCTAGAAAAAACGACCCATTTCCCCTGAAGCCGGTGTCACACGAGCGTTTTTTCCGGCAATTTTCAATGAGCAAGTTTTTTCTCGTACTATTTTGAGGCTCTTTCACATCAGCATCGGAAACTAGATCGAAGGTAGATCATGTTATATATGGCAGGTACAGGTGATGTTCCAACAATCCTGATGATCGTCTGATGTTCGTCCTATTCGGCTAACGTTCGGCCTAACTTCTTCTATTTCGGTTGTTGATCGGATGAGCATCGGCACTAATTCTTGTTATTTCGCAGAATTCGGGGCATATATGTGTTATATTCGGCTCATGATCGGGGCATCTTCGACCCTCATCGGGTTTCCTTCGAGTTACGTCCGGGGCTTCTTCGGCTCTTCATCGCCTTTCATTCATGTCCATCGGGTGATATTCGTAACTCGTTCTGGTAAGTGTCGGGGGATATTCGTCTCTGGGGTACTTTAGGGTGATTTGTCTCAATTCGGGCAAAATATGCAAGTCATCGAATTCGGGGGGCAGTCGCCCAACGTTCGAATTCTGTATGATGCGGCCTTAAAGGTGGTTGTCAGGGCGCATTATTCTCGGACTTCCTCTACTGGGCTGGCGGTGTTCGCAGCGAAGACGTACGAATGGGAACTACTTCCTCGACTATCGAGTATGTTCTGAAGTAGCAACACAGGTTCATTATCATTAGGTTGCAATAATGCTACAGAATCATGAGTTAGCAATACTGGTTGAGACACCTGCGTCTCGAGAACCCTGATCTAGCGACTCAGGTGCAGTGTTCTGAGGTAGTAACACTGGTTCAGTATCCTGAGGTAGCGATACTGCTACAGTATCCTGAGATAGCAATACTGGTCGAGACCTGCGAGGTAGCGAATCTCTAGAGACCTAAGTTAGTGGCTCTCTGAAGTAGTGAAGAACCACGATCATCCTGAGGTAGTGCTGGAGCTAGGAAGCTGCTGAACAATGATGATGATGATGATATTTATTTTCAGAAATATAAAATACATATTCCTGAGTGGGCCTTGAGCATAATGCTGGTCCACCAGTGTGATGTGAGGAGAGGAGAGTTAGTATATCGTACAGTAACATTATAGTGTACATCGGACAACAATATTTCACCCTCTCTCACTCATTCAACTTTGGTACACTCACTTATTATATATACAGTAGACACTTTAATATTGCACTTAAACTTACAAATGAATGTGGCACACATGTACATTGATAGTCACCCACATGTCCCCTTCTTGGGAAAACAAAAACTACATATACTGTACATACATACACACATAGGCCTACATGCATACACATACAGTAATTATACAGTATAATTATACATATACATACATATCAGAGGTGGGCACTTCCGTAATAACTTCCGTAAACCACTAATTCTGCTGAAGCGGAAGGCCTATCTTAATAAGCGGATTTTTATTACCGAATTTGTTTTCAAATATATGCGGTTTAGAATAGTGGAACTGCTTCCGCAATCGCTTACATGCTCTAAGTGGTGGTAAACCTCTCAACCTCCCCATGCCGGTACTATTTATAGTCGACAAGCTCAAACAGGAATCCCGCAAGATCCTATATGCAGCAAGATCCTATATGCGGCGCGGCATTGTGAAAGTTACTGCGAGTGGAGGGGTGCTCTGGGTAGCCTTCGTTGTATGGAGACGATGGAAAACCACTATTGGAATGCAGCCAGTCATTCACTTCAATTATTTATTTGCATTCCCTCTCACTTTACCAACCCTAATTCTAATATTTATGATAAATATAATAACATTTACTCAAGGCTGGACAATATAAAACATGCGTTGTGTTCATCTGCTCGTAACAAAACTGTTTGGAACCCACTATTCTTCCTAACCTACTTTTAAGATTAAAATCTGGTTTCCTTTTACAAATCGCATTATGTTACTTGGGCTACTTAACCCTTATTTAGCGGGCTAGGTGGTCTATTTGACCGTAGCGCCCAGCGTTTTTTTTTAACCCTAAATAGGGTTGTTTACGTGATCATTTTCATGCCTAAATAAGACCCAGAGCGTAAAACAAGTATCTATCCCTGAAAGGGCGTAACCAGAGCTTTCCAATGACATCCGAACAATCCTTGTACGACCACTGGTTCTCTTGCAACGATCGTGCAACACGAGTGCAAAAACCCTGTAATTAGGTAATTTTCCTACATAATTCCCTGTGTAGTGAGTGAGGAGAGGGGGAGGAAGTTAGAATACAGTTCAGTTGGTCCACCGCAGTGGTGGGCGATGGTCATACAGTTGCTACGCTCCTCACACCGCTCAGCTCTCTCTCTCAGCAACACTACGTGCTGAAAATGGCACACGACATAAGTTGTGAACCGCCACATAGTCCAAATTTATTTCACACGACATAAGTTGCGCGCCGACAGTTAAGGGTTAAAGCACTAGTGTTAAGTGCTCCTACATCACTTTAATTTTCGCCAGTTATAAATATATCCAAACTCCATTTTTTTTTGCATATTTCATCTGTCTAATATTCGTCTTTATCATAACATAAGAACATAAGAAAATGGGAGTCTGCAGAAAGCCGATTGGCCCACACAAGGGATATCCCGCTCACACCCAACCCTAATTATAAGGCCTAATTATAAGAACTTAAGAAAATGGGAGTCTGCAGAAAACCGATCGGCCCACACAAGGCAGATCCCTCTCACACTCAACCCATCTCGTCCATATGCCTATCTAATTTTATCTTAAAGCTCTCTATCATTCTTGATCCCACTATAGCACTTGGTAGCCTATCGTAACTCACCTCTCTACATCTCTGTATTCATGATATTTTGACAATATCCATATCCAAAAATAAATAATCTAGACTATTGATGATTTAAATATATTAGCTCAAGAGTGGATTCGATTATGATTTGTGAGAGTTGCGCAATTAATAGGCCTACGTCCAGTCGATGGATCGAATCTCGCCACTTCAAATATTTTTGTTTACCTTTAAGCAATATGTATTAAGCAAACTTTATTAGCATGTCTTTCTTAGCATTTTCACGCATCAAATCACATACGAAAAAATTAGGACATACCACTAACATTAAACTATGACCACCTTAGAAAAAGGGTCGCACCTTAAACAGGACTACATGAAACTTTTTTTCCACCACAGTTCGAATCCTTAAAAAATACATATATATTTTTGCTACATTTTCACGCACTAAATATATTTTTTTCGCTATATAGATATAAATAGGGGTATTTATTTATCACGCACTATTGAGAAATCCTTGTTTAGAATCGCGAAATATAGACAGTACACTGTAGGCCTATTCATGAATTCCGTAATAAATAAATAAGCATTATAAGATAAAAAAGAAAAGAATATAAAGTCGAACTCATCATGATTACTGGAATAAAGTATTGAAGATGAGCAATACAATGAAAATAAAATAAAATAATATATATAACAATTTTGAAATAACGGAAAACCAGCTTACCCCACATTCCCCACCACCAAGCATTTCTTCCCCTCTGCCCACCACACCTCCAAGCCACAAGGAAACAACCCCCAGTCCAGCAAGATATGCCCGAGTTGCTACCATCGAGATGACACGTCCTCCAACACCAGGAAAATATCTATTCAACACTATAACCAATCCCGAAATCCAGAAGAATATGAAAAGTGGAAAGGAAAGGGGGCACAAGAAAAGGCACCATAAACATTATAAATCCAGGCGCCATTCTACCTCCCAGCCATACCACCGCCATGACCGGGAAGCCGAGAAGGACTACTGCAAACACCACCGGAAGTTCTCCTCATTATTAACTCAAGACACATCAACTAAAATAACTCAGCCAAAGGCATGACCATCGCAGCATTTCTTAAGATCGATACTCAGTTGGAAAGCTATTCTTATTTGTCACTGGAGAATAAGATAGAAGGAAAACTTTGGCACCCTTTGGTACTATTGGAATAAACTTCTCGGTGCACTGGTAAGGATTTGTTTACTTCAATAGAATGTTTGTTGTTGTGGGTTCAACAAGTAAGCCATTATTAGACACTTCACCGGATGTAACTTATATAACTTTCTTACCCATAACCGCGGTGCTATTGTGAATAGAGAAGGCGGACACTGGCAAGCGCTCTATTTGGAATAGACCAAACTGTCTATTAATTGTCTTTCGCATTGGTAAGACATTATTAGACTAGGGCTCTATGAGATACCGTCTAGCTTAAGCGGCACTCATTAAGGAGTCCTTTCGAGATAGAAATATCTCGGAAAAGGCCAAAGTATACCCATCACCCTCAGTTCTGAAAGACTCTTATAATGGTCAGAACAGTTAGGATAAGTTGCGTCAAAAACAACTATCTTACGTTCGTTCGATAACGTGTTGCTGGTGCACTGGCATTTCGCACACGATATTTAAGACCCAACACCAAGACTCTGAAGGTTCTGCATCAAAATTCTTATAAAGACCAGAACAGTTAGTGAGTTCTCTCCTACGTTAGCTCGATTCTACTCTACCTATGTACTGGCATATGGTAGGTATTATTCAAGGTCCAACACCAAGAGTTCGAGTACAACTGCTGTCAACTAGCCACATCAGGACAACCACCACGGCCCAACTTATACATCGAAGACTACAGATTGCCCCCTCTACCAATTAAATAGTAAAATTATACGCTGTTGAAATACGCAGAAGTACCTGTGAAAAGCTATTAATACTAAGCGTTGCCTAGAGAGATTTAATTTTATCAACAAATAACAGTACTAGTGATGCGCCTAATATATAAGGAAGTACTCCAGTGAAACCATACTCTCTTATTCTTATGCTAAATAAAATATAAATAAAGTACTAGTGACGCCCATTTAAATTAGGGAAGTACTAATATTAAAACTGATCATATTGATACTAAGTGAATTACAAATATATTAACTAGAAATACGTGAAAGAAGAAATCATAAAGAAAAGCTCTGAGTCACCTAGTCTAGAACAACTCTACGCATATTACTCCGATCCATAGACACACAGTTTCTAACTAAAAGTTTAACAGCACAAGTGTAATACCTCAGATGAAGGAAGTGATATTTACCTATTTACCTTTATAACAGGACAAGTGTAATACTTCAATTAAAGACAGTCCGAATATTAACCTATCTATATCGAGTCCAAGTGTAAATACCTCGATTGAAGGGAGCACTAAAGTATATTGTAACAGTAACAGTCTTACAAGTGAACTTAGCGGAGCCTCGCTCGTGCGTCTTATATTTTGTTATTTACCATTATCTAGTATTACGTATGCAATATTCTTGTGCAAATAAATATAATATGAATGTACGTATTGTTATAACTATCCTCTATTACTTTCTGTTTATGTGTTAAAGCGAATTCGGTTCCTCCAGTCAAGTAGAACCTACCTATTGAAACCAATCAACCCCAGTAAAATCCTGGTATAACAAATTTAAACTCATATCCGCCACCATGATAGAAGTCAATAGAAGGTACACTATTATGAGCTTTTGCTGAGCAAGTAAGTTTGATTAAATGGTTTCCAAACTAAATTAGTTGCAAGATAAATTGTCACATAGTTATTAGGCTATCAAATTTAACCCACTCTCGTAATTCTCGTAATTTCAAGGGATGGGTAGAATATAATATAATATATTTAGATTTCAGTAAAGCTTTTGACAGAGTCCCCCATGAGAGATTGATGAGAAAGGTTGAGGCGCATGGAATAGGTGGGGCGTTGTTGGGATGGATTAGGTCATGGCTAATTGGTAGGAACCAGAGAGTTAGCATAAATGGCATTAAGTCAGAATGGGGAGCAGCCAAAAGTGGTGTCCCCCAGGGATCTGTATTAGGTCCTCTGTTGTTTGTTATATACATAAATGGCCTTGGTTTAGGTATAATTAGTAGGATAAGTAAATTCGCAGATGATACCAAAATGGGGAGAAAAATAAATTCATTTAGCGACATAGGGATCTAGATACCCTACACGAATGGTAAATAAATTGGCAGATTAATTTTAACATTGACAAATGCAAGGTATTAAAGATAGGGAAGATGAATACAAATGCAAAATATAAACTAGCTAATATGGAATTAGAAAACTCAGACTGTGAGAAAGATCTAGATGTGTTTGTTAGCAATTACTTGAAACCTAGAAAACAGTGTATAAACGTTCATAACAGGGCAAACAGGATTCTCGGGTTGATCTCTAGGAGTGTGAGTAACAGAACTGCTGATGTTATCTTAAAACTTTACTTGTAATTAGTGAGACCCCATATGGATTATGCTGTTCAATATTGGTGTCCTTATTACAGAATGGACATAGATTCCTTGGAGAGAGTACAACGTAAAATTATAAAAATTATCCATAATATAAGAAATCTTTAATATGAAGATAGGTTGAAGAAATTAGGCTTACATTCGTTTGAGAGACGCAGAGTAGGAGGGGATATGATGGAGGTGTTCAAGTGGGTTAGTGGGATTAATAAAGGGGACATGAAAGATGTACTTAAGCTCAGTGATAGCGTAAGAACTCGAACAAATTGTTTCAAATTAGATAAATTTTGTTTCAGAAAAGATATAGGCATATATTGGTTTGGTAACAGAGTTGTAGATAGGTGGAATAGACTACCAAGTGCTATAGTTGATAAAGAACGATAGAGAGCTTTAAGATAAAATTAGATAGACATATGGACGAGATGGGTTGGGTGTGAGGGGGATCTGCCGGAAGTGGGCCAATCGGCGTTCTGCAGACCCCCGTTTTCTGACCTCTGACTGTTTCGGTGTGGTCGGTCCTCATGGTGTTAGTGAGCTGGGCCTATAATTAGGCCTTATCATTAGGGTTGGGTGTGAGAGGGATCTGCCTTGTGTGGGCCAATCGGCTTTCTGCAGACTCCTATTTAATGTTCTTATGTTCTTATTTAAAGTTTAGATGAAATCTGTAATTTTGTAAATAAATCTTCAATTCAAAATTTGAATAGTTTAATTAAAATATCAATATAATAATTCCAATCAGGACCCTGTCCTTGATAATTACCGATTACCAAAATATACCTTTAAGGCCAACATTGTCACTAATCACTATTAGTAATTTAGTACTAAATAATACCGGTCCACATGATAAAAAAGGAAAAATATAACCGCTTAACCCCTCCTACCCGGTTGTCATTTTAAAATGACACCGTGGCAGATGAGCAGGAGCCCGGGTGTCATTTTAAAATCCGTAAGCTTGAAAGCCTATTAAGCTTGGTTTGAAAGCCGTGCGTCGAACCATATGTAAACACAGCCTATCGGAGCGACGCGCACCTTCGAAAAGAAGAAGTCCAACTTTTGTTGTTATTGTTTTGGAGAACAAGATTAGTGTTTATTTATGTTCGATATTTCTAAAATCGTGGCAAAATGCGCTCCATGGAAATCGTCATCACAACTGAACCAGTTGACCTAGAGAGATCTACTTAATGCCCGTCTACAGATATGAAACAGGGCTACGTTTTGAGATGTGGGTTAGTTCTCTAACAGTTAAAATAACAAAGATAGGGCTAGGCCTATTACAACGTTTTTCGGCCAGATCCCCCGGATCTCAATACTGTCCTTAGGATGGCGAGCCCGGGCAAGAAGGGTTAAACCACCTATTAATTTGATAAAATGAGGGGGGAGTCACAGTGAGGATAACAAATAATTTTATTGATAACGATAATATTATTCTCATTATGACCCAAGGGCCAAAAGTAAACAAAAGTCATGCCCTTAAGGCCTTCTTATACAATGTGTACTAATTTATCCCGGTCCAAATGATACAAACAAATAGGTTAAAATAAAACGATATAATGAGTAAGGCCTAACTTAAGGTGAAGTAAGAGCTATAACCTATGAGGGTTAATTTACTACACTACCAAATGATTTACCCCTGTTTTTGCACTTTTTAAATTACAAATCCCAATCCTGACTGCATTTACGTTTAGCGTTCAGCAGAAAGCAACGGTTATGAGTAACGAGATGCGATATTGCGATTAAGAAAGGGGATAATTGTTAGCGATGCCCACCACTGATACATATACACAATTACACATACATATATATACACACATACATACACATACACATATATATATATACATACGTATATACTGTAGACACACCTACATATACATACACAATAATACACACGCGTACATAGCCTACCGCACACGCATATACATATGACTTACAGATACATAAATATACAATAACATACAGATAAATTCATGTAATTTAAATGAGGGACTCTTGCGGGTGACTGCACCTATGCACATTGTACAGACATAACTTACATAAGTAATGTTATGCCACGTTTTCAAATAACGTGAGACAATCTGTTTGTGATTTCCAACTTTGGAATCAGTGTTTATCATCAACTTAGATACCTCTCCACTGGGTGAGAACTGGCCTTAATTCTCTTAATCCACACAATAGTAATAAGCAATGGACACAAAACACATAGGTAAAGGATATACAGGTTTTATTCCTTAACTGCTATGACTCTGGAAAAGTAAGTATAGAAATCATATACAAATCTATATTATTAAATCAGTTCGTGTGTCTGTTTGTCTGTGTGTTCTTATTAGGCGGCCGCAGTTTTGGACCTAGGGAGCTGAAACTTTGCCTTTGGGTGTCAATTGACCTGGGTCAGGTCATAGACCATCAACAAGGCGCAGGGGCAGTCGCTGAAGGCTGCTGGGATAGACCTCACATCACCCTGCTTTGCACATGGGCAATTCTACGTTGGCCTGCTCGAGAGTTGGAGCAAGCCGGATCCTCTTTTTGTTGGCTCCTTCCAGGAAGACGAGCAACATTGTTTACCCAAGAGCACTGCGCTAAAGAATAACCATCTAGAATCTAGAATCATATTTGTCATATGTAGAATCTGAATGTCAGTGTGTTGTGTTGGATTCTATGTGTTTGTGTTAAGGTTAAATAGATGTTTCATGTGTTCATAAATAAATGGTAGAATTTAAACCCGGGCAACGCCGGGTACCCTTGTTAGTAATAATAATGTTACTAATGAACATATGAATAAAAACTCACAGATATGATAAGTCTCAAACCACAAGAAATAAAGTCCTGGAGTAAATATGCAAAGCTCTCAAATATGGCTCGAATGTAAGTAAATAATAGTTACGGTGATCTTGGAAACGTAGTACTGATAAGTATGGAAAATAGGACAATATTTAATCTTTAAACGAACAATAAGTTAATGCAACTTGAATAAGTGGAAATTGCCCGGCGCGACCGAAGCCGCTCAAAGGACCCGTGCCCCCAGGGAGGGGGCAGGGGATAGGTGTGACGGTTTGGCTCCCGGAGAACTGCTCCCCGCGGCCGGCAGCCGGCTGTCCTCCACTGGTCTTTGATCTTGTCTCCGGCCGCGGAGGGTCGGCAGCCACCCACGGTTGGCAGCTCCGGGAGGTAGTCCCACGGCGTAGACGGAAATGACTCTCCGGCTGTCATTTCTCGAAGACTTCTTCTAGCCGGAGACATTGAGAGCAACCCAGGACCCATCTACACATACATATGTCCAACTTGCTCAAAACCCATCACTTCAAGTCGCCACACTAAGGGTTCAGTTTCCTGCAATTCATGCGGGAACTGGACCCTTTTCACCTGCACAACACTTGCCTCCAAGAAACACTACACAAACACCTGGACCTGTTCCTCATGCCCCTCCCTCTCCCAGTCAAATCCCTCCCCTAAAACCCGTCCACCTCTCCTCCCCAACCCAGGTATCCTTCCCATACCATCCCCTTCCCCCCCCCCCCCCCTAAAACCCGTCCACCTCTCCTCCCCAACCCACCTAACCTTCCCATACCATCCACATCCTCAACTCAACACACCACACCCCAACCTAATCCATGCTCACCCTCATCTCCTGCACCCCAATCCCCACCCCCACCACCACCTCATCCATCCAAACCCTAACCACCCTTACCCCCTCCCTCATCCCCACCCCATCCTCGTGCAGCAGCACCCAACATACATCGTGCACATATTATTAACATTCTCCAATTAAACATAGATGGCATCAACACAAAGAAACACGAACTCTCACACTTCATCAAACAACACAACATACACATTGCCATCTTACAAGAAACAAAACTCCGCACAACACAAAAAAACACCTACATTTCATGACTTCACCACCATTAGACAAGACCGGGCAGTCGGCGGCGGCGGTGGACTCATCACCCTGGTACACAAAGAAATATCATACATACTTGCATAGTCACCAGTGTACATACCAAATCCCTCCTCCCCCCAAATGACAACACAACAGAAATACAATCAATTAAAATTCGCACTGGCAACAACTCCAACATAACCATCATAAACACATACATCCCTCCCCAAACATCCCCTACAGTACAAAATGAATACAGACCACAATTACAACAGATCACAAACACCCCACACATCATCCTGGGTGGTGACTTCAACGCAAAGACGTCAGCCTGGTTTGTCGACATCCCCGACACAGACAGAGGGCTGGTACTTCAACACCAAACAGATAACCTCATCATCCTTAACGGCATCCATCAACATACCCATATTCCCCACCTAGCCCTCAGGCACACTTACACCAATTATAAAAGAGCTAACTGGGAAGCATTCACAAATGAAACAGAACACTTCACATTTATAAACAGCGTACCCATCACTAACATCAACAATGCTGTACACATACTCAATAAAAATATCCAAAACACTGACAAGAAACACATTCCAAGAGGTAACAGAAAAAGACACAACCCCAACTTCACACCAGAAATTCAAAACCTCATCAGACAACGCAACATACTGAAACACGCCCCAGCACCCCACACACAAGACATCACACAACAAATCCAAGCACTCAACACCCAGACTAACAACAAAATACAAGAACAACAAAAACTAAATTGGAATAACTTCCTACAAACACTTGATCACAAAACAAACCCCAAAAACTCTACAAAACACTAAACAGCATCACACTTTCTAACAGCAACACAACACAATCACATGCTGCAATCACAACAACAGACTCTACTCCTTCATGTAAACAACAAGCAAACACTCTCATCGATCACTTCTCACGTGTCAGCCACCTCAAAGACGACCGACGTGTCATCCGACATAAGAGACAATTCCCCACAGACCTTGACTATACACCCTTCACCAATCACCAGACAAAGCACATCATCAACAATCTCAAGCACTCACCCGCCTGTGGCCTAGACAACATAAGCAACATACACCTCAGACACCTGGGACCACAAGGCATACAAGCACTCACTAACATATCAAACTACAGTTACTCACACAACACAATACCAGACATCTGGAAGCATGGTATTATCATCACATTCCCCAAACCGAACAAAGAACCCACGCTACCCTCCTCACACCGCCCCATCACACTCCTTTGCACCCCCTCCAAAGTCATGGAACGCCTTGTACTACAACTAATTACACCCGACCTACCCCTAGCTCCAAAACAATATGGCTTCAGGCCACTGCACTCCACAAACACTCTTCTCACAGACCTTACACAAAGAGCTTTTGACTGCATCAACTCAGCTAGACCACCACACAGATCACTACTAGCCACACTCGACATTAGTAAAGCCTTCGATGCCACACCCTGCCACAACCTAACAAACAAAATCTACAACACAAACATGCACAACAACACAAAAAGGTGGCTGGCCAACTTCCTAGCAGGCAGATGCACACACGTATCTTTTGCCGGTCTGTCATCTATAATCAGAAACTTTCCAAACGGAGTCCCACAAGGTTCCGTCCTATCGCCCGCACTCTTCAATCTGTACATGCACGACATAAATATACCCAATACACCCCAAATAAAATTAGCCTCCTATGCAGATGACATAACACTCACATGCACACACCATGACCCAAACACAGCAACAGATCTCCTTCAACCCTATCTCAACACACTACATGGCTGGTGCACTACAAACAGACTTAATCTAGCCATAGCCAAATCCACCGCAACCCTGCCCACAAGCTGGACAGGAGAACACGAATACATCCCTCGACTCACCATAAGCAACACACCCCTAACACATACACACTCACCCAAAATCCTAGGAGTAACATATGATACTCATATGACATTCAAACAGCACATCACAAACACGAAAAAGAAACTGACACCCAGACTTAACGCCCACAGGTCACTTGCTCACACAAAATTTGGACACAACAAAGAAACCACCACCACAGTTTATAAACAATACATAAGATCAGTGCTGGAATACGCAAGCTCAGCCTGGGCTTCTAACCTAGCTGAAACACATCACAAGACCTTACAGACTATTCAAAACAAAGCACTAAAAATCATTACAGGCTGCACAGCTACTACACCCACAGATCACCTACATCAAGAAACCAAAATCCTCAAAGTCAAAGACCATCTGGACATGAGAGGCACTCAATTTCTGGCAGCAGCCTCTACGAACCAAAACCACCCACTACACTACATGGAAACACACCCACAGACACCAAGAAATATCAAAACAACACCCAGCACACGGTATCACACACAAATACTGTCTTCTCTCCATCCCTGCCCACCCCAAACCAACTTCCAGAAGAACATCCATACTCATATCTCTCGCCGATCCATCCACTCACTCATAGACAACACGCAGCTGCAAGCACGACCTCCCGAAATCCATCCTTCCGAATCCTCCCTTCCTCGCGAGGACAGAGTCCACCAGGCCAGGCTGAGATGCGGACACCATCCAGCTCTTCTGAGCTATCAGAAGAGACTGGATGACTCCGTCGTCGACACCTGCCCTTGATGTAACACAGCACCCCATACCATCAAACACATCATAGAAGACTGCATTTCACACAACCACTTACACCAACAACACAATCTACACTCAATGAGAGCTCTGTGGGAAAGCCCGATCGCAGCCATGGCCTTCCTCAGGGACTCGGGGCTGTGTGTGATACCGTGTGCTGGGTGTTGTTTTGATATTTCTTGGTGTCTGTGGGTGTGTTGCCATGTAGTTTAGTGGGTGGTCTTGGTTCGTGGAGGCTGCTGCCAGGAATTGAGTGCCTCTCATGTCCAGATGGTCTTTGACTTTGAGGATTTTGGTTTATTGATGTAGGTGATCTGTGGGTGCAGTAGCTGTGCAGCCTGTAATGATCTTTAGAGCTTTGTTTTGAATAGTCTGTAAGGTCTTATAATGTGTTTCAGCTAGGTTAGAAGCCCAGGCTGGGCTTGCGTATTCCATCACTGATCTTATGTATTGTTTATATACTGTGGTGGTAGTTTCTTTGTTGTGTCCAAATTGTGTGTGAGCAAATAACCTGAGGGCGTTAAGTCTGGGTGTCAGTTTCTTTTTAATGTTTGTGGTGTGCTGTTTGAATGTCATATCATGGGTATCATATGTTACTCCTAGAATTTTGTGTGTGTGTGTATGTGTTAGGGGTGTGTTGTTTATGGTGAGTTGAGGGATGTATTCGTGTTCTCCTGTCCAGCTTGTGAGCAGGGTTGCAGTGGATTTGGCTGGGGCTAGATTAAGTCTGTTTGTAGTGCACCAGCCATGTAGTGTGTTGAGGTAGGGTTGAAGGAGATCTGTTGCTCTTTTTGGGTCATGGTGTGTGCATGTGAGTATTATGTCATCTGCATAGGAGGCTAAGTTTATTTGGGGCATATTGGGTGTAGTTATATCGTTCATGTACAGATTGAAGAGTGCGGGCGATAGGATGGATCCTTGTGGGACTCCGTTTGGAAAGTTTCTGATTTTAGATGACTGACCGGCAAAAGATACGTGTGCACATCTGCCTGCTGGGAAGTTGGCCAGCCACCTTTTTGTGTTGTTGTGCATGTTTGTGTTGTAGATTTTGTTTGTTAGGTTGTGGCGGGGGATGGCATCGAAGGCTTTACTAATGTCGAGTGTGGCTAATAGTGATCTGTGTGGTGGTCTAGCTGAGTTGATGCCGTCAAAAGCTCATTGTGTAAGGTCTGTGAGAAGAGTGTTTGTGGAGTGCAGTGGCCTAAAGCCATGTTGTGTTGGAGCTAGGGGTAGGTCGGGTGTAATTAGTTGTAATACTAGGCGTTCCATGACTTTGGAGGGGGAGCAAAGGAGTGTGATGGGGCGGTGCGAGGAAGGTAGCGTGGGGTCTTTGTTGGGTTTGGGGAATGTGGTGATGAGACCATGCTTCCAAATGTCTGGTATTGTGTTGTGTGAATAACTGTAGTTTGATATGTTAGTGAGTGATTGTATGCCTTGTGGTCCCAGGTGTCTGAGGTGTATGTTGCTTATGTTGTCTAGGCCACAAGCGGGTGAGTGCTTGAGATTGTTGATGATATGCTTTGTCTGATGATTGGTGAAGGGTGTATAGTCAGGGTCTGTGGGGAATTGTCTCTTACGTCGGATGACACGTCGGTGGTCTTTGTGAGGTTTTAGGTGGCTGACATGTGAGAAGTGATTGATGAGAGTGTTTGCTTGTTGTTTACATGAAGGAGTAGAGTCTGTTGTTGTGATTGCAGCATGTGATTGTGTTGTGTTGCTGTTGGAAAGTGTGATGCTGTTTAGTGTTTTGTAGAGTTTTTTGGGGTTTGTTTTGTGATCAAGTGTTTGTAGGAAGTTATTCCAATTTTGTTTTTGTTGTTCTTGTATTTTGTTGTTAGTTTGGGTGTTGAGTGCTTGGATTTGTTGTGTGATGTCTTGTGTGTGGGGTGCTGGGGAGTGTTTCAGTATGTCGCGTTGTCTGATGAGGTTTTGAATTTCTGGTGTGAAGTTGGGGTTGTGTCTTTTTCTGTTACCTCTTGGAATGTGTTTCTTGTCAGCGTTTTGGATAGTTTTATTGAGTATGTGTACAGCATTGTTGATGTTAGTGATGGGTGTACTGTTTAGAGTTGTGAAGTGTTGTTCTGTCTCATTTGTGAATGCTTCCCAGTTAGCTCTTTTATAATTGGTGTATGTGTGTTTGTGGCTAGCTGGGGTGAGTCTGGTTTTGGTGGTGATAATGATCGGGAGGTGGTCAGAGCCTAAGGTTCTGACCACCCTCCAGGATGTTGTGGGGGCGAGTTCTGGGGTGCAAAAGGTGATGTCTGGAGATGATGGGTTATAGAGGGCTTGATGAGGAATATGGGTATGTTGATGGATGTCGTTACGGGGAGCGTCCGCCATGGGGTATTAGAGCTGCAAGTTGAAAAATCCGAAATTGAGATTTTCACTGCTCCCGTGAGTGCAACACTCTAGGCATCTCCTGGCAATATTTTAGACTCGTAAAATAAAAATTACCGTAAATACAGCCCCCCCCCCACCCCCTTATGCACCACCGTACTTTTTTTTTTTTTTTTTTTTTTCTATATTCCAAGTTACTCCCTCTCGGGCATAGGCTGAGAGCCTGGACATTCACAGCTGTACAATGAGCAGTGAAGCCTGTGAGGTCTTGTTCCAGTCTTACGTTGTATATGTGGTATAGTGTATATGTGTATAGTGTGGTATAGTAAATTGCACTGGATCTTAGTACCAGAACATGTATCAAATCAATCAAGAGCAAACAGATGCAATAAATCGTCATTTGAGAGAGGAATCGGTGGGTAATGGATAAATTTAGTTTTTCGCCTTTTTCTCAAAACTATAATTATTCGAACAAAAAACCTAAAAACTTTCGTAATTTTGGTCCGATTTTAATAAATAAAAAACCATTGGAAAGAGGAGAGTAAATGCAGTAGAATGTACTGAGGAATTTTTGATAAACCCATAAATTTTTTGACAGGAGGCTTGAAACCGTTTAAATATATAAAAAACAAAAAAAAAATAATAATAAAAACTATAAGGTGAATCAAAAATCCCTCTGTACATTTTATTGCATTGTTTCTCCTCTTTCCAATGGTATATTTGTTATGTAGATTGAACCAAAAGTTATTTAGTTTTTAGGTTTTGAAAATTTGGCCAAAATGCGAAAATCCAAGGTAGCGAAAAAACTATTCATCCGAATTTATTCATTTTTGGATATGTTGTTCCTAGAATTGGTATCTATCACCTGTAAAAAAATGAATACGATCGGACCATTTTGAAATACATGGCGGACGCTCCCCTTAAGGATGATGAGGTTATCTGTTTGGTTTTGTAGTACCAGCCCTCTGTCTGTGTCGGGGTTGTCGACAAACCAAGCCGACGTCTTGGCATTGAAGTCACCACCCAGGATGATGTGTGGGATGTTTGTGATGTGTTGTAAGTGTGGTCTGTATTCATTTGGTACTGTAGGGGATGTATGTGTTTATGATGGTTATGTTGGAGTTGTTGCCAGTGCGTATTTTAATTGATTGTATATCTGTTATGTTATCATTTGGGGGGAGGAGGGGTATGGTTTGTACACTGGTAACTATGTATGATATTTCTTTGTGTACCAGGGTGATGAGTCGACCGCCTCCGCCGACAGCCCGGTCTTGTCTGATGGTGGTGAAATCATGAAATGTGGGTGTTTTTTGTGTTGTGTGGAGTTTTGTTTCTTGTAAGATGGCAATGTGTATGTTGTGTTGTTTGATGAAGTGTGAGAGTTCGTGTTTCTTTGTGTTGATGCCATCTATGTTCAATTGGAGAATGTTAATGTTATGTGCACGATGTATGTTGGGTGCTGCTGCATGAGGATGGGGTGGGGGTGAGGGAGCGGGTGGGGGTGGGGGTGAGGGAGGGGCTGGGGTGGATGGTTGAGGTGGGGGTGGGGATTGGGGAGCAGGAGATGGGGGTTGGAATGGATTAGGATGGGGTGTGGTGTGTTGAGTTGAGGATGTGGATGGTATGGGAAGGTTAGGTGGGTTAGGGAGGAGAGGTGGACAGGTTTTATGGGGGAGGGGGGGGGGAGTGGATGATATGGGAAGGTTAGGTGGGTTGGGGAGGAGAGGTGGATGGGTTTTAGGCGAGGGATTTGACTGGGAGAGGGAGGGGCATGAGGAACAGGTCCAGGTGTTCGTGTAGTGTGTGTGGTGTGAGAGGTGTGGAAATTCCCGGCGCGACCGAAGCCGCTCCAAGGACTCCTGTACGAGTAGGCATAATTGCCCGAAATTGCCTTCATTCCCTGCTCATTTTCATCCATAAGCAAAATCCAGAGCGTAATACAATTATGTGTTCGTGAAAGTACGGTAATAGCTTTCAAATTACTCCTGAATCATCCCTGTACGACGTCTGGTTTTCTTGTAAGGATCTTGCAAACGAAGGGCAAAATTGCTAAAAATTACCAAATCCGATAGGCGAAATCGCTAAAAATTACCAATTATTTTCTGTTTTCGCTATGTGTGACGCTGCACATAAGTGAGCTCTCTCTCACACAAACCTCAGTGTCATGGCGGGGCCTGTAGGCTCCTGCTGACGTCCATCCGTGCTGCTTGCAAAAGCTGGCCTGGCTCACAGGCTACAAAATAGCCGGAAAATCGTCTCCATCATATAAGGGCCCCGCGGGAATTGGGTTAAGAAGTGTGGTTGTTTTGATTATTTGATAGGGTCACCATAAGGGTAATGGTGTGGCATTTTTTCTGCACAGAAGCTTGGCCATTTTGGTTGGGGCTTCTTAGGAATGTGACCTTTTTCGTTTGCCATGGAGAAACTGCAGAGGTACAAATTATTATAAGCAACCTCATGTTAAAAATATCTTATATATTTTTGTTTAGCTCTACTTGCCATTCCTCTTCCTCTATGTATCTAGCAATTTAACCCCCTCAAACTCCTTATGACGCGATGGTGTGGTAATTGCCCCGGGCCAAAAAGCTCTAAAAGACGATCGAGTGATAACTCAAGCGAGCTTGAAATACTTACAGTTTCTTACAGTTTCTTACAGTAGATCCTCTGGAAAAAGGCAAACTATGCCTGTGTATCCAGCTCAGTACCAGTACTTGCACTGCTGCGGTCGTTCACGGTGTTGGCGGCGGCGGTAGCAGACGCAACATTTTTACTATTCTGTATTTTTGTTTTATAATCAAACTTCAAATCTTGTCTTCCCCATGCTTTATCAAGATTACTTTCAAACTCCCTTATTGATTCGGAATCGACTACATACTGGGGCAGTACGTTCCACTCGTTTACCACTCTATCACGAAATGAGTTCTTTGCCTTCTCAAGCCTATTTCTTTCTTTGTAAATTTTCTTAGAGTGTCCTCTCGTTCTTGTTCCCTCCCGCATCAAGAAGATACCTTCACACATCCTCATCGTACTTTCCTGACACTATCTTAAAAGTCTCTATCATATCCCCTCTCTTTCTCCTATATGCCAGTGTCGGAAGCCCCAGTGTCCTCAACCTCTGCTCATAGCCCGCGTTCTTCAACTTTGGTACCAGCTTGCTAGCTCTCCTCTGCACTTTCTCCACTGCTTCTATATCCTTTACCATATATGGAGCCCACACCTGGTTCGCATATTCCAGGTGCGGCCTAACCAGCGCTGTATAGAGATTCCTGAAGATTTCTTCGTAAAGTGACACAAATGTCCTCCTTATCAGCCCTACAATTCTATTGGCTTTGTTTATCTTTTCCGCTAAATGTTCTGAGAAATTTAACTTATTGTCTATCACTACTCCTATATCCTTTTCTGCACTCACTTCCTCCATCGCTTCATACATACTGTATCCTACCTTGTCTATCTTGCTGGTCCCAATCCGCATGTACTTGCATTTTTTTGGATGAAAAGGCATTAACCAATGCTCAGACCATCCCTTCATGCCCTCCACATCTCCTTGAAGCAATACGCAGGCGTTTCGTTCATGGTCACCCCTTCGGGGATCAAGGTGTCCGGCAATATATACCGGTAGGCTATAGATAAATTCATTTTTGGGCTATTTCTTCCATTTTATTTATCCTGTTAAAGTGCTTGATTGATTTTTGTGCTAATGTAGTTAGTATTTGGTGTAATTTTACATATTTCAGCTAAATCTGAGGAGTACATGCAATTTATTTGTGCATGTTCAGTAAGTATTGCTGGGGAAAGGGTTAACGTATTCATCTTTTGGGGTATTTATTCTATGTTTTTATCCTGTTTCTGTGATTGATTGAGTTTTGTGCTAATGTAGTTGGTATTTGGTATAATTTTACATATTATTATGTTCCTTCCAAACATAAATCAGAAGAGCACATGCAATATATTTGGGCATTTTCAGTCAGTATTGCTGGGGAAACGGTTAACATACAGTATTCATCGTAGGAAGGGAAGAGGATGTGTAGCTCAGATCTTTGCCCTGAAATATGTTGTGGAGAAATATCTTGAGAAGGGACAAAAGTTGTATGCTGCCTTCATGGACTTGGAGAAGGCCTATGACAGAGTTGATAGAGAAGGTACCGGTATGTAGAAAGTACTTGGAATATACGGAGCAGATATCAAGTTGCTGAAAGCAGTGAAAAGCATGTATGAGGGTGCAAAGGTGTCGGTATGTGTTGAGAATGAACAGAGCGAGTTCTTTGATCTGAATTTTGGGTTAAAGAAAGGGTGTGTGATGTTCCCGTGGTTGTTCAATATATACTGAGCTGTATATGGATGGAGTCATAAAAGAAATGCAAGGATGAGCAGTGGATGTTGGTGTACCACTAATAAGGGAAGGCAACGAGTGGAATGACAGAGTTGATAGAGAAGGTATGTGGAAAGTACTGAGAATATATGGAGTAGATGGCAAGTTGCTGAAAGCAGTGAAGAGTATGTATGAGAGTGCAAAGGTATCAGTACGTGTGAAGAATGAACAGAGGGAGTTCTTTGATCTGAATGTTTGGTAAAGCAAGGGTGTGTGATGTCCCGATGGTTGTTCTATATATACAGTATATGGATGGAGTCATAAAAGAAATACAAGGAAGAGCAGTGGATGTTTGTGTACTGCTGTTTGCTGACGATATGAATGGGAGTTGCAGGGTCTGGTAAATATGTTTGGAACAGTGTGCGAAAAATGGAATCTGAAGGTAAATGCGGGGAAGAGCAAGGTTATGGTCTTCGAAAGGGGTGAAGCCACAGAGTGTGAGGTGAAGTTGAACGGTCAGGCTATGGAGATTGTCAGCTCATTTAAGTATCTTGGCAGTGTACAGAGTAAAGATGGGAGTATGGATGAAGAAGTGTGGGAGAGGGTGCAACAGGGGAAGAGGGTTGTAGGAATGCTGAAAGCAGTAACATGAAATAGGGTGGTCAGCATGGAACTGAAGAAGTCATTGCATGACAGTGTGGTAATCCCGACACTGACTTACGGAAGCGAAGCATGGACGTTATTGGAGAGATTCAAACCAAGAGTGAAAGGGATGGAAATGAGTTACTTGAGAAGTGTGTGCAGAGTTACATGGAGGGATAGACAGACGAATGAGGAAGTACGAGAGAGGTGTGGTGTGAATGTACTGGAAAGTGCGAAAAAGAACACCTTGAGATGGTTCGGCCATGTGGAACGTATGGCAAGCGAGAGAATGACTAAGAGCGTGTACGAGTGAGGTGGAAGGACAGAGGGAGAAATAAACCGAGAGAGAGGTGGAAGGATGGAGTTAAGAAGTATATGCGTGAAAGCGGTGCTGGATGGGAGGAGGGGCGTCGACTGACTGGGGACAGAGGTGCATAGGGGTGTTTCGTTCATGGCCAATCCTTCGGGGATCAAGGCGTCCGTCAATAGATAGATAGATAAATTCATCTTTAGGGCTATTTCTTACATTTTCTTTATCCTGTTAGTGTACTTTATTAATTTTTTTGGTAATGTAGTTGGTAATTGGTGTAATTTTACATATTTCAGATAAAGGATGTCAACAGAATAACAAATGAAGAGCTGAAGAGACGTTTAGGTATAAAGAGAATTAGCGAGGAGATGCGTACAAGTAAACTGGGATGGTATGGACATGTGGAGAGAATGGATGAACAAAATTGGGTGAAAAGAAGCAGGTCTGCGATTGTGGAGGGAGCTGCACCAAGGGGTGGACCGAGTAAGACCTGGGATCGGACTATACGTGCCGATCTCAAATTTAAAAACTTGACAAGTAAAGCATCCCTTAACAGGGTTGCCTGGAATTCCGCCATTAGGAAAAGAGACTGAAACTGCACATCTGTGTGGAGCACTCAGTCTTAAAATGTTATGTACGTATGTATGTATAAATCTGAAGAGCACATGCAATCTATTTAGGAATTTTCAGTCAGTATTGCTGGGTAAAGGGTTAACATATTAATCTTTTGGAGTATTTCTTCCATTTATTTATCCTGTTAGTGAGTTTTATTGATTTTAGTGCTACTGTAGTGGTATTTGCTGTAATTTTACATATTTTAGATAAATCTGAAGAGGACATGCAATATATTTGGGCATTTTCAGTCAGTATTGCTGGGGAAACGGTTAGCATACTGTAGTCATCTTAGGAAGGGAAGAGGATGTGTAGCTCAGATTTTTGCCCGGAAATGTGTTGTGGAGAAATATCTGGAGAAGCGACAAAAGTTGTATGCCGCATTTATGGAGTTGGAGAAGGCCTATGACAGAATTGATAGAGAAGGTATGTGGAAAGTACCGGTACTGAGAATATACGGAGTAGATGACAAGTTGCTGAAAGCAATGAAGAGCATGTATGAGGGTGCAAAGGTGTCAGTATGTGTGGATAATTAACAGAGCGAGTTCTTTAATCTGAATGTTGGGTTAAAGCAAGGGTGTGTGTGATGTCCCCATGGTTGTTCAATATATACCGGTACAGTATATGGATGGAGTCATGAAAGAAATACAAGGAAGAGCAGCGGATGTTGGTGTACCGCTGATAAGGGAAGGAAATGAGTGGAAGTTGCCTCAACAGTACAGTACCGGTACTACTGTTGATGACAACACAGTTCTGATGAGCGATAGTGAATGGGAGTTGCAGGGTCAGGTAAATATGTTTGGAACAGTGTGTGAAAAACGGAATCTTGAGGTAAATGCTAGGAAGAGCAATATTATGGTCATTGAAAGGGGTGCAACCATAGAGTGTGAAGTGAGGTTGAACGGCTATGAAGAATGTCAGCTCATTTAAGTATTTGGGCAGTGTGTTGAGTAAAGATGTGAGTAGGCCTATGGATGAAGAAGTGTGGGAGAAAGTGTAACAGGGGAAGAGCGTTGTAGGAACTCTGAAAGCAGTAAGAAGAAATAGGGTGGTCAGCATGGAAGTAAAGAAGTCCTTGCATGACAGTGTGCTAATTCCGACATTGACTTATGGGAGGGAAGCATGGACGTTTCTGACTGGGATTGATCATTGATAATCATCGGTTATGCTAGTTGGAAAATTAGTGGCGTAGAATGTAGAGTTCGGGTGTGCCGCCAGCCTTGTTTACACTACGCGGAGCGGCGGCGGACGCTGGCCATCATGTTCCCGTCTATTTGACTGCTTTTGGATACAATAATAGGTTGAGGGGGTTCACCCCCCCATGACATATTGTCATCATCATATATATTGCCAGCAGGAGGCAAATAACCGAAAAAAACGCCTTCAAAATAGACGCGAACTAAAGGCTGGTTCACACATAGCCGAGTCGGTGCGGGAGTCCAACACGAGTGATGAAATTTTGCTATTCAGCAATGACTCGTCGATACTCCTCAACACTCGTATAGACTCGTGCTACGCTCGTGAATACTCTTTGTTTACTCGACACACTCGTGGGTACTCGCCACGGGGTCCAAAAATGTCATGCATGCATAACATTTTTGGGTCCCGTGGCGAGTACCCACGAGTGTGGCCAAAATACGTGTAGACTCGTGTACATACGTGTTAACTCGTGTTTGACTCTGAATAACTCTTCGTTATTCGTGTTAACTCGTGTTGACTCGTGTAAACCCGTGTAACACTCTTTGGTGATTCGTCGCTTTTCGTCATCATTTCGACGTTGACGAAGCAACACGTGTCTACACACAACAACACGTATGTAACACACATGCAACACGTATCAACAAGAGTAGAAAGCACGAATGTGAGTGCCAAAATTTGGTGCCACCATGATGCCAGAGTTTACACGATTCAAACACGAGTGAAAACACGAGTAAACAAGAGTAAACACGATCTACTGAGAAAAAACACGAGTGTAACACGAAAAAGCAAGTGTCATTTGAAATACCGTTATTTCAAAAATGTAGGACGAATCAACGAGAGTTTACACGAGTTTGCACGGATGTAATACGAGTCAACACGTGTGCAACAGAGATCCAACGAGAGTTAACGCGTTGTCTTTCGTGTTGATCCGTATAACAATCGTGTTGATCCGTGTAACAATCGCGTTGACTCGTGTTAGACTCGTCCATACTCTTTGTTTACGTGCCCTGGAATGTGGCCATTATTTTTCAAATTTTTGACACTCGTTTTGACTCTCAGTTACACGTACAGACTCTTGCATGAACACGTGTTGACTCGTATTGACTCGAGTTAACTCGTGTTACACTCTCCTTGACTCGGGAGCAATTGCTACTCGCGGCCGACTCAGCCTCCAGCGACGGCGATAATCGACGAGAGTGACTCGTGTTGGACTCGCGCACCGACTCGGCTATGTGTGAACCAGCCTTTAACCACGGTGATCGACATATGTAAACATGACGGCGGCGGTGTCGGCGTCGGACACTTGCGATAATGTTCCCGTCTATTTTGAATACCATTGGATACAATAATATGTTGAGGGGGGGCTTTGCCCCCATGATGTGTTGTCATCATCATATATATTGCCAGTAGGGGGCAAACAACCAAAAAAATTGCCGTAAAGCGCTCCCCTCAACATATTATTGTATCCAATTGCAGTCAAAATAGACGGGATCATGATCGCAAGCGTCCACCGCCGCCGCCGCCGTCATGTTTACATGGTCGATCGCCGCAGTTACTGTAAGTTCGCGTTTATTTTTAGTTTTTTAAGACAATTTTTTTGGTTAGGCCTATTGCCCCCTGCTGGCAAATTATATGATGATGACAATTTGTCATGGGGGGTGTTTGCCCCCCTCAACATATTATCGTATCCAACGGCATTCAAAAAGGACGGGAACATGATGGCAAGCTTCCGTCGCCGCTCTGCGCAGTGTAAACAATGGTGGCGGTACGCCCGAACTCTACATTCTCCCCGGCTAGGCCTATAATTATTATAGGCTACAATAAATAAGTAGGCTAGGCTATTTTATCTATAGGCTATGCCTAGTCTAATATTACAATTTAACCCTTCAAACTCGGATGGTACACGTGTGTACCATTAAGTTTTGCCCAAAGGAACCCGGGTGGTACAACATTGTACCATTGCTTGAAAGCCTGTGAGCTTCGTGTGCGAGGCGTCGGTCCGACGCATGTAAACAACAGCCGGCTGGACCGACGCCCCGCATCTCCGGCCACAAGAAGGAGAGCGTCGCTTGTTCGTGTGTGCCTGTATGCTGTTGTTAAGTATCGAAAAGTAGTGTAAAGTGGCTGTTTTGGCCATAAAGTTATCTCCAATGAAATCATCATCACAAATCAAGCACTTGACTTAGAGAGCTCTACTTAACGCCATTCTACAGGTAAATAACACAGCTACGCTTGGGGATGCGCGGGAATGCGGGAAGCAGTCAGCATAACAATGATACGGTAGCCTAGCCTAGAAGTTTTTCGGCCAAAACACCCGGATTTCGGGGAATATTTATGTAATGCGTAGCCGGGGCGGGAGGGTTAAGGTAGCATTCAAGTTGACTACAGCAGGACTTACCCTTGACCAGGTATAGGCTATCCTAGTGTTTACTAGGCCTATACCTCTTTGAAAGGACATTAGCCTAGCCTAGCCTAACCTAACAACCTTACCTAACCTATTATAGTAGGCTATTATGGGTGGGGGCTGCAGCCCCCACACCCCGATTTTTGGTGTATTTGTCTATTTTGTCTGTGAAGTGGGAATTTTTTCAATTTGTCGATAACGAAAATCCTCCATGCGGACTATAGCCTATGGAGAAAAATATGGCGAATCTATTGTTCTCTATTATCTCTAATAAATTGTTTCTCATAATGATGCAGTAGTGTCGTTTAAAATACCAACCATTTAATTGTGTGCCTTTAAAAATGACCTAAATTAGGCTATAGGCTAATGGAAGATTAGAAGAATCTTTAAGAAAGACTAGGTTAGGGTTATTGTCGTGCCAAAGCTAGATTATAGCCTAAATATAAAAGGAAGTTAATAAAATTAAATATGCCGAAAAAAATCGCCGTCAAAATAGATGCGAAGTTAACCGCAGCGATCGCCCTATGTAAACATGACGACCGTACACCCGGTAACTACATTCATCCCATTAAAAGTTACTGTGGGACACAAAATATGTTGAGCGGGTCTCTGCGGCTCTGCCGCCCCACGTCGGCCCATCACGTATTATGATGTACGGTAAGTCATCATCATCTGTGCTAATTCATAGGATCCCCAATTAACCCGTCCAGCCCCGGCTAGTTTTGTAATGTTTGTTCACCAGAACCCGGCTGGTTTTCAAAAAATGGTTTTATTCCAGAAACAATAGCGAATGGGTTAGGAATGAAGGAAAAACCACGAAAAACCGCTCAAAAAGCTTAAAGAATGGTCCTACAGAGCCCCCGAAAACGTATTTTACAAGAGTAAAAAATTTAAGGCAATTACCCCAAAAAACCAGGTTATTGCGCGCTCACGCGCACGCACGTGGACTTTGAGAGTTTTCAACCATCGGCACGGTTGCGTGGGATACGTACACAGTTCCCATACAAATCTGAGCCCTCTTGAGTGGCTACACCTGAGGTTACGGTCGGCGCAATTAGGGTGACGCGCCAGGCGCGTCTCTGGGGCTGTGCGTTACATACATCGCCGACGCGTCAGGCGCGTCGCTGGGGCTGTACGGGTTAAGGACAAAGTCAATCAACAGACGAAATAAGCTACCAAATTACAATAACATAGCAGCCCGCCGTTTATGGGTGATTTTGTACACGTCATTTTAAATGTTACTTTCCTGCCTGGTCTAGGCCTAATAGATTTTTCCAAAGAATTAAACTGAAATTAAAAGGAAGTAGCCTAGCCTACAGTTTATAGGAAGGCTATTCCAACATGCATTCCAGAACTTAGGCTAGCCTAGGCCTAGGCTATATGAAAATTTGTGGGTGGTCTGCCAAAAAAGAATCACTAGGCCTATTAGGCTATGGGTAGGCTAGTATGGGGTGCATTTTGCAAATCTTCTGAACTCTTAGGCCTAGGCTAGGCTAAATTAAAACTCACAAAATCTGAGTAAAACCAGCACTAGAATTTTGTCTTGTCTTGTCTTGGGGGTTAAGGGCAACCTCAGGCGAATACTCGCCCGCTCCGGCCCTACCGTAGTCGCGGAGATCCTATGTCACAATTAAATTAGTTTATAGTTAAGGTTAAAATTCACCACCGTGTCACTTTCACTCTAGGTCATTCGTAGAACTGTAACACTGTAAAGGCAACAACCCAATAGCAGATCATCAGGTGGCGAACCAGAGACCTACAAACCGCGGTACGGTACTAGGGCCAGAGCAATGTCTTGAAGCGAGGTGCCCTTATCAACCAACCCCAGACAATCCAGTAGGAGCTGTCGGAAGGAATCCATCTTTGAAGCCAGAAAGGGACGCCCATCCACATGCTCAGTGACGGGACGAGGCGAGGCTTAGGAGGCATATGTAGGACGACCTGATGTAGGATGTGGAGGGGAAGAGGTACCGTACGACGATACATGGGATGCGGAGACTGCGGAGGGAAGAGCTCGTCAAAGTCATACGGTTCATCAGGACCTCAACAATAACCGGGGGACGGCCGGTGGGGGCAATGGTCGATCGCCGTAGTTAATATAAGTTCGCGTCTATTTTGACGGTGATTTTTGTTGTAGTTAGGCTAGGCCTAGGCTATTTGCCCCCTGCTGGCAATATATATGATGATGACAATATGTCATGGGGGGTGATTGACCCCCTCAACATATTGTATCCAACGATCTCTAACCTCTGTATCTCAAAAAGGGCTAGAGCAAATTGGCTGTAAATTTCCACATCTAGGCTATTCCTTGACAGATTTGCTCCCTCCAATTAATATTTATTAGCATAAATTCAGCCTAGTTTAGCCTATAAAACAAAAACTAACATTTGTTTAGCCTAGGCCTACATATAAAAAGAAAAAACCCACTCGTACTGCAATTATAAGCATAAATATGAGTATCTAAGTTACAAAGCAAATGTTTTTGTATACGGTAGCCTAAAATAAACCATAAAATTGTCATCTTTCAACTGTTGAGGTCATAAATATAATTGTTTTTAATCTATCTATCTATCTATCTATCTATATGCTCAGGCCCAATCCCCATTTTGGGGGTAGCCGACTCAAGACAGAGCAAGAACAGGGAAAACACAAAAACAACACAAAACAAAAAATAAACACAGATAAAAAACACAAACTCTCACACAACCAGGTCACCCAGGAGAAGACCCAGAGACCAGGGTTACCCAGGTCGCTCCAGCACTCCCCCGGCCCCTGACCACCCGGAGAGGTTCCGATCTCGGCACAAGCCCTCCCACCACACTTCCAGGCACACCCTTCATATTAATCATCTCCCCGGGCCAGGCGCCTGATGGACTATTATCTAGTCCAACTTGCGCCCGACCCCTTACTCCAAATGACCATGTGTTCACTCAACTATTCACAAGCATTCTCCATTAACTCCTGTCCACCACCACTTCCCCTGCCTGATCTATAGTCATTCCTCTATCATCCAAAGCCTTTCTTACACAGTCTCTCCATCTCAATGGGGGTCTTCCTGCCGTTCTATCTCCCCTTGTACCTGACTCACATATTCTCTTTGTAAGCCTTTCATCTCCCATTCATTCAACATGACCATACCAGCTCAGCACCCTTCTGTCCACTCTGGCTGACAAATGTTCCTGCTGCCCCACTCTCCTACGTATCTCTTTATTCCTCAATCTGTCTCTACGAGTAACTCCACACATACTCCTCAAGCAGCTCATCTCCATCACATCCAGCCCTCTTTTCTCCTTTTTCTTCAGAGCCCATGTCTCAGCCCCATACATCACTGTTGGCACAACAATTCCTTGATACAGTGCACGTTTTACTTTCACTCCGAGATTTCTCGTCTTCCACATACTTCCCATTGCTCCGAAAACCTTCCTTCCTTCACACACTCTCTGTTTTACCTCCACTTCCATACCACCACTCCTGCTTATTGTTCCTCCTAGATATTTAAAACACTCTACTTGTTCCAATATTTCCCCATCCAGCCTCACATCTAGATTCACCCTATGCTCTCCCCTATTACACACCATTACTTTACTTTTATTGACATTCACCTTCAGTTTCCTCCTTCCACAAACCACACCAAACTCTTTGACTACCCGCTGCAGTTTCTCATCAGAATCCGCCACCAATGCTGTGTCATCAGCGAACAGCAACTGATTCAACTCCCAATCTCTACCATTCTTTCCTACTAAACCCAATCCTCTTCCCATAGTTCTCCTTTTCACCTCCCTCATCCATAAACATATTAAACAGCCATGGTGACATTACACAACCCTGTCGCAAACCTACCTTTACCTCAAACCATTCACTCAACTCACCATTTCCTACTCTCACACATGCTCTGCTCCCTTCATAAAAACTCTTAACTGCTTCTAACAAATTTCCTCCTATTTCATAAATCCTTAACACCTTCCACATTGCTTCACGGTCCACACGATCATACGCTTTTTCCAAGTCCATAAAAGCCCAAAATATCTCCTTATGCTTCTCTAAATACTTCTCGCATAACTGTCTTACTGCAAACATCTGATCCACGCACCCTCTTCCCCTCCTAAAACCGCACTGTTCTTCTCCTATTGCAACTTCCGTACACTTTATTATCCTCTCTATCAACACCCTGCCATACAGCTTTCCAACCACTGACAATAAACTAATACCTCTATAACTTGAACACTCCTGCCGATCTCCCTTCCCCTTGTACAACGGCACAATACATGCACTCTTCCAGTCTATTGGTACCATTGACACAGCAAAGCACACATTGAAAAGTCTCACCAACCAATCTATTATCACATCTCCACCCTTCTTTATACACTCCACAGCAATACCATCCAAACCTTCTGTTTTTCCCGCTCTCATTTGTTTCACTGCTTCTTTCACCTCATTTTCATCAATCCTTTCATTCATTCCCTGCCACCTGGGTGGCCTGGGTAATCTATCTACATCCACCTCTGCTTCAATCACTGCTTCTCTTCCATCTCTTGTATTTAACAAAGATTCAAAATACTCGGCATATCTTTTCCTCACTTCAACTGGTTCCACTAGTAATTCTCCATTTTCATCTTTCACTGACTCTTCCCTCTTTTGTCCTCCTTTCCTTACTTTATTTACCTCCTTCCAGAACATCTTCTTTCGTTCTTCAAAATTCTCACTCAGCCTTTGGCCCCACCTTTCGTTTGCATCTTTTTTCGCTACTCTAATTTTCCGTTTTGCCTCTCTCCTTTTCTCCTTGTACCTCTCCCATACCTCAACACTACCATCCTGTAAAACCCTCTCAAAACACTGTCTCTTCTCCTCAACTGCCTTTCTCACCGTATCATTCCACCACTCGCTTCCCTTCCTGATACCTCTGCCTCCTACTTTCCTTTTGCCGCATACTACCTCTGCACTTGCTTTCACTCCTTCCTTAAACTGTTGCCATTAAACCTCTACTTCTCTCTCTTCCATCTCTCTCACTTCCATCCACTTTTCATTTAGTCTTTCCTTGTACTCCCTCTCTTTTTCACTCTTCTCTAACTCACTAACTTTTATTACCTCTCTTACTTCACGCTTGTCTCTTATTCTCCTGTAACTCTTAACTCTTAGCTTTCCCTCCACCAGGTAATGATCTGACATACCCTCTGCCTCACCTCTCATCACATTCACATCCAGCAGTCTACACAATCTTTCCCATTAGGAAAAATACATTAGGAAAAAATGCGTTAAGAGTTGTGTTAGCGGGTCTATCGTCCCCTTTATTTACGTAGTCGCACGCTCGCAGTTACATTTGCGTCTAATTTGACTGTGGTTATTTGCCCCTGCTGCTGATATAGATGATGATGACAATAAGTCATAGGGGGATAAAGCCCCTTCAACCTATTATTGTATCCCACGGCCAGGCGTTGGGTAAATTGTTTTGTTACCGGCCGGCGGATTGAGGGTGGCTTTACCAAGTTTACCCCAGCAGTTAAATTAGAAGCGAATGTAGGCCTAACTGCGAGCGTGCGACTAGGCTATATAAACAAAGCTTTTGGTATGCCCACAACTACAAGTCTTACCAAAACTGCAATAGCCTATTTTTGTTTGTTTTTTCAGTCTAGGCTAAATTGTGGAGGCTAGGCTAAATTATTTAGCTGCAATTAGCCTAGCCTATTTTTGTTTGTTCTTTCAGTCTAGGCTAAATTGTGGTAGGCTAGGCTAAATTCTTTAACATGTGTACTATTGTGTAGGCCTGTGCTTTCCAATAGAAGTAAAAATATGTAGCCTAGCCTAATGCAATTTTACTAAAACCCAAGCCTACCTGAATATAGTCCTATGCAGAGCTCAACAGCAAAAAAAAAAAAAAATATATGTTGAGCAGTGAAATAAAATTAAGCTAGGCCTAGGCCTGTTTTCTCATAGGCCTAATAACGTAATGAAGTATACTATAGCCTAACCTAATTTAAGTTATATCACAAAATACTAATAGGCCTACCAAGCCCTCCTCATGCATTATTTTCCATTGTAAAATAAGTTTGTGCTTAACTGCAGTAATGAAAGGTAGCCTATAAATAGGCTAGCCTATGTTGGCTGTGCAATTGTCTCGATTTGACTATTTTTACCTAATTAGGCCTAAAGCAGCCTGAGCCTATTCCCAACCCCCAAACAGTATCCCATGTTAAGCCCTAGGCTAGGCCTAGGCCAAATCCCACTCTCAATAAAAATTCGAACTGCTAAATTCGTACCTACCAGTAGCGCTGCCTAGGCTAGGCCTATATTTTTCGTGAATAGATATAGAAAATGGTTTAAAGGAAAGACCATCCTATATTATGTTCAAATAATATGTAATAGCACTGTGTATGGTTGTATTAAATTTAAATAGTGATAGATGTGTATATTAATGGGATAAATACTCGGAAGTTCGCATACGTTCAGAAAATTATAGTGTAACACTGTTGCCAGATACTAATCAATGTCATTATCATTATATCATAATGCATTTTACTCATTTGCATAATTTCAAATACCTAGGACATTAATATAATATTTTCCTATCTTTTTTGTAGTGATATTTGTATGATTTAGTGGTATATTGGTGTCTGTCTAGGGTTATAATGCATTGTGAAAGTTACCTCTGAATCTCTGACTTGGTAACAGTTCGGTATGGGCTGGCTTAAGTACCCCTGCTTTCTTTGAGTACTACACGGCAAGAGAAGCTTTCGGTTCTGTCATTACTGTTCAAGGTAAACAGCAACTGCTAAATTTGACATCATGTTCAAATAATATGTAATATCACTGTCTATGATTGTATTAGATAAAAATCGTGATAGGTTTCTATTTTGTGTGGATAAATAGTATTTAGCTGAATAAACTACATACCGAAAGTTCACTAGAGTGGTTGTTGATACATTTGCTAGACATCATCATCATCATCATAGATATGAGGGAGGAGGGAGGTAGGAAGGAAGGGCAGGGTAAGTCACACAGGCAATTGCCAAAACTTTAAAGGTCCATATCACTGTTATTAAACAAAGCATTTGGCAAAGGGAGGAATTGTTAAAAACCTTAGCCAATACTCTGTCTTTCACCAAAAATAAATTTGAATTATCATTATTATTTGGTAGGGTAGGTATGTATAGGTAGGTTGGCTAAATAATTGCTGGAATTCGTAGGGACTCGAACTGTTTTGAGAGAGTTAAATACAAAAAAAAATATTAGATCTGAATAATAAAGAGATTATGTTATTAAGCAAAACTGGGGGATGCGTGGAAGCCTATAGACTGTAGACGGTAAACTTTGTGTGGGTAGCGAATGCGGTTTTAAAGTAATTTAAGAATAGACAGTTTTCAATGTTGCGGCCAAACTATTCCACCCATTTATATTCTTTTGTTATCAAAACGTTCGGAATCGCGAGCCTCACCCAACTACGCAAGCATGGCTTTGATCATCGGCGTAGTTTTCAAGATGTGGAATTTTAAGTGGAATTCGAGTTTTTTTCAAGATTGCCGGAAAAAACGCGCGTGCAAAAGCAAAACCTTCTCTATAACATTTGCGGAGAATTAGTAGGGGAGTCCGTATGCCAAAGCCCAGTCGTTTCCTATGAGTGGGAGAGACGGTATTTAGGCGTCAAGTTTTTCGGGAAATCGGCTGCCACGGACCTGTTTGGCAGCCATGCCGGATGTTTAGCATATCAAAAGTTGCCCAATACAAAAACGCATCTCTTGTGAAAGTTTGATCCCGATCCAAAAAGCGGTTCTGAAGTTATTGCGTCGAAACCGGCGCGTAAGAAGAATTTGGATGAAAAACCGGGTTTAATGATTACAATAGGGGTTCCCCGTAGGGGACGAACCCCTAATAATAATAATAATAATAATAATAAAAGTACTACTACTGCTACTACTACTACTAATAATAAGTATATAGAAAAATAAATATATATAATGAATAAATAACATTAATTGAACTAAAAACATAAATTATTACATATAAAATATAATCATGGCACTAAAAAAAAAGTGATTGATAATATATAAAGTAATGAATACAAAGATTAAATAACTAATATTAAGCAATATTTTGATTAACTTTTGTGGGCAACTGCACTATGTACAATGGACACTCATAAACCTATGCAGATCACCGAGGAGGAGGGGACTGTCTCAGTACTCTCATAAGTGTAAGTGACAGATCACCCAGCCACCCTTTCACTGAGACAGCTGCCACAGTGCCGCTCTTGACACATCATCGACCACCATTGCACTGGTGTTATCCTGGAGTACATCAGTAACCAGGCTCTCCAAAACATAGTGCAACAGAGGGTGGTCCGTGGTATCCAGGCAGTGCTGACAGTCCATATCCTCCTGTGGGGTCTGTAGTCCTATCTCCCAGCCACAACAATATCCGAGCTGCAGTGTGTGTAACACCACCTGGTCCTTCCTGGTTATACCTCTTGGTAGCAGCATAGGGTTGTAGCCACTGACTCTACTGTACCATGTGGCAGAGCATCGTCCAGGCACCAGGGACCTGTGGTGTTCACTGCTGAGGCTGCTACTCGGCGCTTCATCTACTGTAGACTGGGAGTGACCTGGACTTGGATATTCCTCCTTCAAGCTGCAGCTTTGGCTGCATCATCAGCCAACTCATTGCCCTGTCTCCTCATCCTCTCCTCTATCTGTTTTTGGTCTCTCCTGCTGGGGTTTGGCTTCCAGGGAAGAAGGGCCACAGGTAATCTTAAGATGGGGTTGGACTTGGGCCCATTTGTCACTGGGTGGTCAGGTATAAGGGTAGAGGTGACCCTCGTTTTCTCCTGGGTTGGCTGGCAGGGGAAGATATTCTATCCTGTTTTCTTTTGTGGGTGGCAGGGTTAACTGGAGTGTTGTTGCTGGTGGAGTCTGGCATAACAATATTATGTTCTGCTCATACAATTTTTTTAGATATATGAATTATTTGGCTGAAGGATTTGTTGTATATTATTATTTATTGACATCCTTGATTGACTGAATACCGGTATAGCCTGTAAATTGTATTTGTTCTAATGTAACATAAATGATGCACGTCAGTGTTTCAATTGTTAATGTGCTATATCATTTGAATAGATAATCTGGTTAACACTGGTTATTATGTACTATGTGTTTTATAATTAAGCTTTAACAAATTTACAGTACAGTTAGTTAACCCTATCATGCTTGGAAACACGATTTGAGTATTCATGAAGGTGGCCCCTAAATGCACAAATACGCGATTTGAGTATTGGATACTTTAAAAATCAATTGAAAGAAAACTGATTATTCAAATTGTGTATAAATTGGATACAATACATTTTGGTAGTGACATGCTGAATTTAAACATTGGCAACACTGCTCTCAGTCAACTTAGCCCACCGCGGGAGGTAGACTGACACTCAGAGCTCATCTTCTCCCTGGCAGGCAGAGTGAAAGTGTGCGAACTGTTCATTTAAAGCCTGACGTTTATTTCGGTTCCCGGACATCTCGACCAGTATACCATTTCAACCAGTAGCTCTCAACCAGTGCTAAATCAACCAAGACCAACCAAACCAGTGCCAAAATATAGTACTAACCTAACCCAACCTATCCTAACCTAACCGTATTGGTTGATTTGGTACTGGTTGAGAGCTACTGGTTGAAATGGTCTACTGGTTGAGTTGTCCGGTCACCATTTTCTTTCGCCTGGACTACAGGTCAGTGTTTCTAATAATCTATATAATAGGATTAATATCTTGAAATACCTTTTTATTATATATATATATATATGTAATGTAAGCTAAAATCAGTGTACAGATAAATCGTTTCAATATAAAACCGTTACGAGTGCTAAAATTCTTCTCCGATGCTTGTCCAATTCTAAATAATCGTATGTAATAAAAAAATAGGAGTTTGTTTTATTCTCTTCCTCATATCATGAACTATAGGTATGATGATGATGCAGTTTTTACCACCATACACTCCCAGCTGAATAGCTGGGCTAGGGTGGGTGCCCTGATGAATCAGGGACTTAGTGAATAGTCGCCACAGATTCCTAGACTGCACCGTTCACCAACAGCACTGACGTCTGCCAATAGCTCACTGGCTGGCCCGAGGCTCGAACCGTCAACCTCACGGTTAGCAGGCGAGCACTCTACCAACCGACCTACGGCCTGTGGTATGGCTCTAAAACACATTACAAAAAAAAAAAAACATGAGAATAATGTACGCTACGGTACTTTGTACCAGTGCAAGTCCAAGAACAGCGATCCTATATGCTTGTGCTAATATTTTATAATAGGTAAACTATTGGTGATAGACAAAGTCTGATTGCTTTTTTGGAAAGTGCATGTAAAATACTTGTCCTTTCATATATAAAAACCTATTGTCGTCGCAGAAAATTTGTATTTTTGACAGTGCAAAGTGAAAGTATATCGGAAAAACATAAAACATTTACAATCAAAATTACATTTGTCAATCATTATTTATTATTTGTGTGTTTTGCTATGTTGATATTGTAGATCAACCTTTTTTCTTTCTATTGAAATATAATAGATTGTACTTAACCCATCCAATCCCAGCGACGGCTACCAGACGTCAGTAGATAAGTCACTCCTCAGTCCCAGCGACGGCTGGGAGCCGTCAGTAATGTACTTTCCTTGTAACTGCCTGTATCAGGCTGTGCCTGGTACCACGACCGTTTGAGAGCTGCTCTCGATATGGCAACACTTCTCAGCTTAAATCCAACCCTCTGAAGGCTGAGAGAGCCAGCCTTCCTTCATCTCTTGAGGTAGAAGGTTGTTCTATCTTGCCATTTTGGCCATATTGCTTGGGACTGGGGGGAACTTTTATTACTGTATCCTACGGTACAGTAGTTGCTAAAAGTCTATGTAGTGTGAATATTTTGGTTGTGCATGTATAGTATTTCTACGCAAAATAGCAAATTTATTATAATTTATATAGAGACAACTATTGATGATAAATACATTTTAATGACCCATTTGTAATGAGTATGAAATATTCTAATTGCATATATATAAACAAAAATCTTGTTCAGTTAATAACAAAATTCTGACAGTTTAAACCCGGAAAAATTATAAATTATTTCTTATATGGAAAATGTGCAAACTAGCATGGGAGAAGGGGAGTGCACCTGATGACTGGAAGACAGGCATAATAGTTCCCCTATATGAGGGTAAAGGGGAAAGAGGAGTGTGTGGTAACCACCGAGGAATATGTCTTCTAAGCGTAGTAGGGAAGGTGAACAGTAGGGTAGTGATTGAGAGAGTGAGAGTGAGAACGGAGAAATGGATAGGTGATGAGTAGGGCGGTTTTAGGAAGGGAAGAGGATGTGTAGATCAGATTTTTACCCTAAACTGTGTTGTGGAGCAATATCTGAAGAAACAACAAAAGGTGTATGTTGCCTTTATAGATTTGGAGAAGGCCTATGACAGAGTGGATAGAGAAGGTATGTGGAAAGTACTTAGAATATACGGAGTAGATGGCAAGTTGCTGAAAGCAGTGAAGAGCATGTATGAGGGTGCAAAGGCGGCAGTACGTGTGGAGAATGAGCAGAGCGAGTTCTTTGACCTGAGTGTTGGGTTGAAACAGGAGTGTGTGATGTCCCCGTGGTTGTTTACTGTATATATGGATGGAGTCGTGAAAGAAATACAAGGAAGAGCAGTGGATGTTGGTGTGTCGCTGATAAGGGAGGGAAATGAGTGGAAGCTACCTGTACTGCTGTTTGCTGATGATACAGTTCTGATGAGCGATAATGAATGGGAGTTGCAGGGTCTGGTAAATGTGTTTGGAACAGTGTGCGAAAAACGGAATCTGAAGGTAAATGCTGGGAAGAGCAAGGTTATGGTCTTTGAAAGGGGTGAAGCCACAGAGTGTGAGGTGAAGCTAAACGGTCAGGCTATGGAGATTGTCAGCTCATTTAAGTATCTGGGCAGTGTGTTGAGTAAAGATGGGACTATGGATGAAGAAGTGAGGGAGAGGGTTCAACAGGGGAAGAGGGTTGTAGGAACGTTGAAAGCAGTAACAAGAAATAGGGTGGTCAGTAAGGAAGTGAAGAAGTCCTTGTATGACAGTGTGGTAATCCCGACACTAACTTACGGAAGCGAAGCTTGGACGTTCGGGAAGAGACTCAGACCAAGAGTGAGAGCGGTGGAAATGAGTTAAGGCGGGATCCCACTGTGCGACTCGGCGACTTCGAATGCGATGCGACAGCTTGCGACAGTTTTTTTTTCTTCTATATCCAGTATTCGCATTAATCGACCATAAAGTCGCAATCAATCGCAGTATTCTCACAATAGTCTCACAAACTCCCCCATGAGTCCCCCAGAAGTCGCTAGGGTCGCCGTTAGATTTTGAAAAGTTTAAAATCCGGCTGCGAATGGACAACTGCTGCGAAAAATGCGACATAATCGGGCATTGTCTCACTTCATTCTCACCTTATCTCAGTATTTGCGCCAAGGTCTCATTTGTCGCAACTCATGGAAAAGATGTGCGAATTGGTCGACCTTCAAACGATAATTGCGAATATTGTGCGACATCATTGCGACAATATTGATTAATTACGATGTCATTGCGTCCTTCATTGCGATTTCAGCTATCCGTCATTAATGGAAACGATGTTTTTGGTATGACCGGGCGATTACAGAGCGACAGTAGCGCAATAAACGCGATAGTCTACCCGATAACTTCGACCGCGACGAGATTGTCACGAGACAAGTTCCGAAGGAGTGAGATATTGTGGATGAAGAAGCCCTAACCTACTATTTCGAGAATATTCCTAAATAACTTGTGAATAAAACAATGAATATGCCCTGTTATGCAATATTATAGTATTCTAATTGTGACAAAAATATCATAGGCCTATGTCTATCATCTTGTTTGATGTTTGGTGTATAATCTGACCAAATTAAATAAAAAACACTTAAATATTACGACTTTCTTTAACCTTAAGCCTTCAATTATCAGGTATTTATTATAATTAATGTATTATTCAGACGATAATTGCCCCAAGGGACAACCAGCCTGCTTCCCAAGTTTCACTCGGTCGACCCGCCTGGTTAACCCGCCTGGTTAACTCACCGGCTTTCATCATAAATTTCTCTTTAAATCTACTGAAAACATACGAAACATTGGGAAACTAATGATCAGGCACCTGGCGGAAAGTCACGGACATCGGAAATTAGGGCAAGTCACTAAATTAAAACACAAGAAAATTCTAAAAATGGAGAATAAAAGGGAGAATATTGTATCTTACTAAGTCCTGTCGTCAGGTCTGTGGCTGGAACCAAATGATCAGGGATGTGTACACAATACCCTTTATCAGTACTTCCGTGTGTGTGTGTGTGTGTGTGTGTGTTTGTGTGTGTGTGTGTGTGTGTGTGTGTGTGTGTCTGTTATCTGGGGTTATCTCTTCCTGCTTCCTTTGTTTACCATTGTGTGTGTTTTTTTTGTTTTTTTGGGGGGTGTCACTGTTTCTATCCTTTCAATGTCAATATCAATCCATCTCTTTGTGTGTGTGTGTGTTTGGGGGGGGGGGGGGGGGAAGGGTTGTAACTGTTTCTATAATTTTCAAATTTTCAATGTCAATATCTATCCATCTCCTTGCGTGTGTGTGTGTGTGTTTTATTATATTGTGTGTATGAATGTAATTGTGAGTGTGCGTGGATTAGAGGGAAGTACATAGGCACTTCTGTAGTGTGTGTGTGTGTGTTTTTTTTTAAGTACACGTATGTACTGTATGTGTATATGTGATGTAATTGTGTATGGTGTATATATTATATATATATATATATATAAACATTGGAGTACAGTGCGAGTGTTCATATGTGCTTACCTGCCTACGTTCCCGTATGTTAACCTGTGTGTGTTCCCTATGTGTACATTTTTTACAGGGGAACGTATGTGCGACAACCGTTCATCATTTGACATGTTTGCATAACATTCTCAGTCTAATTGCACCAGTAGTCTTGCATGCGCACCATTATTGCAGCGGTATCGCAATTGTCAAAAAAGCCTTTCGCATAATTTGTTCTTATCGCTGTCAAATTGTCTTCAGACTTTCGCTATTGTCGCCTCACATTCGATGTTATTGCACGATACTCGTATAACTGTCGCACGGCTATTGCGTTCTTTGCTTTATTCGCTTACAAAATCACATTGATTCGGCCGAAAACGGCGACTTTTGGACATAGAAAAAAAAACTGTCGCAGCTCAATAGCAATCGCCGAGTCGCACAGTGAGATCCCTGCTTTACTTGAGAAGTGCGTGCAGAGTTACATGGATGGATAGACAGACAAATGAGGAAGTAAGAAGGAGGTGTGGTGTGGAGGTAGAAGTGCTGGAAAGTGTGAAAAGGAACAACTTGAGATGGTTCGGCCATATGGAACGTATGGAAAGCGAGAGAATGACTAAAAGGGTGTACGAGAGCGAGGTGGAAGGACAGAGAGGGAGAGGTGCACCGAAGGAGAGGTGGAAGGATGGAGTGAGGAAGTATATGGATGAAGGCGGTGCTGGTTGGGACTGAATGGGGACATAGGTGCATGGGGGCGTTTCGTTCGTGGCCACCCCTTCGTGGATCACGGTGTCAGGCAATAGATAGATAGATAGATTTCTTATATAACGATTTTCGATGTGATAATGTGGTCTTTTGGAATGTTTTTCCTGTTTTATAATAGTATGAGTCTTGCTCTATATTTGAATGTAAAATACATTGTATGTAGAGAGATTATTGTGGATTATAACAGAACTATGACATACGATTTTCATCTCGTAGTAGCGCAAATCGCGCTTGGGAGTGAATTAGGGTACTGGTAATAAGTTATCAAATTATTTAACTGAATGTGAGAGGATTAATAACAAAGGAAAAATCTAAGCTATCTCTGATTTGAATTTTGTAATGCAGAAATCCCGCAACCCCAGCACTGTACTACCCGAGTTGACGTCTGGGAAAGTGTAAAATAGTCGTTGATGGCGAAGTCTTATAAACCCATAACGTGAATCACCACGAGACTATCACCTGGTTCTTTCAAGGAGAACTAAGGTTACTATCCTATTGTACGTCCATGGTAGTACAGTGGGTTAGCGTGCGGGTCTGGTTGACCTACTGAGGTCGCTAACCCAGGTTCGAACCCCACGCCAGGCATCTCAAAACCTGGGGAGTTTTCGGGAGGGTTAAATTCCCTTCGCACCCATCATTTCATTGGTGGCAGTCACGGAACATGAACTGGTAGCTAGATAAATCACCCATCACACGGACCCTAAGAATATTGAGATTGCTGAGGTGATATAGCTACGATACCTTACGACCTTAATAGGCTAGGGACTAGCCCTGTTAAAGAAGGATGTAGTGTAATGCCCTGTACCCGCAAAAATCCCGCAAAGCCTGCACTATACTTACCCGAGATGACGTCTGGGTGTAAAATAGTCGTTGATGGCGAAGCCTTATAAACCCATCACGTGAATCTCCACAAGACTATCACCTGGTTCTTTCAAGGAGAATTATTATGTTACCTCCACCAACCGACTTCACTCCTAAACTCAATTAATGAAATCAACAAATATATGTGGCAGTCCAGGGATTCGAACCTAGGATGCTCACACCGAAATTCAGTGCATTTATCCATTGGGCTACGAAGAACTAAGGTTACTATCCTATTGTACGTCAGTGGTATTATAGTGGGTTAGCGTGCGGGTCTGGTTGACCTACTGAGGTCGCTAACCCGGGTTCGAACCCCACGCCAGGCATCTCAAAACCTGGGGAGTTTTCGGGAGGGTTAAAATCCCTCCAGGGTTCGAACCCCGTGGCAGGCATCTCAAAACCTGGGGAGTTTTCGGGAGGGTTAAATTCCCTTCGCACCCAACATTTCAAATTTTATATTTTTTTTATGTGGATGAGGGAGACAAAAGGCAGAACTGCCTGTGATGAGTGCCTCACCCAGAGTTGAAAGAGTGGAAGGGCCAAAATTAAGGAATGTTCGAGCTAAAATGCCTTGACACACAGAATTTAAAGCAATTGAGGACATAGGATAAGGGGAAGATGGATTCAGGGAGAGAGTTCCAGAGCTCAGCTGTTGAATAGAAGAGAGATTGGAAAAATTGTTTCACTCTTGGTTTGGAGAGTTGCACAGAGTAGGGGTGAGGTTGTGTTGTAAGACGGGTGCTACATACTCTATGTAGAAGAGGTGGTGTATATTGAGAGAGCTCTGAGGAACACTGGTTATTGTAATAGCGATAGAATACCGAGAGAGATGCAACATTGCGGTGAAGAAAGAGAGATTGCAAAGAGTCAGTGAGTGGACGTGAGTTAATGAGACGAAAGGCTTTCTTTTCTACTTTGTCAAGAAGTGCTGTGTGAGAGGATCCTCCCCACACATGCGAACAATACTCAATACTTAGACGTACTGTGCTCCTGTACAGTACATAACTAGAAGCTGTGCAGGGGTAAAGAACCCCTGGAGCCAGTTGACAACACCCAGCTTCTGGGAAGCTGTTTTAGCAAGGGTGAATATATTGTCTTACCCATTGAGAGCAGAAGAAAAAGAGACACCGAGAATATTGAGAGAAGATGAAGGGTTGATTTGTGTATTGTTGAAGTATAAGGGCTAGTCCTGTGGAGAAATTGGGTTTCGGAAAAAGGGAAAGCAAGATTTTTTCTTCCCAAAATGGAAACGGTTGATAGGTCAGAAGATAAGTGTTCTATGGCATCATCATATGAATGTTTGAGTGATTGTTTTCTGGGGGGTTCTGAAAAACTAGTTGAATAGTGTAAGGTAGAGTCATCAGCATATAAATGGATAAGACTAGAGGTACAGTTAAAAAGATTATTAACCAGTCTAATCCCAGCGACGGCTACCAGCCGTCAGTAGATAAGTCACTCTCCAGTCCCAGCGACGGCTGGGAGCCATCAGTAATGTACTTTCCTTGTAACTGCCTGTATCAGGCTGTACCTGGTACCACAACCGTTTGAGCACTGCTCTCGATATGGCAACACTTCTCAGCTTATATAAAACTCACTGAAGGCTGGGAGAGTCAGTCTTCCTTCATCTCTTGAGGTGGAAGGTTGTTCTATCTTACCATTTTGGCCAAATTGCTTGGGACTGGGAGGGACTTTTATTACTGTATCCTCCGGTATAGTAGGGGTTAATAAATATTAGAAAGATAATTGAAGATAGGACAGAACCCTGAGAAACACCGGAGATGATAGGTTGAGGAAGTGAACTATGGCCATCCACAACCGCAGCTATGGAACGGCCGGAAAAGAAATTAGAGATAAAGGCACAGATGGAGGGATAGAATCCGAAGGAGGGTAGTTTAGAAATAAGAGATTTGTGCCAGACTCTATCAAAGGCCTTTGATGTCTAGTGCAATAGAAAGGGTCTCACTGAAGACCCGTAAGGAGGATGACCAAGAGTTAGTAAGATATGAAAGAAGATCACCAGTAGAGCGACCCCTAAGGAACCCATACTGGCAATCTGAGAGTAGGTTATGGGAAGAGAGATGCATAAGAAATTTTGAAGTAAGAATAGTTTTAAAAACTTTGGAGATGCAAGAAATGAGAGCAATTGGACGATAGTTGGAGGGTTGAGAACGGTCACCCTTCTTTGGGACAGGTTGAATGAGAGCAAACTTCCAGCAAGAAGCAAAGACGTTAAAGGAAAGACAGAGACAGAAGAGTTTGCCTAGGCAGGGAGTAAGCACGGAAGTATAGTTTCTTAGTACAACAGGAGGAACACCATCCGGACCGTATGCCTTCTTAGTATCAAGCCCAGAGAGGGTAGAAAGTACATCTTTAGAAGAGTTTAGGATATTAGTCATAAGTAAGTGAGAAGGGGATGGAGAGGGAGGAATAGCACCGGAATCAACCAAGGTGGAGGTTTTAGCGAAAATTTGGGCGAAGAGTTCAGCTTTGTCAGAGGAAGAAGTGACGATAGTGCCGTCAGAGTGGAAAAGGGGAGGGAAAGATGAGGAAGCAAAATTGTTGGAGAGGTTTTTGGCTAGATGCCAGAAAGTTTGAGAAGAGCTAGAGTTGGATAGTTCAGTGCATTTATTATTGATGAAAGAGTGTTTGGCGAGTCGAAGAACAGATTTGGCTTGATTCCGGGCAGAAACATAGGAAGAATGAGATTCTTGAGCTTGAAGGCGTCGGCACCGTTTGAATGCTTCCTCCTTAATGCGGATAGCAGTAGAAGAAGCATGAGTAAACCAAGATTTGTTTGCATTAGTCTGTGAGAAAATGGAAAGTATGCCTCCATGCCCGAGAGGATTACCTCAGTAATGCGTTCAGCATCACTGAGGGTCCCCGGCCACGGAAGTAAAAATAATTCCTTGGGAAATCAAAGAAGTACTGTCGGAGAGCCTCCCAGTCGGCAGCGCCAAAGTGCCACAGGCGCCGCCGGCTGAGAGGATCAGGTGGCCGTACTGGAGAGATAGGACAGGTGACAGAGATGAGTTTATGGTCGGAGAAGCCCAAAGGAGAGAAAAGATCGACAGTATAAGAGGAAGGGTTAGAAGTTAAAAACAACTCAAGAATGTTGGGCCGATCTCTGAAACGATCCGGGTTCCTGAACCAACTGCTCTAGGTAATTTAGGATAGAAAAGATCTAAGCTTGTTCAGTGGAATGAGAGGAGAGCCATTGGCGGTGTTGAACGTTGAAATTTCCTAAAATTAAGATTTCTGAGAAAGGAGAGATGGATAGGATGTGTTCCACTTTAGACTTTAGATAGTCACAGATTTTGGGAAAGTCAGTAGAGTTAGGGGATATATAGACAACATAGAAATATTTAGTATGAGAATGACAGGATAGTTTGAGCCATAAAGTGGATAATTCAGGGGAGTTGAAATTGTCAATACGAGAGCAAGTGAGTTTGTTGTGCATGTATGCACAACATCCACCTTTGGCTTTGAAACTAGGATAGAGAAAGTAAGAGGATTCAGAAAAGGGGATGCTGGCAGTTGCTTCAGACACCTGAGTTTCAGTAAGGAAAAGATCAGGTTTGTAGGAGAGATGGTGTTCCACAGAGGAAAGGTTAGAGGAAAACCCCCGAATATTGCAGAAGTTATTAATAAGAATAACAGGTCGTGCAGAGGATTTTGAGGGGTCGTTATTATCAAATACTAAATAATTAAATATTATAAACGTTATTTTATTCATCAAATATAACCGAGGGTAAGTGTTTAATACAAATATATGGTCTAACCTGTCTAGGGTTTGTTAGAGTGGCCAGCAAGTTGTGGATGACGGTGGAGTAAAGGTGAGTACCATCGTGTATAATGACCAAGGTACACTCCCTCAACTCCCGTTGTACCATCACCGTCAGCAGTTCGGTAAGCGACGCTGCTTCCGCTTCAACATCCAATACAGATGAGATTTCCAATTTAGTGCTGCTAGACATACCATCACCTGGAAATAGTAATTAATGAACTAATAACTTCTACAAAGCCTAGAAAGACCTTGCCTAGAATGAAACAAGGACTTCAATAAATATAATTAGAGAGTAATATCTATATGTCGTAATTATATTTAATTCTTTGGGCAGTGGAAAATGCATTAATCTATTTGGCGTTTGCTATGTGATTTTATTCAGCTTTGAAAGGTCATATATAGAAGAAAAAAATAGTTAAAAACCAGATTAACACCATAACTGGCAGTTACTTTACTTAAGTGAAACACATATTTTCGTATAAAATTATATATAGTGCCCCTCTCTCTCTCTCTCTCTCTCTCTTTCTCTGTATATATATATATATATATATACATATATAGGGGCAAGCAACACCAAGGTAATTAGGTAAACACGAACATCTTTATGCTTGTACCAGTAATGTTTCGACGTAAACATATGTCATCATCAGACCTAAAGCAATATCCTGTTTATTATGAACTCTGCGTAAGCAGAGTGGTATCGCCCCCCGTATAGTGGTACATGCAAACCGATATATCTGTCTGTCCGTCTGTCTGTCCGAGAACTCCTCCTAGACCGTTTGAAGTATTTTCACCAAACTTCACACGAACCTTCGGTGCATGAATGCGACTGTAATTTAAAAAAAAAAATGAATTTGTGCAATAGTTATGATCTTAGGTCCAAAAACATGTTTTGCCCCCACCCCTTTCAGGACCCCCACCCCCCCTTCAGGACCCCACCCCCCACCATGTACCTATTCCCTGTGTGTGTGTGAGTGCCCCTACGGGGCACTCACATCACAGAAAGCCACACATCATACACATGTCTCAGATGTGATGATAATGGTGAGACGTCTGTCTGTCTGTCTGTCTGATAACTCCTCCTAGACCGTTCGACGGATTTTCACCAAACTTCACACGAACATTCGGTGCGTGAATGCGACGGTAATATATATATATTTTTTTTAATTTGTGCACTAGTTATGATTTTAAGTCTAAAATATGGTTTTACCCCCGCCAACCAGCCCCTCCCCCCCCTCAACCAGACCCCCCTCCGGCCCCCTCCCCCCCCTCAGGACCCCCCACCCTGTACCTATTCCCAAGCAATGTGATGGCGTTCTGTGTATGTGTGCCCCGTTAGGGACAGCAGTGATGATGATGGTGGTGATGATGATGATTACAGTACTAGATATGATGGTGACAGTACTAGTAGTAGTGATGATGGTCATAATAGTATTGATGATGGTCATAATAGTAGTGATGAAGGTGACAAGCAATGATGATAGTTGTAGTGATTATGATGACAGTAGTGATGATGGTAACAGTATTAGTGATTATGGTGAGTAGTTGTGATTATGGTGAAAGTTGTAGTGATGATGACAGTAGTAGTAATGATGAGAGTAGTGATGACTGTAATAGTAGTAGTGCTGATGATAGTAATGGTGATGGTGACTATAGTCAAACTCAACTGAAATGAGCTCCAAGGAGGTCAAGGTCGCCCTGTGCGGTGTTGCCACATGTCGACCAAAACAAACCTTTTAGAAAACGGGAAACCAAGGAAAACCACATTTAGAAGGGAAACTTTAAATAAATGTAAAAGACGTTTTTATGTCTGGAAGGGTTATTGGTATTCTTGTATAAAAGTTACAGAAACGAAATAATAGGTAGGCTATATTTGTATATACCTATTTACATTGTACAGCATCTCCCTTGCCTGGCTATGAAGATGAGAGTAACTTTTGCGAGTTTTTCCTTCCATGGTGGTCGCGCTATGAATGAGGGTTAGTGACCGTCTGACCTGGATGATGTTGTTGTCGTAGTTTGAGGCCATTTAAAGCGTTGCCATTACTCGTATCCAGCTCTCTCTCTCTCTCTCTCTCTTTTGATGGGATTACATTGTGCTATATTGCATTTTGAAGATTGTGTATGTATGTGTGTGTTTGTGTGTGTATCTGTAGGGGTGTGTGAGTGCGTGCGTAGCCAACAGAACCGCATTGACATTACTTGGCAACGTCGCATATCCTACCATTCCTTAAATCTATTTATAGCTGTCCCCAGAAAAATAGCAGCATGTTCTAAATAGCGTGCCATATGTTGTATAAATTCCTTCTATATATCCTTAAAATTATATGTTTCTTAACACCACATAACCTTTACAAATTGTAATATAATATATATAGTCATAAAAGCTAAAATTAATTTGTTAATAGCCTGAAAAACTAACATTTGTTGTTAAAGCTTTGAATAATTGACAACACCGCACAGGGCGAGGGACTCCACCTTGTAGCTCATTTCATAGGAGGATGACTATAGTAGTGAGTTGGGTATGCCGTTTTGATTTTGGGCAAAACGGCACGTCTACTTTATTATCAACTCTGCGTAAGCAGAGTGGTATCGCTCCCCGTATAGTGGTACATGCTAACCGAAATGTTTGTCTGTCCGTCTGTCTGTCCGAGAACTCCTCCTAGACCGTTTGACGGATTTTCACCAAACTTCACACGAACCTTCGGTGCGTGAATGCGACGGTAATTCAACAAATATTATTTGAATTTGTTCAATAGTTATGATCTTAGGTCCACAAACATGTTTTGCCCCCCCCCCACCTCCCTTTCAGGACCCCCACCCCCCACCCTGTACCTATTCCCTGTGTGTGTGTGAGTAGGGGCACTCACATCACAGAAAGCCACACATCATACACATGTCTCAGATGTGATGATAATGGTGAGACGTCTGTCTGTCTGTCTGTCCGTCTGTCTGATAACTCCTCCTAGACTGTTCGACGGATTTTCACCAAACTTCACACGAACATTCGGTGCGTGAATGCGACGGTAATAAAATAAATTATTTTTTGAATTTGTGGACTAGTTATGATTTTAAGTCTAAAATATGGTTTTACCCCCCCCCCCCCCCAGACCCCCCCCCCCCCCCCCCCCCCCCCCACCCCCCCTCCGGACCCCCCCCCCTGTACCTATTCCCAAGAAATGATGATGCCGTTCTGTGTGTGTGTGCCCCGTTAGGGACAACAGTGATGATGATGGTGGTGATTATGGATATTCGTTAGTTAGATGGTTCAGTGGACTGTATTAGAATACCATACAATAAAATATATTACCTTATTACTGGAACTAGTGTTGTAGAGCCTAAGAGCCTTGTTATACCAAGGCTATGATCGAATGATGGCGTCACAAAAGCGAGAGGGTTAGTCTAAAGGTTAGGGAATGATTACATGAAGAAGGGGGCCACTATACTTAATGATTGATGGGAATGATGATTAATGATCTATGGATTAGTATGGATAGATGGAGAATTGATGAGCTAAGTACTATCACTAATGGGGCGAAACGTGAGGTGAAACAGAGAGTGTAAGCAGACGGTCTGGTTGTGGTGGCGTCTAGGTAGAGAGTGAGTGCGGGGCCCTCACGTTTCACGGGAAGTGCGCCGCTATCACGCATGCACAAATAGGTAGGGATTTATTTTCCCTCCCAATTATAATTACCTAAGTTCATAGGAATGATAGATTACCCAATATCCAATATAGAACATAATTATTAACTTCTTAATTATTCTATATAACCATTGATCCCACAAACTTAATACTAAATACTTAATGTAATACTTAAAGTAAGACTGTCCATATCAGAGTTTGGACACATTCCCGCCACCAGGTTTATATAATACAGTATCTACAAAAGCCCGGAGTCTATTTTATTCCGCCATGATTGGGAGGAGGCTTGAGCAGCCTGTCGACTAGGATGTCCACTGGGTACTTTGACCGGTTGATCGGTCGAGGTAGCCCCTGTGGGAATGTCCCCACGCGTCTCCGAGGAGTCCTCTTTGCACTCAATGTCCCCCTCAAGAGGGTACAGTCGGACAGTCGGCCGCGTATATGTTACCGTCTTCGTCCGGACTCTAGCCACTCTGACTTCTCCGTCCTGACCAGGTAATAACTCGACAATACGGCCCAACTTCCAAAAAGCGCGCGGACCCTCATCATGGATGATGACGACATCACCGATACCCGGCCACCGACCATTTATTGGTCTCAGCTTACACTTATGCGCCTCTCTGAGGGTCACCAGATACTCGTTGGACCAGCGTCGCCAGATATCTTTCGACAGTTTGCGAATATATTGACATCTGGCTGAAATGACATCTTTATTTATGTAGTCTGGATCTTCCAACCCATCCTCTACTTCATTATCATCAGGAAGATCCCACAACCGATGACCCTGCACCAACACAGAGGGTGTTATTGGGGTAAGATCCCCTAGGTCGCCGGAAGCATAATATAAGGGACGATCGTTGATAGTGGCCTCAATTTCCAACAGTAGAGTAGTCAATTCCTCCAAGGAAATTAAGGCACGTCCCAACACCTTCTTCAACCCCGCCTTGACAATGCCGATGGCCCTTTCCCATATAGCACCAAACCACGGCGCTCTAGCCGGGATAAACCGCCACTCACATTGAACACTGCCAAGGTGGGACTGAACTTTAGGGTGATTACAAATGTCCGATAAGTACCCAGAGGCCCCAACAAAAGTGCTGGCATTGTCACTTAAAATGATCCGGGGAAATGCCTGTCGACTACAGAACCTCCTGAATGCGTGGAGGATACTGTCATAAGTGAGGTTGGTGACTATTTTGATGTGAATCGCTCTGGTGACCGCGCAAGTAGATAAAAGCATGTAAGCCTTTATGGTCGGCGAGTCCTTGATCGGGATTGCTCCGCTATAGTCCACCCCAGTGACCTTATACGGGTCTCCAGAGGTGGTTCGCAGGGCTGGTAAAGGTGGCAGTCCTGCATAGTCGTAGGGCTTACCTTTTACCCGACGACATTTCAGACATTTACCCAGTACGCTTTTCACCACCTGCCTGAGTTTAGGCACCCACCATTTTTGACGAACGTAGGTAACCACGTGTCCGACCCCGTAATGGCAACAGAGCCGATGACACCGATCAATTATTAGGTGGTTCAAGGGATGTTTGGAGGGCAGAAGTTTAGGATACTTGCATGATTCTGAGATAGCCGCTAACCTCAATCTGCCTCCACAATGAATTATACCTCCCTTCAGGTGTAGTCCTAACTGGTTGATCAAGTTATTTCTGGACTGTTTACCCTTCACCATTATTTCAAGTTCCTGTGAATAGGTCTCTTTTTGGCATAATTTGAGTAAAACATTATCTGCAGCTCTAATTTCATGTACGTTGAGATGAGCACTACCTGTGGGGGGCAGGCTATTTCTTTTTGCCTTCAAATTATTTACTAAACGTATCACCCATGCTGTGACACGCTGCAATCTTTCATAGCTGCTATATTTGTGCCAGTCCCATAACTGTGTGTCATCTTGGGGCACCGTGCCTACAATTTGGGTCACGACACCAGCGGGCTGCTGTTGGAGATCTATATTCTCTGGCCATCCATCGGGTTTCGGGAGCCAAATAGGCCCATTCCACCACAACGCAGAAGAACTCAAACATTTAGAAGACACGCCTCGAGATACCATATCACTTGGGTTCTCTTTAGTCGACACATACCGGAAATAAGCAGTCGGGACGAGGGCATGTATCTCGTCGATGCGGTTAGTGATATACACTGGCAGTTTCTTTTGACTGTGAATCCAGTGTAGCGTAATTTGACTGTCACTCCACACATAGGTTTCAGAGATATGAAGTTTATCTTTATAGGCATTCTCAACGAAGTTAATCATTCTGGCAGCTGGCAGAACTGCAGTCAATTCCAATTTAGGTATGGAAAGGGACTTGATGGGGCCACCTTAGCCTTTGCCATGACCAAGTGATTACCCTCTGGACTGACTAGATATATAGCAGTTCCGTAAGCGACACTGCTTGCGTCAGCAAATGCATGCAGGGAAACAGTCTTTCTGAAACAGATCCTCCTAGAGAACTCAATACAACTACAGAGAACCACTATCCCCCGCCATTCCGCTTGTAGGTCCACAGAGAGAACATCGTCCCAACCCAATTTCAGTCTCCACAATTGTTGGAGAAAGATTCGAGACCTGATTGATACTGGCAACACAACACCCAAAGGATCAAAGAGTTTGGCAGCAAACCTTAAACACTCACGCTTTGTAACCTGTTCAAAAGGAGCATACTGAACTCTAAAGGAAAGAGAATCAGAGTCAGTTTTCCACACCAGGCTAAGTACTCTCACCAAATCCTGTTGTTCCGCAGCAACACCATCCTTCTGCAACACCTTTCTCAAGACGGGACTATTTGTGGCCCATTGGCGCAGGAATAAATGGGCATTATCCATTACTTCACGAGCCATATCGTAAGCATGGACGAGGGAACTTTCATTATCCCCCGTACCTTAGAGGTTATCGATATATAGCCCGGCCCTAATTTCCTGCACCAACTCCGGGCCTGCATCAACAAGAGAAAGATGCTTAAGGATGGTCGCGTTAAGGAGAAATTGAGAACAGGTCGCCCCAAAAAGGACAACCCTGAACCGATAACAGATTAGAGGAGAATCTAAATGTAGAGGATCTTTCGGCCACATAAACCTAGTGTAATCCCTGTCATCCTCATGAGGTTTCAACATCAAGAAAGCCTTCTCGATGTCACTGACCCACGCATACTGATGCAGACGGGATCGCAACATAACCTGAGCAAGGTCCGGTACTAAAGAGGGTCCCGTATGTAGACAGTCGTTTAGACTGGGTTTGTGTTTGACGACTTTGGCGGAACAGTCAAACACAATACGTACCGGTGTAGTCTTGCTCTGTTTTACGACCCCGTGATACGCCAGATAATGACATGAGACAGAGTCATCGAAAGGAACCTCCTCGATGAAACCCCGCGACAGTTGATCAGAAATTACCTGTGAATATTGGTCACAAAACTTAGGCTCAGCTATAAATCTCTGTTGTAGACCTCGTAATCTCCCAACAGCCAAACCTTTATTGGTGGGCAACTGTTCTTTTAATTCAGTCCAGGGCAGACGTACCTGATATTGTTGACTCTCAGGCTCGTAGGTGACTGTCTCCTCATAACTGATCAAAGCTTGCCGTTCGGCTTGCGAATGTTCTTTGGGTGATATGCCAATGTGGTCTAAGTCCCACAAAGCATTCAGTTCTTCTTTGCACGGGAACTGTCCAGTAGACATATATTGGTCCACTGGAGTTGCTGCCACTTTTAGAATTGTTACAACCTCAGTATTGGAACTGGATGTGGATGCCGCATAAGAACCACTCAGTGCATATCCGAATTTGGTTGGAAGTAAAACCAAATTACCTACCCGTTTATAACCAGGTCGCACTATGTTGTAGTAATAATTGCCACCAATTAGTACCTCCAGCTGTGCTGTCTCTGTGACGCATAAATCGGCCAATTTAATGCCATGGTGCTTTATACTAATCATTTCAGCACTAAGACTAGACTCACCTTTATGTTCGGGAAGATCCTCGACCACAATTGCTTCGAGACGATGGAACCAACCCCGATGTATATATTTCAGTGCTACAATAGTATACTCACGAGGGGTTTGAGTTCCGGTGAAACCATGAAGCCGTAATTCTTCCGTCCCCATGGTTTCGTATGAAAGGGACGGTAGTACGGATTTCTTCACGAAGGTCCTCTGTGAGCATTGGTCTAATAGCGATCTGACCTTTATACTTTTCCTGTGTCTACCCTTTACAGGCAGCTGAACTGTGGGTAGGATCACAGTTTGCTTATTCATACTTACAGACATTGTTATTGAGGTTGTAGGTGTTGACTCTTCCCTAGTAGTACCTCCACTTACCGGTCTTGCCTCTCTCTGTTTTGGGCACAGGGAGTGAAAGTGCTTACCCTGGCAATACCTACAATTTTTGATGTTAGGGTTAGTGCACCCATTACTACCATGATCACTGGAGAGACATCCCGCACAGAGTCGTAGTTGCCGAGCTCTTTTAATTTTGAGCGGTCCCGTTTTATGTTTAAAGCATTTATACCAGGGATGGTTATTCCCACCGCACAGTTTACATGGGAACCGGCTACTACCACTCTGTGTTGCGAATGCAGCCGTAGCCACAGGCATATTCTTTCCTGGGGAGTCCTGACCAACCATGTTATATAATTCTGCCTGAAAACACCTTGTGAAAGTCCTGTAATCTAGGCTTTGCTCTCCCATCTCCCTCCTAATGGTCTCCTTAACTGGTGATGGCAATTTATTCAGCAATGTAACCACACAGAACTCTTTCAGACTCACCTGTTGACTAGTCATAGATCTCATGGCACTTTCCATCGTGGCGTAGAAAGAATTAGTTCTACGGCCTGACATTTAGGAGCGACAAGATTATGGAAATGTATGGTGTGTGCCGCTTTTACCCTGTCGGGGTGCCCGAAGGTTTCTTGAAGTAAGTCTAAGGCGGGGACGTAGCTTGCACCCTCCACCGAGAAACTTTCTATCAGCTTATAGGCATCCCCCTTTAACTGCCCCTATAAGTATGTTAACTTTTGAATTGCTCTTAAGTCAGTCTTTTCATGCACCACACATCGAAACATGTCCCAAAACCCAGTCCGTAATGTTGGATCGCCAGCGAAGGCGGGCAGGATCAGGTGCGGTAATTTTACACCCGATCCCTTCCTGATGTCGGCACGAGTTTGCCCTTCTTGACTACCCAATTCCGCCTTTAGGCGGGCGACTATCCCATAGATGTCAAATAAGTAGATGGTATCCGCTTGGTTCTCTTTAAAATATTCATCGTCTGAGGTGTATAGCGGCAACAAGACCTCTTGATTGGCCTCAAATTTGGCCACCTGGGTTTGCACGCTATGAAGTTTTTCCTCGATTTCTACCCGAGTTGCGGACTCCAAGAACTCATCCAAACCTGCTGCCAGGACAGTCAAGGAACCCTTAAAACCTGCCCTACGGCGTTTGCTTTGGGCTAGAGCTTCCATATTGTCACCTTTAGTCCAAAACAAATGAAAAATGCAAAACCCAGACCTTTATGACAGTTTATTCGAAACAGGAAATCTTCCGCCGATCAAACTCGGGTTCTAACGCTAAACGCGAGCGACCAATGACAGATAATCAAAGAGCGAGAACAAATGCGAGTAACATTAAATGCGAGAGGGAAAACATATTGCAATACCTATCATGCCGTCCAAACTCGGGTTTCGAACTTAATACTAAACACGGGCGACGTAATACATGGTAAGCTATCAAAACATGGGTGGCATTAGTACAATTAAATGGACGGTGCGCACCCGCCGAGTTCCGAAATCATTAGAGTTGAACCCAAATTACAACCCTTCAAAATTTAGTACTAGAAATTTAGATGACACAATAAATCAGAAAAGTTATAGGCTATCACAGAAATTCTGAAAAATTAGGCTATCACAGACATTTTGAAAAGGTTTAACTAGATGCATCGTGATTCACTGATAATTTAGAAAAGCCAATAAATATCTTTAAATTTAAATTTAGTTAGGCCTAATCAAAAAGAACAAATTTTAATGAACTTAAATTTAGATGTAGTTAGGCATAATCAGAAAAGCAAGACACATTGAACTTTCAATTAATCAGAAAATGCATTATAGGCCTATGGCTTAAGCGTCTGCACCAAAGAAGACCCGAGCTGATTCAATTATCTCCCGGAACAGCCGATCCGAGGCGGGCGGTGTAAGATGGATACCATCCCACCCAAAATCAGCTGCTGAGGTGTTCATGGACTGGTACCGGCTCCGGGTCCATGGCAGGTTTGCTCTTGAGCCACTGGTTAACCGAATTACGAATTTTGTTGAACTCGGCGGGTTCGACTCCTTTAGGGTTCTGGCGCTTCTCTATTCCTATTATGAAGCAGTGGCCTCCTGTCCTATTCTCTATCTCCCTAACCAACTCCTGGATCTCGTTGGCTAAATCCTTTGGTGCAACGCCTGACTTCACGTCGTTGCCACCGATGACAAGGTATGTCAAATTAGAACGCCAGCTAAGTAGTTGCTCCCAGGCTTCAGTACTCCTTAAAGTGCTTACTTTAGCCCCTGGGGCGGCAAGAGGTTTGACAGTGTAGTGGGGATGGTAAACTGGCTTATCAACATACAGATCCCGCACATATGAATGGCCTATTATGGCCACCTTTCTTATAAGGCCAGGGTAAATAGCCCTCTCTGGCTCAAAACATTCGCCTAGGCCCCCCCCTGCTGCGCTGTGCTTAAAGAAGCCTTGCGCCATGTTGGCAATACACAAAAACCCACGCGGCCGAAACAGACGAGAAAAACAGCGAGAGGGTAGCCATGCATATGCTCACGGACCAGCAAATAAAGGGAGCTCGCCGGCTTGGTGCCACAACACTAGGACGGGTGAAGGACCATATATTATATGGATATTCGTTAGTTAGATGGTTCAGTGGACTGTATTAGAATACCATACAATAAATTATATTACCTTATTACAGGAACTAGTGTTGTAGAGCCTAAGAGCCTTGTTATACCAAGGCTATGATCGAATGATGGCATCATAAAAGCGAGAGGGTTAGTCTAAAGGTTAGGAAATGATTACATGAAGAAGGGGGCCACTATATTTAATGATTGATGGGAATGATGATTAATGATCTATGGATTAGTATGGATAGATGGAGAAATGATGAGCTAAGTACTATCACTAATGGGGCGAAAGGTGAGGTGAAACACGAGAGTATAAGCAGACGGTCTGGTTGTGGTGGCGGCTAGGTAGAGAGTGAGTGCGGGGCCCTCACGTTTCACGGGAAGTGCGCCTCTATCACGCATGCGCAAATAGGTAGGGATTTATTTTCCCTTCCAATTATAATTACCTAAGTTCATAGGAATGATAGATTCCCCAATATCCAATATAGAACATAATTATTAACTTCTTAATTATTCTATATAACCATTGATCCCACAAACTTAATACTAAATACTTAATGTACGGTAATGTCTTAAAGTAAGACTGTCCATATCAGAGTTTGGACAGTGATGATGATGATTACAGTACTAGATATGATGGTGACAGTACTAGTAGTAGTGATGATGGTCATAATAGTAGTGATGATGGTGACAAGCAATGATGATAGTTGTAGTGATAATGATGACAGTAGTGATGATGGTGACAGTATTAGTGATGATGGTGAGTAGTAGTGAATATGGTGAAAGTTGTAGTGATGATGACAGTAGTAGTGATGATGGTAAGAGTAGTAGTGCTGACTGTAATAGTAGTAGTGCTGATGATAGTAATGGTGATAGTGACTAGTAGTGATATTGTCCCATCGCAGAGTTGGGTATGCCGTTTTGATTTTGGGCAAAACGGCACGTCTACTTTATTCCTAGGGGTAGAGGAGAAACGGATATAAAAAAAATAACTAAACCTGGGAAGATGAATTGGACTAGGCTATAAAATGATACCGGTCGGCGGTTGACTTACGTGTTAAAATGTATATGTAGGCTATCCAGTACCATTTATTAGGGGCCTACTAGAAGAAGGAAACGCTATATTTGCAGCTCTCACAGAAACTCACATTAAAGATCAGGAAGATAGTGAGGTATGGATTCCTGGTTACAACCTACATAGGGCGGACAGAACGCATAGATCACATGGAGGTGTAGCCTTGTACATACATGACTCACTGATATGTACTGAATTCCTAAATAACAGTAATGAAGTGGTGGAAATACTTGGAGTTAAAATAGAATCCCTAAATTTAGCAGTTATTGTTACATACAGGCCTCCAGACTCATCCCGAGAAGAATTCAAAACCCAGCTCAACAAAATAAAATCAGAAGTGGAAACCCTGGGGAACCCAACACCAAATATTATATGGCTAGGAAACTTTAACCTACCAAACATTAAATGGAGACAACTAGAAAACCAGTTAGTGGCAAATAACACCGGAGAAGCAAATACTAATACGAGAGAGCTTTTTGAACTTTGTGATTTTTTTAGTCTTACCCAACATATTGCTGAACCCACACGGGAAAACAATATCTTAGACCTGGTCTTCACTAACAACGACTCTCTAGTACACAGCATTAACATATCGGACACAACATTCTCAGATCATAAATTAATTGAGATCAAAACAACCTTAGAAAGTGTACAGACAACCTCAGAATCGAGAACAAAAACCGGCCCCTTCAGTAAATTTAACTTCAATAACAAAAACATTAGGTGGGAAGAGGTAAATCAAGAAATGGAGGAAATAGACTGGGAAGATTTAATGGATAACCTGACACCAGCAGAATGTCTAGTCTTAATAACAGAAACCATGACCCAAATCTGTAGCCACCATATACCTGCAAGACAAACAAAACGAAGAAGCAAACAAGATCGGGAAAGGAGGAGGCTGTACAGAAGAAGAAAATTACTCACACAAAGACGCACACATCAAAATCTACAGGATAGGCAAAAGGTCGAAATAGATAGAGAAATTGTGGAAATTGAACAAAGGCTAAGAATAACTACAACATATGGAAGAGGAGAGGAAAGCTATTGCAGGTATAAAGGAAAATTCCAAATACTTCTTTTCATACGCCAAACAAAAGGCTAAAACAACATCAAACATCGGCCCACTGAGCAAAGGGGACGGCTCTTTCACAGGGGACTAAAAGGAAATGAGCGAACTCTTAAGCAGGCAGTATGAAATGGCATTCAGTGAGCCTGATGAAACAAAAGTCATCAGAGACCAAAATATATTTTTCATGGAAACCTCCCCCACGGAAACCCCTCAGATGCTGGATATTGATTTCGGTCCAAAAGACATAGAAGAGGCCATTTCCAACATGCCATCCCACTCGGCACCAGGCCCGGACTCATGGAATTCGATCCTAATGAAAAAAATGTAAGGAAAACCTCTCAAAACCCCTGGCTATAATGTGGAGAAGGAGTCTAGACACTGGTGACATACCAGATAGCTTGAAAAATGCAATAATTGCCCCACTGCATAAAGGAGGGAGTAAAGCACTACCAAAAAACTACCGCCCGGTAGCTCTAACCTCTCACATCATTAAAGTTTTCGAGCGAGACCTGCGAAGCAAAATTTCAACATTCATGGAGGCAAATGAACTACACAACACCGGTCAACATGGGTTTAGAGCGGGAAGATCATGTCTCTCACAACTTTTGGAACACTATGACAAAATTCTTAACCCTTAATTAGCGGCGAGCAACATAAGTCGAGTTAAATAAAGCTGGACTATGTGGCGGCGCTCGACATAACTCGAGTGGCAATTTCAGCACGTAATGTTGCTGAGAGAGAGAGACAAGTGGTGGCAGGAGACTAGCGAGCGTATGACTGCTCCAGACCACCGCGGCGAACCTACTGACACAAATCTCAGCTCCCTCCTCCCTCTCTCACTCGCTACATACTCAATTATGTACTGAAAGTATCGAATTACCTGCTTTTTGCACTCGCGTTGCACGGTTATTGCAAGAAAACTATCCATCATACAAGGATCGTTATGGTGTCATTCGAAAGCTCTGTTTATGCCCTTTCAGGGATACGTACTTGTTTTACGTTCTGGGTCTTATTTAGGCATGAAAATGATCACGTAAACAGCCCTATTTTGGCTAAAAACACCCCGCTGTGCGGTACACATAAATAAACCGCATAGGCCGCTCGTAAGGTGTAAAGCGCTAGAAGAAAAGAAAAACGTGGATGTCATTTACACCGATTTTGCTAAGGCATTTGATAAATGTGACCATGGTATAATAGCCCACAAACTGAAAGCAAAAGGTATAACTGGGAAAATCGGACGGTGGATATACAATTTCCTCGTAAACCGAAAACAATCGGTAGCAGTAAACCAAGTCACTTCTGAGCCTTCGGATGTCAAAAGCTCAGTGCCCCAAGGAACAGTGCTAGCGCCCCTTCTGTTCCTCATACTAATTTGCGACATAGATACCAACACCAGACACAGTACGGTGTCGTCTTTTGCTGATGAGACAAAATTAAGTAAGATAGTAAACACACAAGAGGACACGGGCCGACTGCAGGAAGACATGAATGTAGTGTTCCAGTGGACCAGGGAAAACAACATGCAATTCAATGAGGAAAAATTCCAATTAATACGGTACGGAGATAATAATGGTGTTAAAGAAATTACAAATTACTTAACAGAATCTAACCACATAATAGAACGGAAAGACAGTGTGAAAGACCTTGGGGTATTAATGTCTGAAAATATGGGTTTCAAAGTACATAACCAGGTCAAAGTGGCGGCTGCGAAACGTCTAACGGGTTGGATTCTGCGTACTTTTAAAACACGCGGTGAATTGCCTATGATAACGCTCTTCAAATCTCTAGTGCTACCGCGGCTTGAATACTGTAGCGTATTAACATCCCCATACAAAGCAGGTGAAATAAATGACGTAGAGAGTGTACAAAGAAATTTCACTTCGCATATAAGTTCGATAAAACATCTACACTATTGGGAGCGTTTAAGAGCACTGAATCTGTACTCACTGGAACGTAGAAGAGAATGTTACCTAATATACACATGGAAAATCGCAGAGGGTTTAGTACCAAACCTACATACTCCGATAGTCATGAAATTCAGTGATAGGAGAGGCTGGGAATGCGAAATCCCCCGGATGAATAACAGGGGTGCTATGGGCTCTCTGTGAGAGGGCTGGTTATCACACAGAGGCCCACGTCTCTTCAACAAACTCCCACGGCGAGTAAGAGACATGAGGGACATCTCGTTAGACAACTTCAAGAGAGCCCTAGATGTCGAACTGCAAAAAGTGCCAGACGAGCCCATCCTCGCAAGGGAGCGAGCTGTCGCTTCAAACAGTCTACTGCACCAAATCATCACCCATAACGAGGGGCGTCGCGCTCCTTGGTGCCGCTAGAGGAGCGGCGAACACATCCAAAGGTATCCAAAGGTATCTATGGTAGTCCCAATAATATCTATGAAGTACTTCTAGTATTAAAGGAACTTGGCTGGGTTATACTGATGTTTTGGACCGACAGTTAGCTCATCGATCTTTTTAGGCCTAATAGGTCGGGTAGAGCATATACATTTTTGCTATATATATGTCATTAACACCTTATTGGCGGGCTAGGCGGTCTAGGGGGCCGTAGCGCCCAGCGTTTTTTTTTAACCCTAAATAGGGTTGTTTACGTGATCATTTTCATGCCTAAATAAGACCCAGAGCGTAAAACAAGTATCTATCCCTGAAAGGGCGTAAACAGAGCTTTCCAATGACACCCGAACCATCCTTGTACGACTGCTGGTTCTCTTGCAACGATCGTGCAACACGAGTGCAAAAACCCTGTAATTAGGTAATTTCCCTACATAATTCCCTGTGTAGCGAGTGTGAGAGGGGAGGAAAGGGTGGGATTCATGTCAGTAGGTCCGCCGCGGTGGTCTGGAGCAGTCATACGCTTGCTATGCTCCTCCCACCACTCATCTCTCTCTCTCAGCAACATTACGTGGTGAAAATGGCACACGACATAAGTTGTGAACCGCCACTTAGTCCATATTTATTTCACACGACATAAGTTGCGCGCCGCCAAAGAAGGGTTAAGAGCTGAAATGTATTATAAGGGAGAAAACAAAAAACGCTAAAATACATACTGTAAAACAATCGGTTTTTCAGCTAGTACCAATAGACGGCACCGCGCCTACCGTCGCCATTGTCTGCAGCTATCCAGACGCTTTCACACACAAATCATTCAACAGTGGCGCCACACTCGTCCATTCTCGTAATTATTTATTTTTCAGGAGCCAATTAGCTTCCTATATCCGATTACGTCACATTCAATAGCCAATCATATTCACAATGGGCCTAACCGCCACCCGTAACCCACCGCGGGTAGCTCACTTGAGCCATGGAGTCCTTGTGTAGTGGATGTGAACCTTGTTCTGACGATATTATTGAACAAACTTATCGAAAAGACAAGCCTAGTACTGAAATACTAAGAGCTCACGGTGTTCTGCCTACTATTGTCCAGTGTCCTGTTTGTAATCACCAGTGTGTGCTACGCGGGGACAAGCATAACCCTATATGGCGGTGCCATCATACGTTTTACAAACATTATAAGAAAAAACGTAATCATTGTGGGTGGTCTTCTTCACACTATAAAGGGACATTTTTGGCAGGCACGCACCTTTATCCTTGGCAAGTGGTTGGTTACATCAACAAGTGGCTGGACAAGGATTATAAGCATCGCCAAGCTGTAAAAACTTGAAAATTTCTGAACGTGTATGTATTGACTGGAGGAGTTTTTGTTCAGAAGTTACTGAGAGCTGGTTTGACTGTCAACATCCAATCGGGGGGCCCAATATAGCTGTTGAGATTGATGAAACACTCGTTGTCAGGCGGAAATATAACAGGGGCAGACTACCTACTTTGCACCACGTTTGGCTGTTCGGCGGCATAGAGAGGGTGTCTAAGAAGCGCTTTGTGGTCCCACTACTCGACGAACATAGCGAGGCTCGGCCAAGGAATAAAGATACACTTGTTCCTATTATTAAGAAATTTATTCTACCTGTCACTATTATTTATAGTGACTGCTGGAAGGCCTACAACACCTTAGATGAGGAAGGATATCTGCACTTCGAAATATACCACAGCGTGAATTTTGTTGATCCGGAGAATCCTCACATCCATACCCAACACGTGGAGCGGCTCTGGCGAGATATTAAAGAGTTCATAAAGAAGCCTGGGATCAAGGCAAAATATCTCTCACAATATATTGGCCGCTACATATTCATCAACGAGCATCCAAACAACGCCTTCCACGAGTTTCTGCTGCAGGCTGCCAAGTTATATCCTCCTCAATCGGATAAACCGGCTCCTCGACCTGCTCCAGACTCAGACGCCGAACACGACCCTGATGACCCCCCTCCACCTTCAGTTGAGGGTGACGACCCTACTCCACCTCTATTGGATCCTGACGACCCCTCTCCAGGTACTTCAGGTCAATAAGGTATGCAATTTTATCTTACTAAATTTACCTTTCCGTTATATTGGCTCGGACTTTTGCGATATTTAAGATTAAAAAAGACAGTAGGCTAATCTCATTTCGAAAGTTGGCTCGGGTTTTTCCAAATGTCAAACCCATAAAACGAGTAGGCTAAGGGATGTCCCATAATACTGTGTTTTTAATAACAAAGCACAGTTACCCAATCAGTGGGGGTGTACTAGGATAGGTTAGGTAAGGTTGTTTAGTTAGGCTAATAGCCTAGCACAAAAAAAATAATAAAAATAAAAAATTAAAGTAACGTAACCCAACCAGCGGGGGTGTGGGGGCGGCAGCCCCCACCCATATCCTAGGTTAGGTTAGGTTGTTAGGTTAGACTAATTAAAAAAAAAATAGATAAATCTACAGTTATACTACCCCTATTTTGTCGTTATTCTGTTGGTACTAATGGGTTAATATTATTAGTAGTAGACTTCGTATGGTTTGATGATGCGCGGAAATGTATATTTGACTTGAAATAGATACATTAACCCTTAAAAAGCGGCTCACCACTTAAGTCGAGTTAAATAAAGCTGGACTATGTGGCGCCGCTCGACATAGGTCGAGTGGCAATTTCAGCACGTAATGTGGCTGAGAGAGAGAGACAAGTGGTGGCAGGAGACTAGCGAGCGTATGACTGCTCCAGACCACCGCGGCGAACCTACTGACACAAATCTCAGCTCCCTCCTCCCTCTCTCACTCGCTACATACTCAATTATGTACCGAAAGTACCGAATTACCTGCTTTTTGCACTCGCGTTGCACGGTTATTGCAAGAAAACTATCCATCATACAAGGATCGTTATGGTGTCATTCGAAAGCTCTGTTTATGCCCTTTCAGGATAGATACTTGTTTTACGTTCTGGGTCTTATTTAGGCATGAAAATGATCACGTAAACAGCCCTATTTTGGCTAAAAACACCCCGCTGGGCGGTACACATAAATAAACCGCATAGGCCGCTCGTAAGGTGTTAAAGTAGAAAAGTCTTAATTAGCTTGTGTTGAAAAGACGTCGCCGGTACAGAATCGCTTTATGCTTGGAAAAGGACCTTATATTGATTAATCTACCTGAATTTCACACCAACATAATTATCACAGAGTAGGATACACCAGAACCACGCCAGCTGTCTGGGCTGGCGAGTATCTTCCGTCATGTTAAATAATTCTGTCAGTGTTACTCTGTCCTCTGTGCACACACAAACACACACACACACATACACATACAACACACACACATACATACACATACACATACACAACGCACACACACACACACACACACACACATACACATACACACACACATACCCTGCTTTAATTACACACACACCAGACCAGTGGATTTCTCTTATTAATTCAGCCACGGTGTAATGTTAGCCGTCTGTCTGTGTGTGTGTGTGTGTGTTGCTGTAGTATATACGCACACATACATACACATACAACCAGACACAAACACACACAGACACGGACAAATTCAGTTAGGGTTCAATGTTGACCCTGTGCGTATGTGTGCTGTCGTATAATACACACACACACACAATAACTCGGCTCTGGGTATAATATTCACACTTCATCTGAATGAGTGTATGTATGTAATCATTTTACTGCAGTGTATGTACAGTATATATATATTTGTATACACAGGCACACATACACTCACAACAAATAATAATAAAGTAGGTGTGCAGTTTTCACATTACAAAAAAAAAAAAAAAAAAATGCATACGCAACTCTGCGACCTAGAATTCTGAAAGTAGTATTACATCTCTTAGATAAATGAGTTTATATATAGTATGTATATATATACTAAATGTGTTTACACTCACAGCCGGACTTGAACCACCGACAGTCAAAACAAGTGCCCACACTTTAATCCACTATACCACAGCATGATAGAGGATACTTGTGTGTAGTGTATTAAAGCATAGACACTCGTCCTGACTCTTGGTGGTTCATGTCCGCCTGAGAGTATATATATATATAAATATTGTGATGTTAACCACTCCGTTAGAACCGCATGGCTTGTCCTACAGTGACTCGCTAGGATCGCCAGGGCAGTGGATGTGGCTACAGTTGATGTATTGTTGTGTGCTTTATTTCATATGAAAGCTTGTGTCATGGGCAGTCCAGAAAGGCTCTTTGTTTTCACCCATGTCAAGGCTTTATATATTTAATTGCAAAGTATATGTTTTATCATTAAGTAGTAATGATAGGAGTTGAGAGAGAGAGAGAGTAGAACAGAGTGTGGGGAGGCGCGCAGTGTTTTGCTATACTCGATGACGTCATAGCTGGCTGGCCTCGGGGATTGGTTAGAGGAGTTTTTTACCATGCTTGATGACGTCATGTTTAGCTAGCATCTTTAGCATTGGCTAGAGGACTTGTTACCGCATTTCCACGCGGTTCGAACTAGTGCTAGTATATATACTGCTCTCTGGCCACTCTCTCCCTCAGATCTGGTTTCTAGAACGCATCCCTCTTATCCCTTTGATATCTGTCCCCCTCTCTGCACCTGAGAATCTTTTCCTCTGCCTATTTCTCTCATTTTCCATATCTTTCACCACCTTTTATTAATATTATACCCCCTCTGGTTAACTCTGCATAATCAGCTTCATGCTGGCCAGTTGTATTGTGCGTTAAGGTCTGATATAACCCATGTATGTTAGTTGTTAAGATAAGTTGATCACGAAGCATTGGTTGGCATTCATATTGTTCAGTACCGCTTCCTATAATTATTAGTGTTCTGCTAGATTAGATAATGCTAGACTAGGAGTCTGATACTATAAGGTATTGTTTCCGATGAGTGCTGGCTTTAGTTAAAAGCTGCACGACATACCTGAGAACTGGAGTTGATTGGGTAAATTCTAGTCTGTGTGCCATTGAGAATAGAGCATGCACGAATGAGGGCTTTTTGCCTATACCATTCTGCACTGTTCTAGGCTCAGTTGTTTGTCTTTGAGGTACGCCAGGAGAACGCTTAATACTTCGGTATTAAGGTTTCTCAAGAGAGCTACCCTACCCTATAACGTAATATTTGACACACAGACTTGAGATTTGCACTAGGCTATGCGGCATGCCATGCGCACCAGTATCTCGTATCATTGACTCTAGCTAGACTTTATCAGTCATAGTAGACATTAAGTATATTAAACCAATTACTCTTATTATGCATACCCGTTTATGATTACACAAGCATTTTGCAGCCTAGTTTGATGTATTGAGACACAAACGACTTAGGCTCTTTTTGTTGATAGGAATACTGCATTGTCGTGGCGATTATTATTATTGTTGTAGCGTTTAGGATATTCTGGGCTCCGACTGCATTATATATCCTGCCTTTTGTGTGCATAGCCTGCACGAGCATTGTTCCGCTGCCTGCCTTTTTGGGTTCCATTTCCGATTCGAGCATCTTGATAGCATCTAACATTTAAAGAAGATTCCTTGTTGGTGTTGAAGGACTTTAGTGCACTTTCTTTCATGCAGGAGTGCCTGACATTTATTGATTAAAGTAACGTAAGCTGTAACTTCTCTTACCACCTTACTTTGCATACCATAACCAAGCACCTTCGGTTATAGGTAGTAATAGGCTGTTTTCACATAACATTAAGCCTAGAGTAGACGCACATTTATTGAGAGTTTGATAACCTATTATTGCATATAGAACTCTGGAGAGTATTTGTGTTCTTTGTTCACTGGGAATATACATCAGAGGTTGGATCTAGCGCTTTCCGTTGTAGCATTTATGCCATTACTAGTCCAATGAATAAGAGCCCTGATATATTTAAACCTCAGTCGTAACAAATGGCGACCTTGCCTAGGATTTGGTGAACCTATATTTATTAGCAGGGAACATTTGTTGTTTTGGGGAATATTTTGCAGGGATCAGCAAGAATAATTTTTTTTTGCAACATAGTATAGCCCTTGAGTATTTCCGAGAATTTTTGTGTGTATATCGAGGTATAAGAGTTTGGGGTGCTTCTTTTCTGAATATTGAGGTGAATTTTTTTTGTGAGCATCATGTCTTATACCGGATCAGAGGAGAATGGTGACACAGTACGTAATGTCGAAACTGAGGAACAGCAGTATGATGAAAGGGTTAATCAGGTGAACTGTGAGGAGGATGCTAGGATATTTTTGCAATGGCCTGTTACTGCCGAGCGGTTGGAGGGTATGGATCGGTACGGTCTTCAATGCCTGGCCACAGCTATCGGTCATGCGGGTACTAGCAGCATGACCAGGGATAATTTGATAGCGTGTGTACTGGGCAGGGTGACTGGTGAGCGAGATGGGTTGAGTGCTCAGAGCCCTTCGGCCATGCTTCCCCTACACTCGACTCCCAGCCATCCCAGTGGTTTGCCGACCCCGGGTACGATTCCACAGTTGGGTGGTGACTGGCAGGGTGGGTTGCCCCTGGGGGGACCACCGGTAATTTCAAACATTGTAGCACCTTCACCTCCTCAAGGGTTATCTCCAGAATTATTGTTTAAGCTCGAATTAGCTAAGATCGAGGAGAGAAAATGTCAGCTTCAACAGCAACAAAGGGCATGTGAGCTTCAGCAGCAACAAAGGGCATGTGAGCTTCAGCAGCAACAAAGGGCATGTGAGCTTCAGCAGCAATTAGAATTAGCCAAGATAGAAGAGAGAAAAACTATTAGTCACCAGCACATAGAGCTAGCAAAAATCCAAGCTGATTTAGAGTCGACTAGGTACTGTGCCGACATGGACGTAGAGAAGTCGCGAGTAGAGACGATGGGACAGCGACTTGGGGCTGGTAACCGTGCTCATGATCAATCTCTCTCGCACTTATTGAAACTGGTTCCGGTGTTTGATGAGAGTGGTGTAACAGAATTTTTCGCACGCTTTGAGAAGAAGTGCCAGGAACACCAGTGGCCAGAGAATAAATGGGCAGCACTTGTATCCTCTAGATTAATAGGCAAGGGTCTTAAAGCCTACGATGCGTTACCTTTGGAGTCATGTATTGTGTATGAGGATCTCAAGGAGGTTGTCCTGAGGGCTTACGAACTGCAACCAGAAAAGTACTGTTTGAAGTTCCGGGGTGTAACTAAGGGAAGAGATAGCACCTTTTTGGAACACGCCCGGGACTTGTCCGATGCTATGGGGAACTGGCTCCGATCTGAGAAGGTAACAACATTTGATGGAGTTAAGCAGTTGATGATGTTGGAGCAGTTCTTTAAGAGCACGGGCGGTGATCTAACTTTGAACTTAAAGGAGAAAAACCCAAGAACTCTAGTCGAAGCAGCAGAACTGGCTGATCGACGGCTGTCGTTGATTCGGGGTTGCGGGTCCTCACAGAAGTACGATGCAAGTGCTAGGGACCGTTATCCTCCCCCTCCCCGTAGCAATGACACATTTAAACAAAAGAGCTATGAAACTAAAACTGAATCCAAACCTAACACCACACCGTATGTGAAAAGTCAGGGGCCTTTTACATCACAGTATAAGCCGAAACCGAAATTTATGTGTTTTAAGTGCCACCAGGAGGGTCAATAAGGCAAATGAGTGCCCTAGTCGACCTCCTCCGGCAGCCGTGTCTTTTGCTCACGGCATTGGAGTGTTCAAGAGGACATCGGAGTTTGTTAGAGGCAATTCTTCCGAGGTAAATACACTGCCAGTGCAGAAGGATCCGGAAGGCTTATTCCCTGTCCGTGATACCTTTAGTGACCACAGGGGACTCGGTTGTGTGGAGTGGGGGGGGTAGAAGACATGAGGTGAGAATTTTGCGTGACACTGGGGCATCGCAAACATTGTTGAGGAATTTCACTGGTAAACCTGTAAATACGGCGCGGGTGGTTGTGGTTCAGGGAGTTAATGCAACAAGGTCATACCCGCTTGTAAGAATGTAGATGGAAGTTGATGGTGTGACTCGTGACCTGGATGTAGGAATTGTGGAGAAGTTACCTGTTGGGGGTGTCGACCTCCTTCTCGGCAACGACTTTGCGGGGCCTACTTCTGAGGCTCCACCCTTGGTCGTTGCCAGAAGCCGGCCGACGTGAGTAGGGAGGAGCAGGAGTGGGTTGAGAAGTGTCCGGTGCAACCTATGGCGTGTGTTGCCACCAGATCTCTTGCATCCAGGGAGTCACATTCTGGTCAACAGTCTTTAGACAAGAGGAGGAAAGGTACCGAGAAGGTGTTGAAAGTTGATGCGGTTGAGAGTTTAGTATCAACGGACATTCTCGGGGACTCATTATTAGGACCAATTTTCGAGTCTGGAGAAGACCCATTAAAAGTTAGTAAGAAGGCAGAGGATGGGCTTAAAAAGACGAAGAGACAGCAACAATACACAGAGAGAGAGCAACGGGAGGCTAAATTCAGAGTAGGAGGGGGGCATGAGTTGTTTGGCGAACACTTAGATAAGCTTGCTCCTTCGGACATTCGTAAATTGCAATTAGAAGACCCGGAGGTTCTTGAATGTGGTACCGGTGCTGTCGAGTTGGAGGAGGACAGTGATGCACAGTCGGGAGATGTAGCAACAAGGTACCCTGACGCGTACCCTATGAGAAATGGGTCAGCGAAGACGGTGGTCCGAAGCTTGCTAGTATATTTTTCCCAGTATGGTTACCCGCAGGGGATTCAGTCAGACCAAGGATCCAACTTCACTTCTAACCTCTTTGTTCAAGCAATGCCGCAGCATGGGATTGTTACGGTTGTGTCATCTGCGTATCATCCGGAGAGCCAGGGTGTGTTAGAGCGATGGCACTCAGCCTTGGAATCTGTGCTTCGTTGTTGCTTTGAGAGTGGGAATGGTT
>CM064570.1:22773396-23047693 GCA_032716605.1 Paralithodes platypus | reverse complement strand
ATTTGCTTTAAATGTCAACATAATGTATTAATAAATGTATTTCTTATTGTTTTAGGTCTGATGATGACATATGTTAATGTCGAAACGTTACCAGTACAAAAATAAAGATGTTCGTGTTTACCTTGGTGTTGCATGCCCTTATAAGACTCCGCTTCCCCCGAGGAGAATCTATTGCCACTAGGGTGTATTGAAACAACTGTTGCAGACTATGACGAACACATTGTATATATATAAGGGTGTATTGAAACAACTGTTACAGACTATGACGAACACATTGTAAAATGGAAAATAAACATATATTGTTGTATCACATTTTTCCCATTAATGTGTTATTTTAGAGATAAATGCCTTTTTAAAAATGTAGCAAAAGAGGGTTACAAGTAAAGCACTAAATTATTAATACATGATAAACCTATTTATTATAGACTTAGCTAAAGGGAAAGCATGGGTTTACCTATTCACACATTAGTAATTACGAAATAAAAGTATCTTAGAATGTGGTGATGATATTATGTGGTTAGCAGAAAAATAATAATTATTAGTAACATAATAGCGAAAACAAAATATGTAACATTTGTAACTCTGGTCATGGGATATAATGCTGATGCCCAAGTCTGGGTCGGGTATCCCAACGAAGCAGAAGGTAATTCAATCGTTTATGAAGCGTAGTTCTATTGGGGGCTGATTATTCTCGCGCAATTGTTACGTATTTAACGAAGATAGTATACTGCATGTACAGTACAGCCATGTTCAGGAATGAAGAGTCATCGAGCAATACGAAAAGTTATAGGAGCCAACTGTAACATACTGTACAATTGTGAACACTTAAACCTGACCAAAGTTATAGGAGCCAACTGTAACATACTGTACAATTGTGAACACTTAAACCTGACCAAAGTTATAGGAGCCAACTGTAACATACTGTACAATTGTGAACACTTAAACCTGACCAAAGTTATAGGAGCCAACTCTAACATACTGTACAATTGTGAACACTTAAACCTGACCAAAGTTATAGGAGCCAACTGTAACATACTGTACAATTGTGAACACTTAAACCTGACCAAAGTTATAGGAGCCAACTGTAACATACTGTACAATTATGAACACTTAAACCTGACCAAAGTTATAGGAGCCAACTGTAACATACTGTACAATTGTGAACACTTAAACCTGACCAAACACTCGTGTTATAAAAGAGTGAGGTTAAAGACAATTAATGACATACACAGACATACATACACACACACACAAACCTCTCATTTCCATGTTTATGTAAGGTAAATAAAATAAGCGTGACAAAGGGAGACATGTGTGTGTGTGTGTGTGTGAAGTGAAGTTTCCTTAATTATTGCTCATTGTCTCAATTATAACGTCATCGACTATTACTGACAATATTGGTGTGTAACAGTTGTACTGTACAAATAATAGGTTATATATTTGGAAAACAGGCATGATATCATGTCCACGCCGATAATTCGATATTTGAGCAGATTCGAGTGGAATCCGAAGCTTCGTAAAAAGCCTCGAATAATTTTTCAAAACTCTATTACATCACTTGGTGGGAATTATACAGTATTTGTTTCAATTAATCTTCTTATTACACTGTAATGACCATGTACAGTCACAAGCATAAGTACTGTGACACCAACCAAATAATTTTCGCCCCTTTGTCTCCAAAGGTATTGCAAAACTTTGTATTAAAACTCACAATTATTTCTGTATTTCATTCTAGCTACCGTCAAACGATTTTATTCAGCTTAGTATAAACCCCTATTGATGAAGGAGTTGACGTTATGTGGTTGATGTCGCAGCATTTATGTTCGTGACTGTACAGCAGTGGTAATTAATTCTGATCGATTTAGAAGTGTCGAACTGATTAAAAGAATCTCTCAAATTCAAATACCCAGTATAAATTAGTTACGAGATTCAATTCAACCCGAGACCGCTTCGAATATGTTTGTATGTGAATAAATGTTCACAACTGTACAATACGGTACATTAAATAACATTGGGCAATAACTTCATAATGGCCACATTTTGTGGTTCTATTTATCATTCAACATTGGTAATAATTACTAACATATGACAGTAATATCTGCAGACCACTTGAAGATCGTAATTTGTTTCATCCAAGATACCTTTGGTGTTTCCCATGTTGAAAGAAAGATACATACATGTGTGATGTTAACAGAAAATAATTTTAGTTGTAAACGGTTTATAAAGGGAACATAAATTACATTATGTCAACCAAATAACTAATTATGTTCATAATTAAAAAATCCTGGGTATAAACTAGGAGATTGGGGGGAGGAAGGGGGCGGGGGAGTGAAGGGGGCGACCAATGCCAGTGTTCGGTTTATAGCACATGCTTGGACGACACTGATTATTTTACTGTATATCCTGTAAATCATTAATGCTTAATTATTGTATATTTCATTATAGAATAAAGTGAACTTGTTTTTTAAATCTGTACTTAGCACTTGAAGTCTGTAAGTGTTGTTTCAATACACCCTAGGGTGTCCCAAAATAGATGTGCCAAGCTCCAGAATATGACTATAGAGATTATTCTAAGCAAAACATATTCCATACAGGTCATTCTAAATCTTAACCGTTTAATTGGTATTGAAGGTTTTATTTAGTGTCCTCCCCCACATCACTGTAATGGACTCTTCCATGTCAAATAGTTTCCAGCAGGTCCAAAGTGAGCTAATATATCTATAATAATTTTGTAACTTACATAATTAATATATCTCGATAATAACATGGACAAATATTTGTATATGGATGGGGTTGTGGTAAGCTCTAGGACAGCTATGCCAGTCTTATGGGGAAACCTATCTATCTATCTATTGCCGGACGCCGCGCTGTGATCCCCAACGGGATGGCCATGAACGAAACGCCATCATGCACCTCTGTCCCAAGTCAGTCGATGCCCCTCCTCCCATCCAGCAACGCCTTCACTCATATACTTCTTCACTCCTTCCATCCACCTCTCATTCGGTCTACCTCTTCCTCTCTGTCCTTCCACCTCGCTCTCGTTCATTCTTATAGTCATTCTCTCGCTTCCCATACGTTCCACATGGCCGAACCATCTCAAGGTGTTCCTTTTCAGACTTTCCAGCACATCTACATCCACACCACACCTCTCTCTTACTTCTTCATTCGTCTGTCTATCCCTCCATGTAACTCCGCACACACTTCTCATGTAACTCATTTTCACCCCTCTCACTCTTGGTCTGAGTCTCTCCACCAACGTCCATCCATTGCTCCCGTAAGTCAGTGTCGGGATTACCACACTGTAGTTATCAGCCACCACCCAACCCTATTATCGCCCTTAAATTCAAGTTATCTGTCAATATAAAGTACAAATATACAAAAAATATGTATTTTTGTATATTTCTATTTTGATATTGACAGATAACTTGAATTTAAAGGCGATAATAGGGTAGGGTGGTGGCTGATAACAACCGTTTTTGATAAAGGAGCAATAATGGTTTTGTGGTTCTTACAGGTAAGCCAGGGTAGCTTGTCCGTTTATTAGTCATTAATGTGTTACTTTAACCTCATGACACAGGGACAAGTGGCTTATTTCTACACTTTTGGTAATGCACTATATTGACGAAAATTAGGGCACGGTGTGAAAAATGCTGTGTCAAAATATCATACTGATCCAACCCTTTGTTAATAAGTTATTCCCGAAATACGATGTAACACGGCTTCTGAAACCCATAGTAGTGCTGATTTATGAAAGAGAACTGAACCCAGTGTTTTAAAGACTTCAATCTGTTTCTAATTAATTCGTTCATCAAAACTTTTGGTTTCACTATAGTAATGTTTAGGAATGTGGCCGATTGTAATATTTTCTCTCCCACATAGAGAGTCTGTAGCTCCCTTGAAACACTCTCACTATCATAATCAAGGGACTGGAGTTATCGTAGAGGCTCCAGTCCTGACGTTATCCTTGACTTACAATGTGCTGGCTTAATAATCCAATAGGGTTGATAGCCTCTGAAGTCCTATTTTAACTAAAAACATAATCACATTCACATAATTATAAACATATATGCAGTTATGCACTCTCTCTACCCCCAACAAATATATAGAACCACACAAGCATGCACTCTTAAACACTCAAAAACATATAGCCCACATAATCATACACACTCTCTTATACAGAAGAAGAAGAGGTTGTAGGCACCAGCCGTATATGGTGGTACAGTTCCGAGCATATGAAACAGAGACACTGCAGCAGTTGTCTCCTCAGCCACGGGGAATCCCCTGTGTGTCCCTCTGTGGCTGAAGAGTTTCGATGGGGCAGAAGGGGAAGCAGAAATAATATACTTACCAGGAGATGGGAAACTACCAATCTAATGTACAGTACAGTACTAAAAAAATTGTGTCCCTAAAGGTTGCCAAATGCCTATTAATCGACCACAAAATAGCGTCATCTGCTGTTGCTATCCAGAACTAATAGTGGCGAAAATCTACGGGATCGCACTTCTCTTTCATTCATCCACGCTGTGTACTCCCAAGTACTGTACAGTAATCACAAATTTGACATACTAATAGACAAGATCTACATTATGTAGCCTCTTATGTATCCTGTTACCACATTTATGTACTCAAAAATATTGTTCTCTGGCATGAACGGAATATATTATGCTGCATAAAAACAACATTTCACCATTGCTTTATTCACACATCACAAAAATATTGTAGAATAAATAGATGTTTTCATTGCTAATTGAAGGAACACTTGGTTTGGCAATTAACCCCAAAACATCGACCATCCTCAATAGAGGTTTTTCTGATGCACTGCAACTGTCCTCAATAGATCCAGAGCATATTTTTTTTTAGAAAACACCCCAGTGGCACTCAAAACAAAGCAATTTGTGATTAGGTAAGATGATTCCCCTCCATTACTTTCTATCACTCCTACATATGTGTCCCCCACCCTTCCCCTCCTCACCCCCCTTTTCCCCCTTCCTCAATTATCAGCTATTTTTCCTCTTATTCCCCCCTTTTATCGGGTAATTTTCGGCACGAATTTCCCCCTCCCGGTCTTTTTAACACGGGTGAGTCAGCTAGAGATACTTGCAACACAGAGACTTCTACTCAGACTCGCCAGTGCCGCTTTACAACTCAGAGAGGGTGGATATACGTCCCCCCAGCTCTCGCCGCATCATACGACCTTGTGGCAATAATACGTCTTTTTCACCCCTCAAATGCTATTCTCACTTCTTTTATTGCTCTTAAATGTTCATATGTTCATATTAAAAGCAAAATAGGCGCATATGGTTAAGTAATAATTATATATATGTTACATATGACAATTTTCGTCATAATAGAACCAAATATCTTTGCTCGGCGGGATGGTTTAGATTACCATAGCTTCGCAGTTTATGAGTTAAGTCTTACACACGATGCATTCCATGCAATAATGCAAGCTAATCATATGACCTTAGCTGTATTTTTTTCAAGGACAAATAAAGACAACATACTCAACATACTTTATTATTTTACCATATTTGTTTATAAATATATATATATATCTTTCTTTTTCAAGAGAAAGGCATCAACTTCAAATATATTGATCTATAAGTCATCCGACAGGACAACTATCCTACCTTATCCCAAACTAGATTGGTTAGGTTCTTCAATATCCCTATGACTGACACGAGTGGAATATAACCGAAAATCGGTATTCAGGGAAACGACATCACCGAACCTTTTCTTTCATGATTTCTTTGTATTATGTCGGAATAAGAGGCCTATCCCAATTTAAAATAGCGTAGGCTATGATATGGTTGGTTATGGCTTGCTTATTTAAGCTATTTAACCTAATAAGCGCGTAGGTATGGTATTTGAAACCTCCCGCCAGGCGAAGGTAATTTGGTTCAATCCTGACTAAAATTGTCATTTTACCATTAATATCGTTATTACTTATTCATATGCGCCTATTTTACGTTTAATATGAAGATAATAACATGTAACAACAATAAAACAAGTGGGAATAGTGTTTGGATGGTCAAAATTGCGAATTATTGCCGACCGGTCATTCATGAAATGTGGAGCAGAAGCGAGGCACACCTTCCCCTCGCGAGGCCTGAAGTCAGACTGACTCACTCCCTCACACTCTCTGATACACCACACACTCGCTAATCACATGACCACGCCTTAGAACTGGTTTGGAGATATTGGCATTATAACTACACCAATAAATATGTCAATAAGAGGACAAATAGGTGATAATTGAAGGGGGGGGGGGAAGGAGGTGATTTTGACACATGTGGAGGAGTGATAGGAGGTATGGAGGGGAATTATCTCACTTAAACACCATTTCTTCTTTTTTAAGTGCTACTGGTCTCTGTTTAGGCCTTGGCTCATATGAGGACACTCGCCGTCGCCCAGTACGGACTCATATGAGGACGCTCGCCATCCATGGGTTAAAGAATCAATCGTTAAGGAAAGACCAGGGAACGAATTAATTTGTGTCCGGAGCATGGGTAAATCACTATTTACCAGCTGATTTACCTGAACTGATCAATTAATATTGCATCTGTCACAGCAAAGATACTTTCAGACCATGCCACTGGAAGAATGGAAGATTACTGATTGACTAAGAGAGCATAAAACATTCTGATTTGTCATTCACAAAACCATATAGCGGTCTTGTGTTTTTTTGAAAGCTGATTACTAGTCTGGCTTTAACATATTTAGGCATTCCTGGTAAAATTAGCAACTATCTATTAATATATACCAGAAAACAATTGTATACCACTGAATACATAACCCTTTCTTCTACTACAACACTTGATATAAATAACTTTTCTATAGAAAGTCAATTATAACAATGGCAAACCCAATTGTCCTTGTCTGCAAAGGACCGATAATGCAAGTTTGTATTACGTGTACCAGGAGTCAATAAGTGGTCAGGTACCAGACCCTTCACATAAAATGCCCTAGAGCTTGCCCTAAAGCCTACTAGATGCTAACGCCATCTGTTTTGTTGCTATCCGTCAAAAAGTGGTGGGGTCCCAATAACGACTATGGCCGCGCCCACACGAGCTTGAAACACGTCATGAAGCATGGTCGAAACACTACTTTGCACATGTTTACATTCATGTTCGAAGTATCTCATTTGGACGTTCAGAGGAAATTGTTCAAACAGTTGTTTGAAGACTCACGCGAATTGATGCGGAGGAGAACAGGGTAACCAACTGTGCGGGTTTTTGTATTTTCTGGTTGGCAGGATTGGTAATACCAAGTATTGCAGTGATACTGTAATCATAGAAGAGGCATTTTATATGATATCCATAGGGCCGTTTCTAGCCTTTTGGGGGCCCTATCCGAAATGCTGTTTGGTCGGCCCCTATTTTGTGAAACTATGGTGGAGAGATTCAAGACCCTCTAAGGTGGTCCGGGGGCATGCCTTTAACATTTAAATGCATTAATCTGGTGCACTTTAATAGGAAAAGAGCCTAGATCCGTGAAAAACGCTTAACATCTTAATTTTCTCTAAAATTCAAATATAACATCTCAAGTTGACCCCAGCAATTTAAACCTATAGACAAAATATAAGTGGGACACACTGGGGCTCCCCTACAGGATTTACCGAATCTGCATTATAACATCTCCTAAATGTGCATAAATGAGACAGATGCTGCACCCAATTTTATATATGTGTTGTATATGAAATGAGATAAAATAGTTTGTATATATAGGGCTAATTTGATATAAATTGCCTTAGGATAGGTATTGGGTTAATTTATGTCATGATACTGTAGTTTAGGATATAAGTTAGGTTATAGGCCTACAATTTAGGATTGGGTAAATTAGGTAAAGATTGGCTAAGTGTTTGTTAGATCAGGATAAGCTAAGTTATACAGGGATACAGTTGGGATAAGTTAGGTTAGAATAGTTAGGCTAGTTTAATTTGTTTAGTCATTGTAATAAAATTAGCCTATATACAAAAAATGTAAACTTATTCTCACCAAGATGCATAGGCTATATTATTAAATCAACATATCCTAACCTAGTTAAAATATGAAAGGCTACCATACATTATTCTTTTGAAATTATCCTAATTAGGAAAAAAACATCTTTTTCTCTCAACCTTCGAATTTAAACCCACGACGGTTATCACTCACCACCTAGCTTACTGATGGTGGGAGGTGTTTATCCTGTTCATGATTTTCTTTCGAGTCGTGACCTTCAGCTTTTGTTGTCTAATTGCACTGCATTTTCGGATAAAATTAATATAATGGCGTTATCATGGCATAACCTCCACTTTTTATTAGCGACTGCAAAACATTACGAGTATGTAGGGCATCTATTTAGGCCGAAATAGGCGTAAATAAAGCCAAAAAGACTTTATAGACTTCAGCCTATGTTAGTAGATGACGATGATCATGATCGTGCGTGGAGCCTGTGATGGGAAAATGGCGATTTCATGTCCAAGATCGAAGGACGACGGAAAATATGTCCAGTGTAATATAGCCCCTTAATTCATAAGCTGCGCAGCTATGGTATTTGAAAGTGCCCGCCATGCGAAGGTATTTTGGTTCATTCCTGACGAAAATCGTCAATTTACCATATACTGTATATAATTAATACTTATCCATATGCACCTATTTTAATTTTAATATGAACATATGAACATTGGAAAACAATAAAACAAGTGGTAACAGCAATTGGCTGGTGAAAATCGTATATTTTAGCCCCACGGTCGTAATCTGACCTTGACCGGCGAGAGAGAGACACCCTCCCTCTCTCTTGTCTCGCATGGTACTGAGAAATAAGGGGAGCTCTCAAACTGGCTTAGAGCATCGGAGATGCACACCTCCATCCTCCCCCCTCTCTCCCAGCTGTCCTCGCACGAAAATAGTCGATAAATATCGGGAATAATAAGGAAAATACTGGATAATTGAGGAAGGTGGAAAAAGGGGGGGGGGGACACATGTGTAGGAGTGGTAGCAAGTAATGGAGGGGAATTATCTCACCTAATCACAAATTGCTTTGTTTTGAGTGCCACTTGGATGTTTTGAAAAACAAATGTATGCCTTGGATCTTAAGAGTATGGCCGCATTCGCCCAGTAGAACCTCTTAACCCAGGGACTGCGGCCAGACTCTTAAGAGGTTCTACTGGGTGAATGCGGCCAGACTCTTAACCCTTCCTTAGCGGGGTGTTTTGGGCTATTTTGGGCATATTCAGGCCCTTCTGAATGATCAATCAAGTATGTGCATGAAAAGAAATGTATTCAGCAAAAAACTAGGCGCTAAAAGCTTCAATATGAGACCAGAACGAGCTACGTAGCACTCGTCGTTCTCATGCAGTGGTGCCACCAACATGGGAGTTTAGCGTATAGCGGCATATTTTTTCCCACTACGCTCACTACTGGTAACACTGCCGGCCTCTCGAGAACAGAGGGAGCATGAGTCAGTGGGTGGCGGTAAGCCCTGGGTGTCGGACGTGTGGCCTGCTGCGCTCCCGGCCATTTGCACTCGATTTTAACCCTTTAAAAGCCTTAATAATGCTCCTAACTTGCTGCAAATTGGTGCACGACTTAAGTCGAGCGCCGCTCTTTAAGGGTTAAGATCCAAGGCTTGGAAAAAAAATGAATTAAAACACCCCAGTGGCACTAAAAAAAAAAAAAATTGTGATTAGGTGAGATAATTCCCCTCCATTACTTGCTACCACTCCTACACATTTGTCCCAACCCCCTCCTTTTTCCCCACTCCTCAATTATCCGGTATTTTCCGTATTATTCCCGATATTTATCGATAATTTTCGTACGAGGACGGCTGGGAGAGGGGGGAGGATGGAGGAGTGTATCTCTGACCCTCTAAGCCAGTCTGAGAGCTCTCCTTGCCTCTCAATACCATGCCAGACACAAGAGAGGGAGGGTGTCTCTCTCTCGCTGGTCAAGGTCAGATTACGACCATGGGGCTAAAATTATTATTTTCACCAGCCAATTGCTGTTACCACTTGTTTTATTGCTTTCCAATGTTTATGTGTTCATATTGAAAGTAAAATAGGCGCATATGGATAAGTATTAATTATATATATGGTAAATTGACGATTTTTGTAAGGAATGTACCAAATATCTTCTCATGGCGGGCACTAAATTTCAAATACCATAGCTGCGCAGCTTATGAGTTAAGAGTCTGGCGGAAGTCCCTGGGTTAAGGTTGCCACAGGTCCTGGAGGACACTAGGTTGCACAGGCAAACTGGTTGACTAAAAGGTGAAATACACTCTCCATATAATATGCTACACATGGCAACACCATGAATGTCTTACCTTTGCTCTGTGAGCTTTTATTTTCTTCAGTTTGTTTTGTTTTTCTTTTTTTCGGCACCAGAAGGGTATGTCCTTTTCGACGCCATGTTACCATCACTCCTCAGTCCTCACTGACTTATGGCTGACACTACTAGTGTTGCCAGGAGTGTCAGGAGAAACAAGTACAATTTCGGGAGTTTCTTATTTAATACATTACTTACATTATTCACTTTATGGCACTTACAATAATTTTGAAGCAATAATTCTCAATTTCTAAAAAAGTAATAATTAACAATAACTCTTAATTTCTAAAAAAAAATAAAAAATAATGGTAGCTTAGCTCTGGTGGCTTTGGGGGCCCTATGCAACCACATAGTTCGCATATAGTAAGAAACTCTAGCTATTGGATGCCAGGCATCCATTAGCTAGAGTTATATAAAATAACTTTCTTACTGTTTTAACCCTTGTCTAGCGGGGGGTTTTGGGCTTATTTGGGCATATTCAGGCCCTCCTGCATGATAAATCAAGTATCTGCATGAAAAAAAAAATATTTAGCAAAAAAAAGGCACTAAATCTTCAAAATGAGACCAGAACGAGCTATGTAGCACTCGTGGTTCTCATACAGTGATACCAGTAACATGGGAGTTTAGCGTATATCGGCATATTTTTCCCAGCTATGCTCTCTACTGGCTACACTGCCGGCCTCTCGAGAACACAGGGAACATGAGTTAATGGGCGGCGGTAAGCCCTGGGAGTCGGCTGTCTGGCCCGCTGCGCTCCCGGCCATTTGCACTCGATTTTAACCCTTTAAAAGCCTTAATAATGCTCCTAACTTGCTGCAAATTGGAACCGGACTTAAGTCCGACCCCGATCTTTAACACCTTACGAGCGGCCTATGCGGTTTATTTATGTGTACCGCACAGCGGGGTGTTTTTAGCCAAAATAGGGCTGTTTACGTGATCATTTTCATGCCTAAATAAGACCCAGAACGTAAAACAAGTACCTATCCCTGAAAGGGCATAAACAGAGCTTTCGAATGACACCATAACGATCCTTGTATGATGGATAGTTTTCTTGCAATAACCGTGCAACGCGAGTGCAAAAAGCAGGTAATTCGGTACTTTCAGTACATAATTGAGTATGTAGCGAGTGAGAGAGGGAGGAGGGAGCTGAGATTTGTGTCAGTAGGTTCGCCGCGGTGGTCTGGAGCAGTCATACGCTCGCTAGTCTCCTGCCACCACTTGTCTCTCTCTCTCAGCCACATTACGTGCTGAAATTGCCACTCGAGTTATGTCGAGCGCCGCCACATAGTCCAGCTTTTTTTAACTCGACTTATGTTGCTCGCCGCTAATTAAGGGTTAAGGGTTAAATACTCTATATACCTTATGAAGTAGACCCGACTGTCATGTGCCGTTGTTGGCATATGCATAGGGTCGAGCAAATTACCTTGTGGATCAGTTTGAATGAAACTGACTACACCTGCTAACTTAAACTATTAACCCTGTCCGTCATATTAAATTAACTTACTTACGGGTTGGGCGGAGTGCCCGGTATTTCCCTCCCAACACTCGTTCTTACACTGACGCAATTTCGCGTCATAAACTTATTATTGAGCTATTTCACTAAGTTCATATGATACTTTTGGGCAACATCGCCATATGACGCGATCGCGTCATATGTGACGGAAGGGGTTAATGTTATGCCTTTTATTGTTCATCCTATCGTATTACATTATCGTGTCATGGCGATCTGACCGAAGCTATTTGTGCACCTTTTCCTCCTTTCTCAATAAATCAATTATTAGACGACTTCAATATAATTATTCCATCAATGGCAGATGTTTCAATATGTTCAAAATACTTTTATCTATACTATAATATTAATGAGTATTGTTATTAATAAGTATTAGTATAAGCTACTCTTACTATGATATACAAGTATTCTGTTCACGGAGAAAGAGGAGGACCCAGGTAGGCCTAATCACGAACATCTGTATTGTTTTCAATATTTCGACTTGTGATCTATAAGTAGGCGTAGGGATGTGGCGACCCTATCGTCCGTCACTTTGTGGCGCAGATAGCCTCTGGAGGCTAGGATTGGGAATCCCACCTCCAGAATTGTTAGGAGGAGACTGTAGACACCAGCCGAACAGGGGCGTTACTCCCGGGGAGTGCTAGGTGGCTGATAAGCAGAGCTGGAACTCATTTCACCACCTGGCCTCTCTAGCTGATCCTTTCTGTGCCTCATCAAAGTTGAAGGCAACCCCAGCCTGCCCTCCAAAACACCTTCTTCTCCTATCAATACATTATATTACAAACACCTTACATACTACACTATCTTTTCTAAAAACAAAATTATGTCACGATCACGACCCGCCTCGGAGTCATCAGAGGGGAGTGGGGGGGGGGGGACCAGAAATGCCCCCATCAGTTTGACCCCTGGAAACGACTCCTCTAAATGCCCAAGGTGGATGTTGCATATATGTGCGCAACAATCTCGCTTTCTCTCGTGTTCGAAACTTAGACTCTTTTGAATTCTCAAGTCTCTGGCTAATGCTTTCTTGTCACTCTCAAACTAAATATTTCTGCGCTGTTTATCTCTCCCCTAATTCTACTGACTACCCAAAATGCTTTGACTATCTAACTTCTAAAGTGGAACACATTCTATCCATCTCTCCTTTCGCAGAAATCTCAATCCTAGGAAATTTCAACGTTCACCACCACCAATGGCTCTCCTCTGTTTCCACTGACCAACCTGGTGAACAAGCCTACATCTTTTCTATCCTAAATGACCTAAAGAAACTAGTCCAGGAACCCACCCGTATCCCGGATCGCTTCGGATATCGGCCCAAAACTCTTAACATATTTCTAACCTCTAACCCTTCTGCTTATACTATAAATCTTTTCTCTCCTTTGTGCTCCTCCGACCATAAACTAATATCTGTCACTTGTCCTAGCTCTTCGGTACGGCCACCCGATCCTCCCAACCGGCGGCGCTTGTGGCCAGTGGCGTCACCAGGGCTTGGGGAGCTTAGCCCCCCCAAATCAAGGACTCAGCCCCCCCAAAAAATGCAAACCCCAAAACTGCCAAAAGTAGTTAAAATAAATAAATAAAAATTAAATAATAAATAATGCATGACCAGTTCAACACATTCACCAGCCCTGCATCCAACCCCCCCCCCAATCTACTTTTTATTAATTGATCCATATAGGTTAAATACAAATTGTTTATATAATGTGAATATTTATTCACAATTTACATAAACTTATGGCTATGACTCAAATCATAATAGTAATATTAGTAAGTTTCCCCTATATTTTCACCAAGCTTGGTTTTCTTTGAAGCTTGAGCCGTTATATTTATTGAAATTATTGGAAATATAAATGCAATATGTATTGTTTTATGAGACTTATTATATATTTACAATATAATATATTATTTATATTAATCGCAGGGCTTTAAAATTGGTTTATTTTAATTATTTAGTCTAAAAATATACCGGTATATTAATATTATATTATGCATTTTCGAATGTTCGGAGAATCGGATTGTTTACGTTGAGAAGTGCCTGAACTGTGGCTGGTATCAGTTGTGTCTTGTGTGACAGTGTGTACTGTGTGTTGTAACGTTTTCGGTTTAATTATAATGTATCGTGAACACATTCATTGCCTGCTTTGGGAAGGGTCAGCCAGGCAATAAGTATGGACATTTACAACCCAATTTGCTCTAGCCATTTATCGAATTACAAAGGTTAGGGGTCACAATTTCTGGCCTACCTATAATGAATGGACTATAGTATGATAGTATATGAAGACAAAAATATTCTCTGCACATAGGCTTTATACCCTACAATTACCATTGGCCTTGTAACTTACTGACTGATGCCTGGTATCAGGCTCATCAATATTTATGTGTCATATGTTTCTTACTTATACACATTTTTAGGCCTAAAAAAGGCCCCCAGCTGCTCAGGCTCGCTTCGCTCGCCACCCACCCACCTATCTATGCCAGGGCTATAGCCCCCCAAAATTTTTACCCCTGGTGACGCCACTGCTTGTGGCACTTTGGCGCTGCCAACTGGGAGGCTCTTCGACAGTACTTCTTTGATTTCCCATGGAATGACTTTTGCTTCCATGGGCGAGGACCCTCGGAAAGTGCTGAACGCATTACCATTACCGAGGTAATCCTCTCGTGCATGGAAGCACACATTCCATTTTCTCTCTCTCAGTTTAATGCAAACAAATCTTGGTTTACTCACGCTTGTTCTACTGCTGTCCGCAACAAGGACAGCATTTAAACGGTACCGACGACTTAAAACTCAAGAATCTCATTCTTCCTATGTTTCTGCTCGGAATCAAGCCAAATATGTTCTTCTACTTGCCAAGCACTCTTTCATCAATAATAAATGCACTGAACTATCCAATTCTAACACAAGCTTTCTGGCATCTAGCTAAAAAACCTCTCCAACAATTTTTCTTCCTCGTCTTTCCCTCCCCTTTTCCACTCTGATGACACAACCATCACTTCTTCCTCTGACAAAGCTGAACTTTTTGCTCAAACTTTTGCTAGGAACTCCACTTTGGATGATTCCGGTGCTATTCCTCCCTCTCCACCCCCCTCTTTCCTACTTATGCCTAATATCCTAATCTCTTCTAAAGATGTACTTTCTACCCTCTCTGGGCGAAATACTAAGAAGGCGTACGGTCCAGACGGTGTTCCTCCTGTTGTACTAAAAAACTGTGCTTCTGTGCTGACTCCCTACATAGGCAAACTCTTTCCTCTCTGTCTCTCCTCTAAAGTCTTCCATTCTTGCTGGAAGTTTGCTCTCATTCAACCTGTCCCAAAGAAGGGTGACCGCTCTCAACCCTCCAACTATCGTCGAATTGGTCTCATCTCTTGTATCTCTAAAGTCTTTGAAACTATTCTTGCATCCAGATTTCTTAAGCATTCCTCTTCTCATAATCTACTCTCAGATCGCCAGTATGGCTTCCTTAACACGTTGGCTGCGTGCATTTTTACGCCTATTTCTGCCATATTAGGGCTCATTCAGGCACTCCTGATTGATTAGGCAAGTGTTTGAATGAAATGAAATGTATTCAGCCAAAAACTAAAAGAAAATAGCTCAAAAACGAGATTTTTAGCTCTCAGGGTTCAACCGCAGCGCTACCATAGACATTCGCTAAAATGTGCAAGTATCGCTAATGTCGCGTTACATTTGCCTTTGCAGCACTGTATATCTCGCAAGACTCTCACTCAGAGCCCTCAGTGCCGCGGCCGCTTGGCTGGGGGAAGGATGTGTAGCCTGTCACGCACCCGCTCCCTCGCACTCGATTTTACTGGCTTTAAGAGGCTTAAAAAGCCTGTAAATTGCTGTAAATTGCCATGGTGTTCGGGAACGTCTCCCGCAGGCAATAAGTTAAGGGTCGCTATACTGGTGATTTTCTTTCATATCTTACTAACTCTTGGTCATCCTCCTTTCGTGACTTCGGTCAGATCTTTTCTATTGCACTAGAAATATCGAAGGCCTTCGATAGAGTCTGGCACAAATCTTTAATTTCTAAACTACCCTCCTTTGGTTTCTATCCCTCCATCAGTGCCTGTTTCTCTAATTTCCTTTCCGGCCGTTCCATAGCTGCGGTTGTGGATGGCCATCGCTCACTTCCTCATCCTATCAACTCCGGTGATCCTCAGGGCTCTGTCCTATCTCCCATTCTCTTTCTAATTTTCATAAATGATCTTCTCACCTGTAGGCCTACCTCCAGTCCCATCCATTCATACGCAGAGGACTCTACCTTACACTACTCAATTAGTTTACCTGAACGCCCCAGCCAGCAATTCCTTAAAAACAAACGTAATGTAACCATGCAACACATATATTCTGGTCTAACTACTATTTCCAATTGGGGCAGAGAAAACCTTGTTACCTTTAATGCCTCCAAAACCCAATTTCTTCATCTTACTACCCGTTCGGAACTTTCCTGAGGACTATCCCTTACACTTCAACAATACAAAAATCAATCCTTCATCTTCTCTCAATATTCTCGGAATCTCCTTTTCTTCTGCTCTCACTTGGAAAGACCATATTACCAGTCTTGCTAAGGCAGCTTCCCAGAAGCTGGGTGTGCTCAACTTCCTCAAGGGGTTCTTTATCCCTGCGCAGCTTCTGGCTCTGTACATGGGCATAGTGCGTCCTTGTATTGAGTATTGTTCACATGTGTGGGGAGGATCCTCTCACACTGCACTCCTAGACAAAGTAGAAAGGAAAGCCTTTTGTATCATTAACTCAAGTCCACTCACCAACTCTCTGTAATCTCTCTCTGTTTGCCGCAATGTTGTATCTCTCTCGCGATTCTATCGCTACTACAATCATCAGTGTTCCTCAGAGCTTTCCCAGTGTATACTACGTAGGATACGTAGTACTCGTCTTGCAACACAATCCCACCCCTACTCTGTGCAACTCTCCAACCCAAGAGTGAAATGCTATTCTCAGTCTTTATTCTATTCAACTGCTGAGCTCTGAAACTCTCTCCCTAAATCAGTCTTTCCCTTTTCCTATGACTTAAATTGCTTCACACTCCGTGAGTCCCGGCATTTTGGCTCGAACGTCCCTTGATTTTGGCCTCGTCACTCTTTCAACTCGAGGGGAGGCACTCGCTACATTCAGTTCTGCCTTTTGTCTCCCTCACTCACATAGAAAACAAAAAAGGAATTATCAGGATCTAAAGTTATCAACATACAAAATCTCAGTATTTATCTAGAGTTTTTATGCTTTATAACTAAGATTCATATGATTTCACTTAGTATTTAACTTTTTCATGAAACTTAATTAGATTTCAATACACTAAGCAATATATTAGCTGTAAAGTCACTCGGGTAGTATGAACTAACAATGAGGTAAACAAATTAAACACAAAATGTAACTTATCTGTCATTACTCAAATAAAATACTTGTGCAATCCGTGATTACCCTGGTTCCCCTCCGTCGTCCTTCGCCCTTGGTCATGGAATCGTCATCTCCCTATCACACTGGCATGACCATTGTCATCTACCATTATCGGCTGAACTATTAGATAAATCCTTGGCACTATTTTGGCCTGAATAATGTCCCTCTGTATTATTATTTTTTCGTAATCGCAAATAAACAGTTGAGGTTAGGCTATACCATATTAACGTAATTATGATAATTTTTACCGATAATACAATGAAAAAAGTCGACACGAATTGAAGGTAACAACCCACGTGTAAGATATTTTTGAACGAGATTACACCGATGGTTGTCAGTTTATTATGTAGTGCAGTGGTCACCATAATAGGCATACATTCAAAGTGTAGGAGTTTGAGACCCTCGGACAACGGACAACGACTTTCTTATATTTCTAATTCAAATATTTTTAAAATAATGTATGGTAGCCTATCATGATTAAAATAGGTTCAATTTTGTCGAGATCGGATTTCATACAAATATATACAGTATTTCATGGTAGGCTTACATTATTTCAGGATCTAATGTTATTATGCTAACTACCCTATATTCACTAGCCGAACAATGCTAACCTAATTATTTACTTTCATTACATAATTGATTATTTCCCTACAAAATCGTATATCATAACCTAGATCACCATATCCTAATTTATATCCTAAACGATATATAGTACTATTGCATATATTAACCAAAGACAATCAAAACGTAATTTATATGAAAATAACACAATACTGTATCTGCAAATTACATTATTTAATTTATATAATGCCATTCTAAGTAAAAACTAAAACAAACAAAAATAATATAATAAATGCAAAAATATCGCTGTCACGGGAGACTCGATCCCCGGTTATTCATATTACAGCCTGTGCTTCCCTTAACCCGGGAACTGCCGGAAGACTCTTAAGAGTTCCCCCGGCGGACTGCGGGAAGACTCTTAAGAGTTAGAGAAAAAAAAAAAAAATGTAAACATCGAAAAAAAAAAAAAAAAAATGCCCTTGGGCCATGCAAAATATCAGTCCTCTACCTCCCCTCCTTCCCCACTTTCCTCCCCTCCTTCAGTTATCACCTATTTTCCCTGTTATTCCCTTATTCTAGGTATATTTTCGTGCTAACATTAGCGAGTTGCAAGCAGGGCATTGTCATCACTGTTAGCAAGCGAGTGCAAGAGAGAGAGAGAGAGTATCGATCGACAGTGTCTCAGTGGCCTTGGGGGAAATTGGCGGGAAAGGAGGTTGCCTCACCCATACATTATGTAACTCGCGGCCTGTATCGCCGATTTTGACCATCCAAACGCTGTTTTAACTCGTTTTATTGTTGTAACAGGTTAATACCTTTATAATCAACCTATAATAGGCGCAAATGGATAAGTATTAATGCTATTTATGGTAAAATTAATATTTTAGTGATGGAAACAGCTCAAATACGTCAGCACAGGCAGACGTTTCTAATTACCCACATGCGCAGTTCAGAGGTTAATAAGCCACCGAATCTGCTGATAAAAGATAAATGCAATCAAATCAGAGTATAACTGCTTAATTGCATGAACATTTTACCGTTTAACGGTTTTACTATTCATAAATAAACGCATTCAGTATTTATATAATTAGTTCGGAATTCAGTTGAGATGAAGGACCACGCAAATCGTGGATTTGATGAAGGACCACGGAAAAGAGGCTAGTGTGATAGACCCTAAATTCTACGATTTCCAAGGAACAAGCCTGTTTCTAAGGTAATAATGTAAAGATATTATTGGGATGGAATTTGTGTTGTACCTAGTTGTTGTTGTTGTTGTTGTTCCCTAAGCTGCCTGGCCGAACAGCCCCGAGTCCCTGAGAAAGGCCATGGCCACGATCGGGCTTTCCCACAGAGCTCTCATTGAGTGTAGATTGTGTTGTTGGCGTAAGTGGTTGTGTAAAATGCAGTCTTCTATGATGTGTTTAATGGTATGGGGTGCTGTGTTACATCCCGGGCAGGCGTCGACAACGGAGTCATCCAGTCTCTTCTGATAGCTCAGGAGAGCTGGATGGTGTCCGCATCTCAGCCTGGCCAGGTGGACTCTGTCCTCGCGAGGAAGGGAGGATTCGGAACGATGGATTTCGGGAGGTCGTGCATGCAGCTGCGTGTTGTCTGTGAGTGAGTGGATGGATCGGTGAGAGATATGAGTATGGATGTGCTTCTGGAAGTTGGTTCGGGGTGGGCAGGGAGGGAGAGAGGCCAATAATTGTGTGTGATACCGTGTGCTGGGTGTTGTTTTGATATTTCTTGGTGTCTGTGGGTGTGTTGCCATGTAGTTTAGTGGGTGGTCTTGGTTCGTGGAGGCTGCTGCCAGGAATTGAGTGCCTCTCATGTCCAGATGGTCTTTGACTTTGAGGATTTTGGTTTCTTGATGTAGGTGATCTGTGGGTGCAGTAGCTGTGCAGCCTGTAATGATCCTGTTGTACCTAGTATTAGTGCATTACCTCAAAGCCCACCGAAACGCCAAATAAATACCCTCATTGTTTCTTGATTAACCCTTTCATGCTTTTATGATGCAGAGGTTGCCAGATTAACAATAATAAATAGAGTTCTCTCACTCTTATAATTACCTCTCCAAAATTAGTTTTCTGCCCACAGTTAACTCAGACAACTGCAGAGGTTGAAGTAACTAAACTAAAGGTTTCTAAATACCCCTGATGGTAACAAAGGTTTTAAACTATCCCTAATAGGCTCAAAATCGCGTCATATGCGTGAAAGTGTTAAACAGCACTGTATGAATATTCCCATATTCAAAATATGCTACAGGGGGGCAATGCCTAGTGAGTTCATTGCTCAATAGGTGGCGTTCTGAGAGTGAGGGTCCGCATCTAGGAGATGAGACAGTGAAGCACTGAAGTGAAGCAGCTTCAGAGAGGGGGCTGCTTCGAGCCGTGAGTGGGCAACTAAGCCCCAACCATCATGCGAATGCAAGATAGCAGGGGCTGGTTGCAGCTAAAAAGTGCTTCACATGTCTCACTCCCAAGACTGGAACGAGACCTCACAGGCTTCACCGTTCAATGTAAAAGGGTTGAATGTACAGGCTCTCAGCCTATGCCTGAGAGGGAGTAGTTGAAATATAGAAAACAAATAAAAATCCTAATGAAGACATGTCAGACCATATCTCAGGTTGCAAATATTTCCGCAGTTAATTAGAACAACTTGCAGTTATTGGCATTGTTGAAGGTTCCTATTACGATATGACCATTTCTACCACTATTGTTTGAATTTTAAGGATATATTATGATAAATGACAATTAATTATGGATGAATATATTATAGCATACTCACATAGGCCTATTAGGCAAAATACAAACATACCGATATACACTGTGACGCACCCCAGTGCTGGGCAACGCAACCTGATTGTACTCCTTGGTACTCCACTGTACCGCCCGTGATCTGGCTACCGTCAGCCGCTATGTATATTGAGTGTGACAACTTATAACTATGTTCTTTGTATCTCTGCAAAGGTCTCGTCATGTGCTAACCAGTGGTGGGTTTTGTTTTAAGCCATGTCGAGACCTTCCATTTAATATGTAGTATCAATAGAGAAGTTGATAGATAGGATAATGGGAATTCAGAGAGAGAGAGTGAGTTGGGCTTCAGAGCAAGAGGGTAGCAACACGCCGCGCTGCCGGCCGGGTGGTTGCCAGACGTATGGACTGGTTGGCAGCCTTGCCCTTATAGCTAGGCGCGATAGGGTTGGTAGTCCATTGTTGCCTGCCTGGGCTGGGCCCATGTTGTCGTACAGCACACTGCCTGGAGGTTGGCTGTGTGTTCCTGGACTAGGTTGCCTAGAACCTTTGAGATTCTAACATCCCTTGCTCTCTCTCCCCACTTCTCACGGTTGCACTCTTTCTCTCTGACGACATTACTCTCATTTCATTCTTCTCTCTATTTAAATGCATAACCTTCCCTTGAGGTCCTAAAGGAGTTTCAGCACTCACCTCTCGTATTACTCTTAGGACAAGCATATATTTACATGTATTAGATTTAAGGGGTTAATGTGAACAGCGATCTTCTTGATGAGGATAGTTGGTGAACGTTCTACATGTTCACGAGTTATATGCCCTGCTCATCATCCCATTTGTGACTAGACTGGTGCCATGTGTAAGAGCCCGACCATGCCCAGGAGTTGTCTGTAGAGGGACGAGGACTTAGCCTTGATTTGCATACCGAGCCAGGAGCGAGTGTAGCACCCGAGACTACAGCTCGCTCGTAGTGCCGGTATAGTAGAGTAACGTAATTTATCTGTCCTTGTGTTCTCTACAGTCTTCTCCTGGGTTCTCGCTTTCGGTGCTGGGACTCGTTGTTCCTGTGACTTGGCCTGCTAGCTAGAACACATGGGGATGATGAGTGGGATATATCTTTATTTTACTATGCATTGCAGCTCTCTTTAAGTATATATCTATAACACTTTACAATACACATTACTCACACACAAGACAACACTATCAATACTTTCATGTATCAATTAACTGCACTGTCGTTTTGCTGCTGTGTCCGGAGTTCTGTTGCGTAGGGCGCATACGGACTCGGAGGGGAGACAGAGTGAGAGAAGCGAAGTAGCCTATGCGGTAGTAGGCTACCGGCGCAGTACTGTTGCCTGCAACCTTTTAGTTATTCCAAGTATAGATTCATTATTATAATAAGTGACTACTGTTTATGTTCCTCCCATGTGTATTATTAGGTATCTACTGGATCATGAACATCTTGTATGCTACATGCTAGTGCATGTTAGTAGGGGACAGTTAGTGTAGTGCACGCGCTTTCAAGTAGGCGTGTACATTTGTCATTTAGCATTTCACTGTCATACCTTTAGCCTGCTTCTATTCTACATTATTAGAGGCTTAATATTAACGTAGTTTCTTGAGTATTGCATTTCTTTAGTAATAACGTAGCCTATAAATGTCTGAGGGAGTTTAGCCTCATAGCCTACCCCTGTTGTACACTTTCGCCGAGTTAAGGTACCTCGTTACCGTAGACGATAACTCTGTAGGGCGTTGGTGCTTTTGTTGTCTGGAGCATATAGTATTTGGGACTGGAATCGAGCGTGTCGTTGTCACTTAAGCCATTTCTGTCCTACGATCAAGAATCCCGAATATGTATTGCCGATCCAGCCGTAACAAAATGGCGACCTTGCACAAGATTCAGTAGTATCCTATCACATGTTTTTTTGGAGAACTATTCTATGCTACCTAGTAGAGCTGGCTAGAATTTTCTTGCATATTGGAGGAATTTTTATTGTGTCATTATTGTATTGGTGGACTTGCAGATTGTTTCGTTAGGTGTCTAGAGTAGAGTCATTCAAGCATCTTTAACATTTTGTGAGTCGAGACTGCAATTAGTAATAAGCACTTTTTTTTGTTGATGAACAGCAATTGTATAACCAGCACTATGTCTAATGACTCATCATTTACGGGGAGGATAACACGGTACAGCCTAGTGACCAGCAAGTACAGCAGATATTTAGGGAGGGGAGTGTTATAAGTGGAGAGAGGGATGCCCGGGCATTTTTGCAGACACCTTTGACCGAACAGCGCCTGCAGGCTATTGATTGTTACGGTCTTCGCTGTTTAGCCACGGTTTTGGGGCGGGACTGTCCTGACAGTTGGCTCAAGAAGAATTTGGTGGCATGTTTGTTGGGTGATGGCGATGGGGCGGTGGGTGGAGTTGGGTCTTGGGGGGTTCCCTCCAAGCCTCCATTCCACTCTACCCCTGAGCTGGGCCCTCAGCCAGCGAGTCTTAGCACGATGCAGCAGGAGGGTTCTCAATGGCAAGCTGGCTTACCCGTAAACACGTCTCGGTGTGGATCCCCCATTTTGTGCTCTCCCCCCCCAGGCCTGTCTCCTGAGATGTTATTTCAGCTAGAACTAGCTAAGTTTAAGCTGCAGGAGACTCAGATACAACAGGCTAGTATAGAACGCATAGAGGTTGCTAGAATCCAAGCCAATCAGGATGCAACCAGGTACCAGGCTGAAATGGATGTCGAGAAGTCTAGAGTAGAGACCATGGGGCGTCATCTCGGTGGTGGGCACTGGGTTACAGACTCACTTTCGCATTTAATTAAGTTAGTACCCGCATTTGATGAGACAGCAGTGACTGAGTTTTTTGCTCGTTTCGAAAAGAAGTGTCGTGAGTATGACTGGCCGGAGGTTAAATGGGCAGCATTAGTTTCATCACGTCTAGTGGGTAAGGGGTTGAAAGCCTATGATGCACTGTCACTGGACGAGAGTGTCGTGTATGGACTGGTGAAGGAGGCTGTGCTCCGGGCCTACGAACTGCAACCCGAAACTTATAGATTGAAGTTCCGTGGCGTGAATAAGAAGAGCGACGTCAGTTTTATGGAGCACGCACGGGACTTAACAGATGCATGTAATAACTGGTTTCGGTCCGAGCACGCAGAGTCGGCTGAGGAAATTAAGCAACTTTTCTATCTGGAACAGTTTTACAAATGTACTGGAACCGATCTAACGCTGAACATTAAGGAAAAATGTCCCAAGACAGTAGAGGAGGCTGCCAAGATGGCAGACCTCAGATTATCATTGATTCGTGGTTGCGGTGCCGCTCAGAGGGCTGAGTCAGGGCAGAAGGGGCGCTATACCCCACCCACCAGAGTTTTCGATAATAACAAATCCTATGACACACATAACCACACTAAAAGCATTGCACCTAATAACACCTACAAACACAAGCCTCTCCCGTTTACTAAAGGTCAGGCCCCTTCTTCGCCCGCACAAGGGAAGAAGCCCATTGGGGATGTGAAATGTTACAAATGTCAGAAGCTAGGCCATTATTCACGTGAGTGCCCTAGTAACACTCCCGCTAAGCCGGTGTCATTGGTTCACAGTATCGGTGTGTCTCTGAAGGCTGCAGCAACTGCCCGGGGTAGGTTGTCAGCAGCTGAGGCACACGCGGTAAAGAAGCGTACGGAAGGCTCGACACCTGTCCGGGACACTTTCTGTAGCCATCGGGGACACGGGTTTGTGAGCTGGGGGAGTGAACTACGGAGGGTTGACTTGTTGAGGGATACGGGGGCTTCGCAAACTTTGTTGAGGAACTTCACAGGGAAACCGATAAATGCGGCCAGAGTTGTTGTGGTGCAGGGTATAAATGCTACGAGGTCATACCCACTTGTGAGGTTGGAGTTGAGAGTGGGAGAGGTGTGCAGGGAGCTGGATGTAGGGATCGTTGAGTGTTTGCCAGTTGAGGGCGTCGACCTTCTTCTCGGCAACGACTTTGCGGTGCCCACTTCCGGGACTCCACCCTTAGTCGTTGCCGAGAGGGCGGCCGACGTGGATGGTGAGAATCGGGAATGGGTTGGGAGGTGCCAACAGGATGAGATGGCCTGTGTGGTAACCCGATCTCGCTCTGCGGCTCCTGCACAGCCTAGCACTCAACCTCGGGGACAGTGGAGGAAGGATCAGGAGAAGGTTGCTAAGGGCAGGAAAAGGGACATTGATTCTGCTGCACTTCTCGGTGATTCGGTACTTGGACCTATAATAAACACGGGAGTTGACTCTGGCCCAGATATGGTGTGTAACAAGGCAGAGTTGGGTAAGACTTCGCGTGAGGCAAGAGCTGTAGCGAGAGCCACTAAGGCAGTAGAGCCTACTAGCCGGGGTAATGTCTTATTACAAAACCATCTTGATGCATTGACGCCCGGGGACATTAGTGAGCAGCAGCTGCAAGACGCTAGCCTAGCTCGTTATAGCAATGGTGCCATAGAGTTGGAGGAAGATGGGGATGAGAGCCGGGAGAGACTTATAGGTTGCATGGCAGCGGCAGGTAATAACTTGGTTAATGCACAGGCGGTCATGAAGCACCAGTATGACGCCAAGGTGAAGCTTCGGGAGTTTTCGGTGGGTCAGGAGGTAATGTTGCTTTTACCTTTGCCTGGACACCCCCTTTCTGCCAAGTTCATTGGGCCGTATGTGGTGGCTAAGAAACTGTCCGACCTTGATTATCTCGTTGCAACACCTGACCGTAGGAAAAAACATCAGTTATGTCATGTTAACCTCATGAAAGAGTATGTGAGACGCCCCTCAGAGCCTCTCACTGTCCCTGTGCTGGCCTGCAGCGGCCAGGGTGGAGAAGGAGGTGGGGACAGTCATGCTGCTGAGGAGGATAGCTGGGACTGTGTCATTTCCGCGGAACAGTGGGCGGGGAATACTGAACAAGAGGCTAGGCAAGCTGTAAGTCACCTGCCTGAGCACCAGGGTGCTGCTGTCCTAGGCCTGTTCAGGTCATACCCCTCTGTTTTCGCCGAACACCCAGGTCTCACTACTCAGGTAACGCACGACGTAGACGTCGGTGATAATGTGCCCTTCAAGTCAGTGCCCTACCGTGTGCCCCCGGTAAAGTTGCCAGCTTTACGGGAGGAGTTAAAGTACATGGTTGAGAGAGGGATGATCACTGAAGGTTATGTGAAGTGGACATCACCCGTCACGTTGCAGCCAAAACCTGACGGCAAGGTGCGGTTCTGCATAGATTTTCGTAGGCTAAATGGCTTGACCACCACCAACCCTTACCCTTTGCCTCGAGTTGACGACAGCGTGGACAAGATAGGGAATGCAAAGTACCTTACTAAAATTGATCTTGTAAAAGGCTACTGGCAAGTACCCCTGTCGGACCGAGCTAAGCAAGTTTGTGGTTTTGTGGTAGATGGCAAGACCTACCAATGTAACGTAATGCCTTATGGGCTTAAGAACGCACCTGCCACGTTTCAAAACCTGATGAACGATATTTGTGACGAAATCCCTAACTACACGGTCTACCTTGATGACGTGATAGTATATGATGACGATTTTGAAAATCACCTAAGGCACTTAGAGACCCTGTTTAGGAAGTTGCACGATGCTGGGCTGGTGGTGAACCTGAGGAAGTGCGAGTTTGTAAAGGCTACTGTGCAGTATCTTGGCTTTGTGGTCGGGTTAGGCCGGGTGTGCCCCCCCCTGAGCAAGATACAGGCTATCAATATGTTTCCCAGGCCCACCACTAAGCGCCCGGTCATGCGGTTCCTAGGTATGATAGGCTATTATAGGCGCTTCATCTGGGGATACTCTACTGTCTTAGCACCGTTAACTGATCTACTGTCGAAGTCAGTGAAGTTCTGTTGGGCTGCGGAGTGTCAGAGGGCTTTCGACCTAGTCAAGCACCTGCTGTGTACACATCCGATTTTGAGGGCCCCAGACTTCTCCAGGAGTTTTCAGCTGGCGACTGATGCCAGCGGTGTGGGTGCCGGGGCAGTGTTACTGCAGACTGATTCCGAGGGCTTGGAACACCCAGTGAGCTTCTTTTCTCGCAAGTTTAATTCGGCACAAAGGAATTACTCGACTATAGAGAAGGAGCTTCTGGCTATCGTTTTGTCGCTCAAACATTTCGAAGTTTATGTTCCAGCCTACGGCCCGGTAGTGACGATTTATACGGACCATCATCCCTTGAAATTCCTAAATCAGTTTCACAATCGGAATATGCGGTTGACCAGGTGGTCCCTAATGCTCCAAGAGTATAATCTCAACATTCAGCATATTGCCGGGAGTGAGAACGTGATAGCAGATTGTCTATCAAGGGTTGATGATCCAAGATAGTCGTGCACAGTGTGTGTGGGTTGAGCAGGAGTAAAATTAGGCTATCATAACGCCGTCCAAAAAGATTATAAAACAATAAAATAAACGAGAAAACTCTTTCTTTTTTTTAGTTTTGTAACTCTTTATTGTTGTAGCATGATGCATGCAATATTGTGTTTTATGTATAATTCACACTTCAGTTGTTGTGCACCTTTTGCAATTAGTGGCAGCTAAGGGTAGCAGGTCGGTTGGTTGCCTGTCAGATTTTGATAATGCTTCTAAGGTCGATTATCTAAAATCTTGGGGGGGCTGTGACGCACCCCAGTGCTGGGCAACGCAACCTGATCGTACTCCTTGGTACTCCACTGTACCGCCCGTGATCTGGCTACCGTCAGCCGCTATGTATATTGAGTGTGACAACTTATAACTATGTTCTTTGTATCTCTGCAAAGGTCTCGTCATGTGCTAACCAGTGGTGGGTTTTGTTTTAAGCCATGTCGAGACCTTCCATTTAATATGTAGTATCAATAGAGAAGTTGATAGATAGGATAATGGGAATTCAGAGAGAGAGAGTGAGTTGGGCTTCAGAGCAAAAGGGTAGCAACACGCCGCGCTGCCGGCCGGGTGGTTGCCAGACGTATGGACTGGTTGGCAGCCTTGCCCTTATAGCTAGGCGCGATAGGGTTGGTAGTCCATTGTTGCCTGCCTGGGCTGGGCCCATGTTGTCGTACAGCACACTGCCTGGAGGTTGGCTGTGTGTTCCTGGACTAGGTTGCCTAGAACCTTTGAGATTCTAACATCCCTTGCTCTCTCTCCCCACTTCTCACGGTTGCACTCTTTCTCTCTGACGACATTACTCTCATTTCATTCTTCTCTCTATTTAAATGCATAACCTTCCCTTGAGGTCCTAAAGGAGTTTCAGCACTCACCTCTCGTATTACTCTTAGGACAAGCATATATTTACATGTATTAGATTTAAGGGGTTAATGTGAACAGCGATCTTCTTGATGAGGATAGTTGGTGAACGTTCTACATGTTCACGAGTTATATGCCCTGCTCATCATCCCATTTGTGACTAGACTGGTGCCATGTGTAAGAGCCCGACCATGCCCAGGAGTTGTCTGTAGAGGGACGAGGACTTAGCCTTGATTTGCATACCGAGCCAGGAGCGAGTGTAGCACCCGAGACTACAGCTCGCTCGTAGTGCCGGTATAGTAGAGTAACGTAATTTATCTGTCCTTGTGTTCTCTACAGTCTTCTCCTGGGTTCTCGCTTTCGGTGCTGGGACTCGTTGTTCCTGTGACTTGGCCTGCTAGCTAGAACACATGGGGATGATGAGTGGGATATATCTTTATTTTACTATGCATTGCAGCTCTCTTTAAGTATATATCTATAACACTTTACAATACACATTACTCACACACAAGACAACACTATTAATACTTTCATGTATCAATTAACTGCACTGTCGTTTTGCTGCTGTGTCCGGAGTTCTGTTGCGTAGGGCGCATACGGACTCGGAGGGGAGACAGAGTGAGAGAAGCGAAGTAGCCTATGCGGTAGTAGGCTACCGGCGCAGTACTGTTGCCTGCAACCTTTTAGTTATTCCAAGTATAGATTCATTATTATAATAAGTGACTACTGTTTATGTTCCTCCCATGTGTATTATTAGGTATCTACTGGATCATGAACATCTTGTATGCTACATGCTAGTGCATGTTAGTAGGGGACAGTTAGTGTAGTGCACGCGCTTTCAAGTAGGCGTGTACATTTGTCATTTAGCATTTCACTGTCATACCTTTAGCCTGCTTCTATTCTACATTATTAGAGGCTTAATATTAACGTAGTTTCTTGAGTATTGCATTTCTTTAGTAATAACGTAACCTATAAATGTCTGAGGGAGTTTAGCCTCATAGCCTACCCCTGTTGTACACTTTCGCCGAGTTAAGGTACCTCGTTACCGTAGACGATAACTCTGTAGGGCGTTGGTGCTTTTGTTGTCTGGAGCATATAGTATTTGGGACTGGAATCGAGCGTGTCGTTGTCACTTAAGCCATTTCTGTCCTACGATCAAGAATCCCGAATATGTATTGCCGATCCAGCCGTAACAACACACAACTAAAGGTTTAACCCACTGAGCCCCAGCGACGCAGGGTTTGCATCCACAATGTATGTAACGCTAAACCCCAGCGACGCAAACCATGCATCCTGGCCGGTCCGGTCCCAATTACTCCGGTCCTGGCACCTAGAGGGCTCAGATTTGTATAGGAACTGTGTAAGTATCCCACACAACCATGCCGATGGTTGAAAACTCTCAAAGTCCAACCGCGTGTGCGTGAACGCGCAAAAACCGGTATTTTGGGTGTTATTGCCTTCAATTTTTAACTCTTGTAAAATCGACTTTCGGGGGCTCCGTAGGACCAATTTTCGATCTTTTTGATAGTTTTGTTGTAGTTTTTCCTTCATTCCTAACCCATTCGCTATTGTTTCTGGAAAAATCAGAAACAGCCGGTCCCTGGTGGTACATTTATTATAAACTAGCTGGGGCTCAGAGGGTTAAAGTAAGCCCGAAAATGTTGTGGCATTAAAATAAACTTATGTTGCTATATCTAGGTGCAATTTACCCTAGTTATACAGTATATCACAGCAATATAAATATCAATACAAATGTATAGCGATTTTATTATAATTGCCACATATTCACAAAGCATAAATCATGCTTTTATAATCGATATTTGTCAAAGCACACTACGTAAATATAATTAATCGGTTATTTGCCACTTATTAAGGAATTCCAATACCCCATTGCTCCCACCTTAACTTTGACGGCCCCTTAATAATCACATCCTCTCGAACACTTCTACCCTTATTCCGTAAACCATCAGCCTCCTACCATCGCCTACTTCCACTTCCCTGCTACCCCATCATAACTCTCCAGCCAGAAAGGACACACCGGAGGTTCTCTGTGACTGAGTAGACGGGCTGAGGTTACGTCTCTGTTCCATGTGCTCGGAACTGTACTCCCGGGGAGAGCTTTAAGAGGAGTATATAAGTATTGCTACACATTTTCACTGCCTGGTCTCTTTTGATGATTGTTTTATATTTTGTGCCTCAGATAATTACATAAACATAGTGGAGTGGTTGCATTGAGGCAGTTGGACAAAATTCAAAATAAAGCTATTAGATTAATCAATAACCCTGCAATCACACAGGACCTTCCTACATTATCCATACGAAGAAACGTTGCATCCCTTGCATTATTCTACAGATATTTTCACAGCAATTGTTCCGAGGAACTTGCTTCAATTGTGCCGCCTCTCCACATCTTTCCCCGTAGAACTAGGGCAGATGAGAGCGCCCATGAATGTACACTTTCTCCTCCACAATGCAGGACTTCTGCTTATCAGAATTCATTTATCCCCAGAGCTACTACTCTTTGGAATTCACTTCCCTCGAATTGCTTTCCACAAACTTACAATCTACAAATGTTTAAATCCAGTTGTTACAAACATTTTATGAATGGAGGATGCCTTTAGGCACATGGACCTTTTTGTTTTATCTGTGTTTTTCCTTCCTCCGTTCATTGTCTCTTAAAAAAAAAAAAAAAAAAAACAGCGATCTATCTTGATCTTATATATACGCACTCTTGCTTTATAGCGTAAAGCTACATTTGCTATACATCCTACATAAATTAACCTAATATATATACAGTGTACGCGGAAAATTGAGAGCCAAGCGCCCCTTTTTGTATGAAAATATGATTAAATATCAGCTATCAACTATTCGCGTTTCTCGTATACGGAGGGTGGTAGCTAATTTCTGAAGACATCTGGCAACTCAGGCAGCCCTAGGCTCCCGCTCTGAGGGGAGTCACAGTGACCAGTATGCACGCAGACACGGAAGAGAAAGGTGTTTTTGTCGAGCGCTCCGAGTAAATGCCCCGTTATTTAGTACTGTGCCTTATTTAGAGCTTCCACTCATCCTATGAATTTTTCAGATGGGTAAAACGAACATGAATAGTGAGGAAAAGGCCCGAATTCTTGTCTGGGCAGTTGAAAAACTGCCCACATGTGAAATTATGTGTCGTACAGGGAGGTCTAAAGTACCATTTACAAACATTTGGTGAAAAAACATGTCCCAAGAATACTTCAAAAACCTGTCAAATTCCATGCCTGGTCGACTGCAGATGATCATTGATGCCAAGGAATTCATGACAAAATATTAAAGTACGAAAAAATCACGAAAGATTCATTTCTACCCATTTATAAATTAATTTTCTGGTGCTGACAGCTGAAGGGTCTATATTGCTGCTGGCGTGGCGGGGCGGCTCTCTACATTCCGCGTACACTGGATATACAGTACATACATATATATTGTTAGACAGTTGACCAAGGCATCCAAGCAGTCTACAAAGGGGTCAGTGAGGCACATGCTTTCTGACCTCGTGTCTATGAGGATCCTCAAACCCCCCACAGTCACCTCCTCACAGAAGGCATGACGCATGCCCCCTTCGCCAAAACCCTCTCCCAACCCTCTAGATGACAATGACCAAGATTCCCCTCTTTCACCTGGAGCCTCCTGGAAGGGGGGCGCAGAGCATCAACAGTTCCCTCGGCCTCCCATTGGCCAAGCCAAGGCAGTACGGATGATGCTGGCCAAGACGCTTGCTCGGCCTCCTCCCTGATTGGCCGAGACAGGCAGGTAAGGGAACACCAGAGCTTCTCCCAAAAAACAAGACCAAGAGCCCGTCTAGATGATCCTCTGATTGGCTGGCATACAATAGCAGGGTATGTATGTCCACAGAACCAGCCAAAGGACACACAGTCGCTGTTCCCATGAACCTGACTTCTCCTCCCCTGCAGCCCCAGCAACTTACCCCTTCTCCTCCTGCAACACTCGGAGTGTGCAGTGGTGAATCTAGTTTACTGGACGGGAGCGCAGAAGGAGGTTACTTGGAAAAGGAATATCTGACAGACACAAATGAGATCAATGACAAACAAACCTTGTGCCTCCCACAGCCACTAGTTGGTTTACCCCATGCAGCCGAGTGTACGGAGCTATTATAAAGCTTTGAGCCCTTATCGAGAGATGCAAAGTGGGCACCACTGACCATTACTTTGAAGAGTTGACTACATACTGGGAAGTGGAACTCTTGAAGCTGCTGGAGCCTGAGATTGAGACAGCCACCGAAGCGCCCGTGCCATACTATTAAGCCAGCCGCACTTGATGATGCATAGAGAGGTCCTGCTACCAGAGAAGTCCTGCTGTCGACACCCTGTGTGTGGCATTACTACCGATGCCATTGTGTGTAGCCTACCTGACGAATGAGCTGAGAGGCCCTGCTCCTACCCCTTTGGGAGGTGCCCTGCTAACGAAGTGACAAGCCTGCCAATGATATCCTGGTCCTGGAGGGTCGCCCTCCCACCACCACCACCACCACCACCACCATCTTTGAATAGCTGTTGTTAGAACGGCTAGTAGAATCGTTAGACGATTGTTAGAACACTAATGGAAGTGTTGCTAGGGCCGCTATTGAAGACTGTCTGTGTGGTAAACTATCAATGGAAGTTAAATATTTCTAAGCTATAATGATTCAAATAAAATCAATCTAAATTAAAATAACTCCATATCTAAATTGAATTCAATCTGAAACAAGCTAATTTATATCCAAAGGCCTCACATAATAAATTATATATACTGTATAGGGTAAGGTTATAAGGGTTAATACTAGCCAGGAATAAACTCACCAATAGTTCCACGTGGCAATGAGGTAAGGGAGAACGTTTTACCCAATATGGTGGACAATGGGGAAACAAGACTTCGGCCAAGAGGCTCGAGTCAAGTGAAAGAAAGAATAAATGATTATATGGGAATGGACATGAATACTATGCTTATCTGTCAATCAGTCATGGCGTCGATGAGAGCGTCGTGATGGTGTAGCTGTATGTATTGCTGTCAGTGTATTGTGATTAGAGGCACAATAGCGCGATCAACTGAAGGCGGAAATTAGATGTTAACTGGTTGGTGTTCGTGGAGGCTATGGTTTGTCTTCCTCAGAGGCACACCTTGCTGCCTTGGCAAACGCCAGGAGCCTAAATTATCGTAGCTCATCTAGGTTGCTCTATACGATAAATTATATTAATATATACGATAAATTCATATATACAACATAAGACCACGTCAATATTGCTTAATAGCATATTAGGCCTTTACAATCTTAACTTACTTACAATCATATAATATACGATCTACTCGTCCTACGCCGTGCAGTGGGAACGACCGTGACGTCACAGAGACATACGGGATCACAAAAGAGTCATAGCCTATCGTATTTATACGATACACGCCCCCCACAAAAAATTACCTGAACCCCACCTTAAACTTAAAGTTGCCCAGAGGCTATCTTCTGACGCCACATGTCGACGGCGCCAGCAGCAGCGCGTCTGGGACGCGTCCCGGTCCGAGATTGATCACCATCAGTAAGAGGTGAGTCGTTACTTTGAGAATTCTCGGACCAGCAATAACAGGTGGAGTCTCCGATTGTAAAGTGGAATCGAGCTCCAAAGCGTACAAACATGCAATAGGACGATCCAACACGCGGCCCAATTTCCAGTATAAACGAGGACTATCTTCTTTAATTAAAACTACTTCAACAACAGTAGGTGCCATTGGTCTACCAGAGGGAGTAACACTCCTTTCCCTCAATGCTAGCAGATATTCATTAATCCACCGTTTTCTAAAATCTTCTATTATCCTCGATATATACTGGTATCTCTTAGACACCGCTACCTCAGAGTACAACGAGGGATCCTCTAACTCTACTATGGATTGGAAATCAGATGGAAACGCAGTCAATGGTTTTCCATATAGCAAGTGAGCTGGCGTTAATGGTAGTGGTTCTTGCAGGTCGGTGTGCACATATGTAAGCGGACGATCGTTCATGACTGCCTCTATCTCTGTGAGGACTGTCGTCAACTCACTCTTCTTTAATAGAGTACGTCCTACTACCGCTCTGAGTCCTGACTTCACTTTGCCGACACACCGTTCCCACATTCCACCAAACCAAGGTGCCTTAACTGGAATGAACCTCCATTCGTACTTCCTCTCTTCCAAAAAAGTGATGATTGTAGGATCACTGCTCATATCCTTTAGATATTTTGATGCCTTGATGTGGGAGCATTGTCGCTAAGAATGAGTTGAGGGAATGAATGACGGGCACAAAACCGTCTAAATGCCAGCATAAATTCTTTGCTAGACATATTATCACATAGTTCTAGGTGTACTGCTCGAGATGTAGCACAGGTAAACAATAATATATAAACCTTCTCATGCTCTCTCGTCTTCAATGCTCCTGTGTAATCTAACCCAACAGCTTGGAAAGGCTCTATGTGCTTTACACGGCATTCAGGTAGAGGTGGAGCTGGTCCAGTTGCAAATGGTTTACCCTTTAGTCTCTGGCATATTACACATTTTCTTTCTACGCGTCGAGCTACTTGTCGAACTCTGGGTATCCACCATGTGAGACGTAAATTTGATATAATATGACATACCCCATAGTGTTTTACTTCCCTATGTGCACATATGATCAATAGATCAGTAACGTGATGTCTTGTTGGCATAAGCATAGGACGGTTTGTGCCGTCCGTTACACCCAACCACTTCAGGCGACCCTCACACCTGATGAGGTCATTATCTAGGTGCAACCTTAGTTGACGCACTAGATTAGGCATTATAGTCTTATTCGAGCTTTGCAAAGATTCTAATTCATTGGAAAAGGTTTCTGCTTGAACCCACTTGATCAAAGTTACTTCAGCTGCTTTATATTCACGAGCATCAATGTTGTGACCCCTGTTGCAGAGTTGGCCCATTACTTTAAACTTGATATTGGATACATATCGCAACACCCAAGCGACAACTCTGACTAGTTTATTATAGTCACCGAATCTTGCCCACTCTATTATTGGACCCGGTGGCTCATTTGGTTGGGCTGTAACTGCCACTGTTTCCAGTGGCAGAAGTCCCTCACCAACAGCATGCCAAATCGTCCATTCACTTTCATGGAGCATCCACTTTGGACCATGCCACCACAATTCGGACTTCACTAACTGGCTAGCCGTTATACCCCTAGTTATGAGATCACTAGGGTTGTCTTTGGTATTTACATAATGATAAGGAACGTCTGGCAATAGGGCCCTAATCTCATCTACCCAATTGCTCACATAAACTGGCAGAGACTTCTTGCTATGTATCCTGTTGAGTGCAACCTGACTATCGCACCAAACATGAACGATTTCAATGTTTAACTCGCTCTCGTATGCTGAGCGTACATGTTGCACCAGACGTGCTAATAGCAGCATGGCAGTCAATTCCATTTTAGGGATAGTTACCTTTTCAACCGGGGCTACTTTAGCCCGGGCGGTAAGTAAATGTGCCCCAAATGAAGTAACGACATATATGGCTACCCCATATGCCGTGGCGCTAGCATCGCAAAACGTGTGTAACGTAACGTCACCGAACGCCGCCAGTTTACGAGGTATAGGTTTAGTACATAGGATGTCACACTCATTTAACAACAATGTCCCTTGGTCATTCAGGTCCTCGGGCAAATTGTCATCCCATCCTATTTTACGTCTCCAAACTTCCTGCATTAGAATCCTAGCTCTTATGGTAACGGGTAATGCTAGACCCAAAGGATAAAAAAATTGCGCAACTTTGCTCAACAGACTTCTTTTTGTGTGCGCTCTCGTCTGCTGAGCAAAAGACCTTGTTTGAAAAGTTAGTATGATATGTATAGGTTGCCAGATCATCCCCAAATTTCTGGACTTTTCCTGGTTATGAGATGCCGTACCGTCCACCTGTATCAAACTCTGAAGATCTTCACTATTAGTAACCCACTCGCGGAGAAATAAATGTGCATCTGTAAACAATCTGCGTGCTTGCCAGTATGTATGTAAAAAATCATCCTGACTATCGCTAGAACCCTGCAAATTGTCTATATATAATCCGCGAGATAGTTTACTTGTGTCCTCACGAGTATCTGCTAGATGTTTTTTTATTGTGGCATTTAACAAAAACTGTGAACATGTTGCCCCAAAGAGTACAACCCGAAAACGGTAGATTATGACCAGACTTTCAGAGTCGCTAATGTCGCTGAACCAAAGAAAGCGGGTAACATCTCTATCTTCCTCTTTTAGCTTGACCATCAAGAATGCTTTCTCGATGTCACTAGTATATGCGTACTACCCCAGCCTAAACCGCAATAGATGTTGGGACAGGTCCGACACCATGGACGGGCCTGTTAGCAGGCAGTCATTTAGACTGGGTTGTTGACCTTGGTGGGCAGAGCAGTCATACACCACCCGTATTGGTGTGGTGATGCTGTCTTTTCTCACCCCATGATGGGCCAGATAGTAAACCCTACCCTTCTTACTCAGTTCCTTTACATTGACTCTCTCAATAAAGCCCCTATCTTCATAACTCCGAAATACACCATCATACGCCTGGCGCATGCTCGGTTCATTAGACAATTTACGCTGTAATGCGCGCAAGGGACCTAATGCCAAACCATAGTTGGTAGGCAGGCTTATCTCACCGTTCTTCCAGGGTAAACTAAATTTATATTGCTTGTCTGAGGCACAGTAGCTCACAGACTCGTCAAACCTTTTCAGCGCAACTTCCGAGTCATAATCAGTCTCCATAGGATTAATGCCTATGTGATCCAATCTCCACAGTCGTTCCAGGTCGAACTCGGCAGTCATTTTAGGGTCACTAGGTTGGGAATCCTCCCTTCCCAACTCCTCTGCCGTAGTTACATTGACTCTTAATATCGAGACCGTGTCAACCAGAACCTTTGACGGTGTAGTATGCACCTTATCGCTCATGCAATAGCCAAATTTAGTGGGGATTAAAATTTCACCACACATTTTGTTTAAATCCAGGGTATACTAGATAATAATAATGATCCACACCAAGTAGAACATGCACCTCACTCTGATTTCCCATGGGATCTGACAAGTTAACCCCTTTGCTACGTAATGCGTGTTCCACCTTCTTCACTCCTACAGATGCACATTCTGGTAGGGTGTCTACTACGATACATGACATAAAGTACCGGTTTTTACGGTAGAAATATGAAATCTCCGCTATCTCGTAGTCTTGTTTGTCAGTAACCCCTGTGAAGCCCTGCAATCAAAGAGTCTCAGCCCCTACGATTCGGTGCTTCAGTCCCACTAAGACGGACATCTTTATAAAGGAACGTTGAGACCCTTGATCTAGAAGTACCTGACAAACTTTGTTACTGTCGTTACCTTCCATGGGAATCTGTATTGTGGGCAATATAGTGGTGTCTTGCGTGCTACCTAGTGTCACAGTTGTAGTACCCTCTGGTTAGACGTCTTTGACTTTATCTGCTGTAGGACACAACTTATCAAAGTGATGTCCTTTGCAATGTCGACAGGGCCTTAAGAATGTAGCAGTACATTGTCCCTGCTTACCATGTTCCTTACATAGACAACCTACACATAGCTTCAATCTTTTTGCCTGTGCTAGTTTTGTCTCATTTGTTGGGTATTTTACACAGAAACTCCATTTATGTTTGTTGTTACATAGCTTGCATTGAATCTGAGCAGGTTTCTTATACGTACCCTCTTTCTATTCTTTAGTCCCCACCGTCATGCTTACAGTTCCCCTCATCTCCACATTCCCACTCCCTCCCGACACATACATTCTCCCTTTGTTCAACTGTAGATTATTGATTTCTTTACTGAACTGAGTTTTGAACTCCCCCAGATCAAATGATCTAACCTTGTCAAGTAATGCCATAGGAAGCTTCTGATGTAAGATAATGACTATCATTTCCTGTGTGGTGAGCCCTAGGGTGTCTAGCGATCGAGTATGGCACTTCATATTTGCCCTAAAATTTGCTAACTCCTCAACCTTATACTGTGGTTCTACGACCTTTAACAAGGCAACCTCATGGGCCATCTTCAACTGCTCTTGATCGCCGTATGTGGACTGTAATAGTTGTACTGCCTCCAAATAGCTATCACCTACTACCGCAAAACCCTCTATCAAATGTAAGGCCTCTCCTTCCATTTGTCCTTTCAGATAGTGAAACTTACGGACATTATCCAATGAGGATTCATGAACTGTAGACCGAAACACGTCCCAAAAAGCTAACCACTCAGTCAATTTGCCCCCAAATGTAGGAAGATTGAGTTTTGGGAAGTGCACAGTGTGTTTTGGGTCAACCGTTCTATGGGTCTCATTCTCGCCTCCCTTCTTACTTGGGACAGCACGCTCTAATATGTGCTTCGCTCTGAAGACAGGTTCATCATAGAGGGCGCGATTATCATACTCTGTAACTATCTCTTCCTCCTCTGTCATGCCTGCCACAATCACCTCACTCTGAGCCAGAGCCATAATACGACCGTGGGTAGCCTGGACATTGTCTAATCTAGCTTCTAATTCCTCGAGGTTAGCAGTAGTGATGAAAGTGTTGACATCTACAATTAGCCTATTTAATACTCCCCGAAGTCCCGCCCTCTGATTTTTAGGGGCTTTGCTCATCACCCCACTAGATGGTGTCTCTTCCTGTTTATTAATTTTGCATGTAAGCCTGTATAGGCTATTTATCCAAAATGTTACAAATACAAGGGCAAAATAGTAGTCTAGTTAAGAGACGCCGACCGGCGGACTGCTATGTTATGGAGAAAAAATAGTACACAAAATAGCAATACCTACTAAAGGGTCATATTGAACAAGAAAAAATGTTAGGTCAGGTCATATGTCACAGGAAGTCTGAAATGTAAAAGAAAATTATTGGGGGAAGATGATGGGTGGGATGCAGGATTTGGGCAGGTGCAACGATGTGACCCTGCATTCCGGCTCTAACCACCGCTTGGCTAGCCTTGCCAGTTTATCATAGAGTTGTTCCTGCATCCTGTTATATGTCCGCTTGCTCATTGCCACAAAAATCCCTTACTGGTAGCTAATTCCCCGGTCTGGGCACCAATGTGGTAAACTATCAATGGAAGTTAAATATTTCTAAGCTATAATGATTCAAATAAAATCAATCTAAATTAAAATTACTCCATATCTAAATTGAATTCAATCTGAAAGAAGCTAATTTATATCCAAAGGTCTCACATAATAAATTATATATATAGGATTAGGTTATAAGGGTTAATACTAGCCAGGAATTAACTCACCAATAGTTCCACATGGCAATGAGGTAAGGGAGAACGTTTTACCCAATATGGTGGACAATGGGGAAACAAGACTTCGGCCAAGAGGCTCAGTCAAGTGAAAGAAAGAATAAATTATTATATGGGAATGGACATGAATACTATGCTTATCTGTCAATCAGTCATGGCGTCGATGAGAGCGTCGTGATGGTGTAGCTGTATGTATTGCTGTCAGTGTATTGTGATTAGAGGCACAATAGCGCGATCAACTGAAGGCAGAAATTAGATGTTAATTGGTTGGTGTTCGTGGAGGCTCTGGTCTGTCTTCCTCAGAGGCACACCTTGCTGCCTTGGCAAACGCCAGGAGCCTAAATTATCGTACCGCATCTAGGTTGCTCTATACGATAAATTATATTAATATATACGATAAATTCATATATACAACATAAGACCATGTCAATATTGCTTAATAGCATATTAGGCCTTTACAATCTTAACTTACTTACAATCATATAATATACGATCTACTCGTCCTACGCCGTGCAGTGGGAACGACCGTGACGTCACAGAGACATACGGGATCACAAAAGAGTCATAGCCTATCGTATTTATACGATAGTCTGCTGTTCCCTGAACCCAGATAAGTTATTGATCACAAAACATGTAACTTGCTTCACCTGTAAATTCCATTTAGCTCAGACCAAGTAATTCATTTGCTAGTTAAATTGCTTACTGTTCCCATGAACCCAAGTTGCCGAGCTAGTAAACATAGTTGATCAAATTGATAGATGCTTGCTGTTCCTACAAACCTAAGTAGTGAAAGCCATATAACCTACTGGACACCCAAACCACACCTCACTGCCAATGCCTTGGGTAAAATTAAGTCCAGAACCCCAGGCAAAGGACCCTTCGAAGTCCTCAAGGCCCCAAACTGTTATCAGGCAACAGTGTACGATCACGGGGAGTCATGCACATATCGGAATAGGTATGTACGTCTTTTTCAGCCTCTAAATAAAAACATCGCTATTTTGGCTGATCAATCTGACAGGAATGTGAACCCCACAACTAATCTCGACCCTACCCATCCTTCCCAATAGAGGCCCATCTACACTCTTCTCCCTCCTCCTTCTCCCATGGCAAACACATGGCAAATAACCCCCGATTAACACAGTTTCTTTCAGAATAACGCGCAACGAAATGTCAACGCATACCGCAATGTATATTAATTTTCATACATCTGTTCCCTTTCAGAATTGTAGTAAATAGAGTTAGCTTAGATTACAAATCAACTTCTTTTTTCTCCCTGTCCTGTTCGAATTTCCGTGTCAGTTTTTCAATACTGCATGGTATTTTTCCTATCTGTTTCCATGCCAGCATTAGCTGGAGGGGGTGGTGGGTGGGGAGGAGCCTTCTTCTTTGCTATCCTTTTCTCTACCTCGTAGTCAGTAGATTAGTAGTTTTAGATATCCAAACTGCCCCGTAAGGACCAATAGGTCTGTTGCAGTTTGTTCTCCTTTGTATTCCTTTGTATTCCCTCACCCAACCTTTCTCCTAACCCTACTCAGCCTATCCCAAACCCTACTCCGCCTATTCTTCCCCCTCAACACCTACCCCCCCGTCCACCTCATTCACCCCTTCCTGCATCCGAAACAGCTCCACCCCAAACTTCCCCACCCATCCTACCTGCCCCAACAACCCGACCCTCTGTTCCTGCCGGGTTCAAACCCATCCTTTCTACTCCTATCCCTCCTTCTACCCTCCAACCTAATTCCCCCCATTCCACCCCATCCTCAGCTGCCGCAGAACTACCCTCACCCAGTACTACTACTCCACCCTACCACCCTTCACCTTCCCCCCATCCTTTCCAATCACTATCCCAACCTTCTTCCCCAATCCCAACCCTTCCACCTATCCCACACCCTCTTCCTCACCCATCTCCCTGCAGCCACATCTTAAATCTCCCGCCAGACGTGACTCCGCCGACCAGCACCCTACCTCCCTACCTGACTTTAATCCTGACCACCATTCCCTACCCGACTCAAAACAACCCATACCTCAACCAACCAACTCCCCTCTCCCTAACCCTCTTTCCCCGCTTCCTCCCTCTATCCCCTCTACTTCTAAACCTCTCTCACCTATCCCTGTACCCTTTAAACCTCCTAAAAACTTATCCAAACGCCGTTTCTGCCCTTCACCACCATTAACCCCCTATCCACCTCCTCCCGAACAGCCTGTGCTTTACCGTTTCGGCCGCTCATGCCAGTGGGAGCCTACCCGGACAACACACCGAAGATGGAAGCCCTCAACCAAGCCTCCTCCCAAAAACAGCCAGCCAGTTTTTCTTCGCCACTTGCAACCTTACCAACGCGATGCCTCATCTTAAAAGTACCCCCTTAAGCCTCAGGGTCGGGACCTTTTTTTGGAAGGCGATGATGAGATACGACGGGAGGAAAATACCCCAATACCTCGTCGCCAGCCATCAAGTCCTGCCGTCTCGTGTTGCTAGCATACGAGAAAGCAATAGCTACAATACCAGCGTGCAGCAACATGGTGGTGATCGGCGCCAAGAACAAGATGATGGACCACCTCGCAAGGAGGCGAGCGTATCCAGGTACTTACTAGTGGAAGGAGGCTCTAGAGAAAATGTACCGGACAGGAGAAACCATTTTAATCTGCCCAAACAAAAGCCTGCCGATTCACCAGAAAACACTTTTCCCACACCACAACTGTAACTCACGCCCAAGATACACCAAAGTCCGGCCACACATCTGACACAAGGGCGTGCACCAAGAGAAACAACAAGAAACAGGCTATCTCACCTCGCTCCCCACATGAAAAGCGAAAATACGATATCCACGTGGGTGAAGCTACCCTAGACACCTCCACCCTTCAAGGCCCCCATAGACGAGTTACACTGCAAACCTCTCAACCCAGTTGCAGTTACGACCAGGCCTCCACAGCGTGCATCCAAGAAAAATACCCAGAAGTTGCTCACAGACTCAATCATCATAATCAAGGGAGTCGAAATAACCTACGAGACTTTGGGAAAATGCAACACTCGCGTATTTGCCAATTCTCGTTATTCTCAGACACCAACCCAATGCCACCATCTGCACAACTACTCAACCTACCTGAAATGCAAATTGCAACTAGTGCATCTTGCTCTCCAAAAGTAAGAAAAAACACGATGTCTACCGTGCTCTTGATGGCCGGTACAGAACACCTCAGAAAAACAAGACACTACTCACGCTGACCAACCCCTCGGCAACCATTCAGCCTGCTGGCTTAGATTCAAATTCTGAATCCTTTCCAAGTAGTCCTAGGGCAGAAAGGACAATAACAAATGCTGAAGCTTAGGAATCTAGAGTCACCCAGTTATAACGCTGGAGGCTGAGGAACACTGAATCGACTAGGTTATAGTACCGGTTGAGCAATTGCTCTATTTAGCCCGCTGAGCCCCAGCTAGTTTATAATAAATGTACCACCCAGGACCGGCAGGTTTTGAAAAAAAAAAAAAATCCAGAAAACAACAGGAATGGGTTAGGAATGAAGGAAACCCCACAAAAAACCCATCCCCTAGGTCATTAAGGGGTCCTACGGTGCGCCCGAAAGTCGGGCGCATGGGGAAATTGGTAGGCAAAAACACCCAAAAACAGGTTTTTGCACGCTCACACGCACACGGTTGGACTTTGAGAGTTTTCAACCATCGGCATTGTTACGTGGGATACTTACACAGTTTCCATACAAATCTGAGCCCTCTAGGTGCCATAGGACCGGAGTAATTAACAGTGACGCATACGTAGGCGGCGCTGGGGTTTAGCATTGCAAATATTTTGGACGCACTGTTTGCGTCGCTGGTCCTCTATGGGTTAACAATTCAGACGTAACTCAGAAGTTCAGGAGTTATTATGATTCTCCAAGATCTGTAATATCACCTAGTGGACTTAGTGTTTTGAGTACAAATCTGCCCAACACTATAAGGCCGGAATTGTCTTGCAACACAATATTTGTTGTGAGGACCCCCACAAGCTTTATGAACAGCCTCATTCTTGCACTACTTTGTCCAGTACTAAAGACGAAGTTAAGCCAGTGTGTGATCGTTCACAAAGTACCTTTACTAATAAGTCTAGCTTGCCTTTTACTCCTGGAAAGACTTTTGTTGATCTTAAAGTAAGGGAAAAGTTAGATAAAACCCACAGGTTCAGCGTGAGTGAGTGTCCGAGAGCCAGCCAGAAGACGAGGAGAGAGAGTGATCGAGTAAAGAAAATATTGAAGTTATTCGGCCCAGAAATCTAGCCTGTGAGTGTGAGAAGGACATAAGTGATGTGTGCCCTGTCTCCTTACCTGACGTTGTGCCCAGACATTCCGGAACTTAACTTCAAACTAGTGTTCCAACTCGTTCTACCGGCCCTCATCTAAACTGACTCCTTCAAGAGCCTCTCTCAGTTTCGTAGTGGTAACAGTGATTATTGTGAGGGTTTAGACACAGATATGCCAAGTTCTCATAATTAATTTAACGTAAACCTCTCCGGAAACGTACTTTCCGTTTTCATATCCTTTGATAACCATTGTCCCGTTTGCTGGGAAACAATACACACCTATCCTACACGGGTAGCATATATATATATATTTCTTCGGGTCCTGGCTCCCGCGACTCACAGGAGAAGTGATGTACATATATTGTTACTATATTAATTGATACATGCACCGTACACTTCATCCGAGAATCTTTGTGCAGATCTGCGTTTATACGTTTACTATCACTTGGGATCATATCAAAATTGTTATGCCCTGATTTTATTCAGGTTTAGCTATTGGGTGAGGTGAGTTCTTTCGAGACTGGGGATGTCAGAGTTCATACTGTTACATGCAAAGAATACAATAGAGGATACATATAACACCAAAATATAGTTTATGTAATAGTTTATTTCGCTTACACTCTAAATACATATACTGTATATAGAAATAAGAATGTGCTAAACATGAGAACTATAGGAATGCAACCAATTATTATTATTCCAGCACGATCGCGGATCTAGATGGAGCTCAGTTATATTCAAGATATTCAGTTACTATTCATTTCGCAGCAATCAAGATCTATGTATCTTCGTAGGGAAAGATACCATTAGAAAATAGTTGAGTTACCTAATGACTATTTAATGTTAAAATCTGGTTAAGTAGTCATATTTATTGACGAGGTTAGGTAGAGTTAATAGAGTAAGATGTTAGACACTATAACTACCTTGCGCACTGGTGTATATGGTTAAATCTTAAAATTCGAAAATTGTGGACTCTAACTTATTTTGCTCTGATGGAAATTATGGCAGAGTCGATGGATTTGGATTTTGGATTTTAATCTCGATTTCACTTATAGTCAAGTATGGTGTATTATCACTTAAATTAACCCTTGTCTAGCGGGGGTGGACTTAAGTCGGGTTAGAGAACCAAGGACTATGTGGCGGGGCCCGACTTAAGTTTGTGTGCAATTTTTGAGCAATAATGGCTCTGAGAGAGAGACGAGCGATGGGAGGAGCGTAGCTCGGCTCATGACCGCTCGGCATGGGTCCCGCGCGACTACTGACGTCTACTCCACACACACCCACACTCACTGCCTCGCTACACAGGGAATTATGTAAGGAAATTACCGTATTTTAGGGATTTTTCACTCGTCTTGCACGATCGTTGCAAGAGAACGCGTGGTCGTAGAAGGATAGTTCTGGTGTCATTCGAAAGCTCAATTAACGCCCTTTCAGGGATACATAATTGTATTACACTCTGGCTCTTGTTTATGCATGAAAAAGAGCACGGAAACAAAGTCGTTTAGGGTAAAACCACCTGCTTGGCGGGTAGTAGAAGTTACTGACGGGCCCGCTCGTAAGGCGTTAACACTTATACATATGTATATCGAGTCGTTATCTATTGACTCGAGTTACTTAACACTTTTGATGATTCATCTCAAAATAATATGTTTATGGACTCTAACTTATTTCTCACTGGTCAGAATTATGGCAGAGGAAATACATGCTTAATTTGGCTTATTTGGATTTTAATCTCGAATTCCTCGTAGAGTCGAGAGTCGTGTACTAATACTTAGCTTAACACTTGTACACTTAAATATCGAGACTGTATTTATGGACTCGAATGATTTAACACTTTTGAGGATTTATCTCAGAATAAGAAGGTTGTGGTCTCTAATTAACTTATTTATCACTGGTTGGAATTATGGCAGAGTTAATACATGCTCAATTCGGCTTATTTGGATTTTAATCTTAAATTCCTCTTAGAGTCGAGAGTCGTGTACTAATACTTAGTTTAACACTTGTACACTTAAATATCGAGTCTGTTTCTGTGGACTCAAGTTACTTAACACTTTTGATGATTTATCTCAAAATATGAAATTCGAGGGACTCTAACTTATTTCTGGACATTAGGAATTTGGCAGAGTCAAGATATATATGGACTCTAACTTATTCTTCAGACACTGTGCGTACTGGTGTTTCTCAATAGGTTAGTACTGAGGGACTCTGATTCAATTTCTACTGCGTCATTTGGTATCAACTTAATTCACTTTACCAATGTTGATTTTATAGTTACTGAATTCAGTTGCTGCTTGTAGTCTTCTGAGTCTCCGTAGGCCGTCTAGGGTGACTGGTCGTGTGAAGTTGTTTACAGATGGGTTAATGGGCTTGAGGTCTTGAATGTGGCTCCGTAACTATAATTAAACATTTGGGCATCACATCGGACTAACGCAAGTATTCAGAGCCTATAGCTTTGGTAGGAATACTCATCTATCCTGACCGTTATATTAACCGTTGATGAAATTCCGTTAAGGTACTCTTGGAGTAAGGTCTTGAATATAGTGCCTCAGTTATGACGAAGTAGCACTATATCGGGCTGACGCGAGAAGACTGTGGAAGTGTCTTTCTCGTCTGCCTCTGACCCTTATAAGAGGTTCGAGGAATCTGGGGCGGTGTTTAAACCTTTTAGTTGCAAAGTCTAATGGTATGCCACAGACAAAATGCACCTAGGACTTGTGTATGCAGAGTACCTGTGAAAGTATCTCGCCAAGCCCTTATTTCCACAAGTGACCGTGGTATGCCAAGGTCCCTTATGAAAAGGTGGAGTGCGGTGTTTAAACCTTTTAGTTGCACTAGTCTAATGGCATGCCAGTAGACTGAGTAGACCTACACCTAGGACTTTTGTGCAGAGTGCGAGGAGTTAGAGTGTTAACTTTTAATAGTAGAATATTGAAGGGTAGGCAGGCCTGAGTCCTTAAACTCTCTACTATTAAGAGTAGAACCTATTAAAAGGCGTCGATGTTAGTTACTGGTATGCCAGAAATAATTAACAAAGATCCTTTCAGTAGGACACGTAACCTAGAAAAGGTATCTATGTTAATCACTGGTATGCCAGTAATAACAAAGATCCTGTTAATAGGATACAGTTACCGCATCTGTAGTAATAAAATGTTGAAGGATAGGTATGCCTGGCTACTTCAACTTTTACTACTGAAGGTACAGCCCATTAGAGGCCTCGATGTTAACTGATAGCATGCCACAATTAACAACTATCCCTTAATAGGATTTTTAACTCCTCAGGCAAGTAGATGTTCGGTATGCCGCCTATCCAACTGAGTGGGAGGGTAATCTTGAGGTTTCTTACTTGGTATGCCAGTTATAAGAAGCGTCAAAATTGCTTACTCCTCTCAGATTTTCCTGGCATAGTGTTGACGATTACTAAGGGATACACGTTCACCCTTTGAAGGGAGCAAGGGCGTAGCGTGCACTCTCTGTTAGGATAGAGAGTCCTTCTTGCTCTAACGGGAGGTCAATGCTACTTTACTTGATAAATAATTCAATGATAAGTGAGTATTATACAAAGGTGGTACTTTATATGAAAAGAGTTTTAGTAAAGGCTTATTCTTCATGTCATAGAAAAGAACAGGGTCATGAGGTTCTCGGGATAATATAACTTTTGTTCATGGTTAAAGTTTCTGGGCTTTAAATTCAAGGTGGGGAATCCTGTGAACGAAAGTAACAATGGAAGAAGTGAAGGTATGAATGTGCATCAGGGTATTCAATATTAAAGAGTAATTTAATAGGTTTACGATTAATATACAGGGATATATTAATAGGCTGGCTATCTTATTATCTTAGAAAAATTAAGAAAGATGGTTCTCGATACCATATAATGGTATATATACGCGAGAACGTATTCCGAGGCGTTTGTACTCCCGGCGAGTGCATGTTGGTACTTCTGGCGAGCTTATGTTGACATATGTTAGAAGTGAAGGGGGAGATGCGCAAATGAAATAATTAGGGATTGTAGCTTAGTGAAGTTTAAATACATGAAGGAAGGTGATGTGGTTTGTTTATTAGTAGAATAGTGTAGTAATGAGAAGACATGTGAATATATGTTGTGGGAGAAAATAAGAGAAATACTTCATCTACTCGGTATTATATTGTGTTTGCATAAGTATATGGTGGTGGTATTATAGTATAATGGTGGTGGTATTATAGTATATGGTGGTGGTATTATAGTATATGGTGGTGGTATTATAGTATATGGTGGTGGTATTATAGTATATGGTGGTGGTATTATAGTATATGGTGGTGGTATTATAGTATATGGTGGTGGTATTATAGTATAATGGTGGTGGTATTATAGTATATGGTGGTGGTATTATAGTATATGGTGGTGGTATTATAGTATAATGGTGGTAGTATTATAGTATATGGTGGTGGTATTATAGTATATGGTGGTGGTATTATAGTATAATGGTGGTGGTATTATAGTATATGGTGGTGGTATTATAGTATATGGTGGTGGTATTATAGTATATGGTGGTGGTATTATAGTATATGGTGGTGGTATTATAGTATAATGTTGATATTCTTAGTAAGCATAATGGTATTAAAGAAACAGAATGTTAGACAAATTAAAGATTACTATTGCGAAGACAATGGGTCTTCATCAACATGAACATTTCACATATCATACATAATACGCTGTACTATCACATCTTAATCATATAATAATAGTTGAGGAACTTAAGTAACCTCTTAACGAACAAAAAACATAATGTGTGATTAAGGGTTTATATTCTATGAGAGAACAATTAAGATCAAATGAACACAATATTCACAACTTTATACACACAGTCTGGATGAGGTGGCTGAAAATCATTTTAACTATGCATTTAGATTTCACTATTTTTAAAATACCCATGAAAAGAAAAGACACCCCGCAAAACAACCAGGAGGAAAGTGAACAACGAAGAAAACGTCACCCCAAAAGAAAACCAAACAAAAGAAAACCAACCAAGAACACCAGAAAAGACCAACCTCAAGAAGTCACCTCCAAAGAGAGAAGTGAACCAAGGCGCGCCCCAAGGAACAGCACCTGTAGCGATACCCAGGAAAGCACGGGTCGCCACCATTATGACGGAACGTCCTCCGACACCAGGAAAGACGATCCGCAAACCAACCCCATACAGGACACCGACCCAGATGGGAAGACTAATATTCAGCCAGAAATATTAGAATAAACACTTATCTATTTACCTACTATATTCACATGTTTCTTTAAATAATTTTGTTGCTCGAAGAACTTAGTCTTGTTATCCTTGTTTATTATCATATCGTTGCCTAAAATCAATGCGTCCTTCATTTATCTCGAGCCAGTTATTCAAATTCTTATTCATTGTGTATACTTGAATCAATTCATATTGCTATTATAATTTGTTGCATACTCTGCTATCTTTTAACCCTTGTCTATCGGGGCCCGACTTAAGTCCGTATCAAAAAATTTGGACTATGTGGCGGGGCCCGACTTAAGTCCGAGTGCAATTTTGGCGCAATATTGGCTCTGAGAGAGAGACGAGTGACTGGAGGAGCATGGGTTACCTCATGACCGCTCGCCACGGCCGCCGTGGACCAACTGAGATGTACTCCACTTACATCCACCCTCACTCCCTCGCTACATACGTAATTATATAAAGAAATTACCGTATTTTACCGATTTTGCCCTTCGGTTGCACGATCGTTGCAAGACAACCAGTGATCGTAGAAGGATGGTTCGGGTGTCATTGGAAAGCTCAATTTATGCCCTTTCAGGGATACATACTTATATTACGCTCTGGGTCTTGTTTATGCATGAAAAAGAGCACAGAAACAACCCAATTTATGGTAAAAAAAAAAACGCTGAGCGGCACAGTGAAATATACTCCACCACCCGCTCTTAAGGTGTTAAGGACAATACTATTGTGCTAAGACCAATTATCTTCATTATATATTATTTAATTATTGTCTAACCTATAAGCCAAAATTGACCATTACCAACATACTATATTGATGCCCATGTTCCCTAGTTATTAAGAATAAAAACCTGTGTAATCTTTCCTTGTGTTTTATGTCTAATGACTGTTATTTATGTGGTAATTTGGGGAAACAAGGTCAGTCCTCGCCCAGTCGAGAGCTCCTTAACCCGGGAACTGCTGGGAGACTCTTAAGAGTTCCCCCGGCGGACTGCGGGGAGACTCTTATGAGTGAGTGAAAAAAAAAATCAACTTTTGACATCGAAAAAAAAAAAAACATGATTTTTATTTTTTTATTTTTTTATTTTTGTTTGGCCCCTGGGCCATGCAAAATCTCAGTCCTCTACCTCCCCTCCTTCCCCACTTTCCTCCTCTCCTTCAGTTATCACCTATTTTCCCTGTTATTCCCTTATTCTGAGGTATATTTTCGTGCAAACATTAGCGAGTTGCAAGCAGGGTGTTGTCATCACTGATGGCAAGCGAGTGCAAGAGAGAGAGAGAGTATAGTATCGATGGCGGGAAAGTAGCTTGCCTCACCCATACATTATACAACTCGCGGGCTATATCTCCGATTTTGACCATCCAAACGCTGTTTTCACTCGTTTTATTGTTGTTTCAGGTTAATACCTTTATAATCAACCCATAATAGGCGCATATGGATAAGTATTAATGCTATTAATGGCACAATTAATATTTTAGTGACGGAAACACCTCAAATACGTCAGCACAGGGGGACGTTTCCAATTACCCCCATGCGCACTTCAGAGGTTAACTCGGCAGCTGCGTAGGTATGGTATTTTGAAAGTGCCCGTGGTGCGAAGGTATTCTGATTCATTCCTCACTAAAATAGTTAATTTACAATATATATAATTAACTCGTAAAGTGCGCAGCCCCTGTAGTATACAGCATACCCGTGTGCATAGGTATTCTGATTAATTCCTCACTAAAATCGTTAATTTACCATAAATATAATATATACTTATCCATATGCGCCTATTTTACGTTTAATATGAAGATAGTAACATGTAACAACAATAAAACAAGTGGGAATAGTGTTTGGATAGTCAAAATCGCGAATTATTACCGAGCGGTTCATTCATCCAATGTGAGCCAGCCGGCCGTACACCCTCTCCTTCCTCACTAAAATAGTTAATTTACAATATATATAATTAACTCGTAAAGTGCGCAGCCCCTGTAGTATACAGCATACCCGTGTGCATAGGTATTCTGATTAATTCCTCACTAAAATCGTTAATTTACCATAAATATAATATATACTTATCCATATGCGCCTATTTTACGTTTAATATGAAGATAGTAACATGTAACAACAATAAAACAAGTGGGAATAGTGTTTGGATAGTCAAAATCGCGAATTATTACCGAGCGGTTCATTCATCCAATGTGAGCCAGCCGGCCGTACACCCTCTCCTCTCGAGGGCTGAAGCCTTACTGACTTACTCCCCCAAACTCTCCCTATCGCAACACACTCGCTAGTCACATGACAACACCATGGAACCGGCCTGGATGGTGACACGAAAATATACCAATGAATAAGGGAATAACAGGGAAAATAAGTGATAATTGAAGGGGGGGGGGAGGGGGAGGGGGGGGGGGGGACTTTGACACATGTGAAGGAGTGATTGGAGGTAAGGACAGGAATTATCTCTCTTAAACACCATTTTTTTGTTTAAAGTGCCACGTCTGGGGTGTTTTAAGTGTTGTTTTTTTAGGACTAGGATCTTAAGAGTCTCCCCGCAGTCGCCCAGTAAAACCTCTTAAGAGTCTCGAGGCGAAATGCTTTTGACTACTCTTTCGAGAAGTGCGGTATGGATGAAACCTCCCCACACATGCAAACAATACTCAATACATCGGCGCACTTTGCCACGATATAGAGTAAGATGCTTTGTGGAGATGAGGAACCCACAGAGATGGTTGAGCACACTAACTTTTGGGAAGCTGTTTTAGCAAAGAGTGGTAATATGATCTCTCCAAGAAATGTCGGATGAAAAAGATACAGCTAGAATACTGAGAGAAGATGAAGGGGTGATTTGTGTATTGTTGAAGAATAATTCATAGTCTTGTGGGAGAATGCGATGGAGAGATAGAGTGAGAAATTGGGTATTGGAGGCGTTGGAAGTAAAAAAAAAAAATCTGCCGCAATCATAAATAATTGATAGATTAGAAACTAGGCGTGCCATGGCCCTGTTACGGGGGTTTTGGAAAGATTAAATGCGGGGTTGATGTGAAAAACTAGTTGAATAGTGTAAGGTAGAGTCATCAGCGTATGAGTGGATAGAACTAGAGGTACAGTTGAGGAGATCATTAATGATATTAGAGAGAGAACTGCAGACAGGACTGAACCCTGAGGAACATCGTAGTTGATAGTTTGAGGAAGTAAGCGATGGCCATCCACAACTGCAGCTATGGAGCAGTCTGAAAGGAAATTAGAGAAAAAGGCACAGTCTCACACACGGCTGGCAAGCAAGATGCCTCACAGTGTTGCCAGTCTCACACACGGCTGGCAAGCAAGGTGCCTCACAGTGTTGCCAGTCTCACACACAGCTGGCAAGCAAGGTGCCTCACAGTGTTGCCGGTCTCACACACAGCTGGCAAGCAAGGTGCCTCACAGTGTTGCTAGTCTCACACACAGCTGGCAAGCAAGGTGCCTCACAGTATTGCCGGACTCACACACAGCTGGCAAGCAAGGTGCCTCACAGTGTTGCCAGTCTCACACACAGCTGGCAAGCAAGGTGCCTCACAGTGTTGCCGGTCTCACACACAGCTGACAAGCAAGGTGCCTCACAGTGTTGCTAGTCTCGCACACGGCTGGCAAGCAAGGTGCCTTGCAGTGTTGCCAGTCTCACACACGGCTGGCGAGCAAGGTGTCTCACAGTGTTGCCAGTCTCGCACACGGCTGGCAAGCAAGGTGCCTTGTAGTGTTGCCAGTCTCGCACACGGCTGGTAAGGAAGGGGCCTCACAGTGTTGCCAATGTCATACACAGCTGATAAGCAAGGTGCCTCACAGTGTTACCAGTGTCACACACGGCTGGTGAGCAAGGTGCCTCACAGTGTTGCCAGTCTCACATACGGCTGGCAAGCAAGGTGCCTCACAGTGTTGCCAGTCTCACACTTGGCTGGCAAGCAAGGTGCCTTACAGTGTTGCCAGTCTCACACTTGGCTGGGTAATGATCCCAAGCTTGTACCAGCCTAACACTTGGCGGTAACCAAATAAAGACAGGTGATGGGCTGGTCTGTCAGAGTGAGAACTGAGCGATCTCTGCCATACCCATAGCTTACTCTGACTGTTCCTTTTACTTATATATTTTTTTAGATCTCAAGTGACGGCGTCTCTTCTGTGGATTGACCTACCAATCTACCAAGATTGGAAGCCAAAGTGTCACATTTTTCCTTTGCCCCTCAACTTTCTCTTCATAATTGCTGACGGGCACAGGGCCCTGGGTGGGGCTTTAGTTTCCCGGGCGTTTCCGCACCCTCCTCAGCTCCCCGCCATGGAGTGGCTTCGGTCACCCAGGCTTTATTGTGGTCGGCAGGGAGGGTTCTGTGGGGGCGCTTGGTTATGGCCTTGGCCTTGCTCGGGGCCTTGGGGCTGTTCGGCCAGGCAGCTTGGGGAACAACAACAACAACCAAATAAAGAGGGTGTTGTTTTGATATGGTTACAATATTGTTTGGTTATGATATTGTTTTGATATGGTGCTTAATGCCATTGTGTTTAATTTGCCTGTGTTGCCCTGTTTGATGATGTTGAGGGCTAGAAGGGCCTGTTCTGGTTCTGCTGTTATTTATGTGGTGGTAGAAGGCATCTTATTTTGGTGGAAGCAGGCGCAGAAGTAGTTCCACGCAGAAAAGGCGCTCTGGGTCTCTGCTATTGCGGCATTTATGTCATTCTGGCGTGGTCGCTGGGGTGGTGGTGCCTGAGGCTATTCTTAATGTTGGCATTACAAATATCAATGCGTACATTCCTATTTTTAACATCGTTCTAACACCAATAACCCCACAAATGAAATCAATGGAAGCATGTGATCCTCCCAGGATTCGAACCCAAGATACCTCATACAGAATTTTCAGGCTGTTACCATTATACCATCAAGACAGTTAAAGGTACTGTATATCTATCTATCTATCTATTGCCGGACACCTTACTCCCCTTAACACTTAAAGAGCGGGGCCCGACTTAAGTCCGTATCCAAAAAGCAGCAAGTTAGGAGCATTATTAAGGCTTTTAAAGGGTTAAAATCGAGTGCAAATGGCCGGGAGCGCAGCAGGCCACACGGTTGACACCCAGGGCTTACCACCGCCCACTAACTCACCCTCCCTGTGTTCTCGAGAGGCCGGCAGTGTAGCGAGTAGTGAGCATAGCTGGGAAAAATATACCGCTATCCGCTAAACTCCCATGTTGGTGGTACCACTGTATGAGAACCACGAGTGCTACGTAGCTCGTTCTGGTCTCATTTTAAAGCTTTTAGCGCCTAGTTTTTTGCTGAATACATTTCTTTTCATGCAGATACTTGATTTATCATTCAGGAGGGCCTGAATATGCCCAAATAAGCCCAAAACCCCCCCGCTAGACAAGGGTTAATGAGGGTGGCCATACACAGAAGGCCCCCAAGTGGACCTATTCCCTGTAAGAGGGACAACCCGAGCCAGTTTACTGAAGAACTTACAGGATTGACCACTCAATTTAGGATCCGTCCGACTCTGAGGCCCTCTATGTATCTTGTTAGCACTATTTTTCTACAGTGGTGTTCGGCTAGTCCATCCACTAATCTGCCTTACACTTAGATAAGCAGTACGGATTTGTATCAGGTTAACTCCCCTAGATAGGTTGCCGACCAAAGCTGACGAGTTCCATCTACCTGGATTTTTATAAGGTTGTCTCCCCTAGATGGGTTGCCGACCAAGGCTAACGTGTCCCATCCACCCGTATATGACTACAATTAATATCCATTTATCAAATACTGGATATCAATCTAAGCATGTACTGTACCCAACTGCACTATGAATAGTTTATTGCTTATACAAGAGGAAAACACATTTTATGGGGTACTCATCACAAAGGACCGATCTCGCTACAAAATATTCCTGAACCTATTGATAATATTTTTAACATTGTTCGTAACACCAATAATCCCCCAAATGAAATTAATGAAAGCATGTGATCATCCCGTTGCACGCATAGGTTAATAATAGTGGTCTATATCTTGTATTTGTTTACATAAAACAATAAAGAATGGATATAAACAAAGCTAAGAAATATAAAATCCATACAACTAATGGTGTCCTCTATTCATTAGAAATGTGTAATAATTAGTTTGTACTGTTATTGATTGAAGAGCTGGAAAATTTATGTAAGCAAAGTGAATTCTGGAGAGAAGTGGTTCGAGGTATAACAAAAAAATATAAAAATAAGTTATGCACTGCAGACCAGTGACTGTCCCGTCATGGGATCTGATATATGCTCTAGTTCTACAGTGAGAGATGTTAAGAAGTGGCACTATAGAAGCATGTTCATCCGATCATTTCTGTCTGTATAACAATGTAAGGGATGCTAAATGTCTCTGTAGGCTGGAGGAGAGGGGGGGGGAGCTGTAATTAATGAATAATTGATCATTCACATACCTCTATGTTGAAAACCAACACTATCTCTCCACATTTCCCAAAAGAAGCTGAGCCATGTTCATATATGAACGCAAATGACTTTTGTAAACAATGGGTAGCTGCTTGTGACTGGAGCATTTACGGCTGTTGAGCTTGTTGGGCGGTTGGGCTAGTGACCCTCCTCTGAAACAAGGTTTATGGACCTTGCTCTGAAACAAGCTAGAGAATCGAACCAGTTGCCTCGGAATATGGAGGCGATTCTTTTCGTGACCAGCCCTACGGCGATCAAGGTGTCTGGCAATAGATAGGTAGATTGGCTAGGAAGTATTGGTATTATTAATAATAATCCCCTTGAGCATTATTGTCAATTGATTTTCTACTCTACAGTATTTCATACCAATATAAGTATTGGTGATGTAGATATGCTTACCTTCCTCAGGTGCATGTGGCGGACTTTGATAACTCTGCAATTGTCCAGTTGTAACCACAGTTATCGCCAGCAAAACAAACATCAATAATAACATGGCTGTCGAAGAGAGAGAGAGAGAAGCGTGTGTTAAAGGAATGAAACGTAATACAACCGTTTATGGTCATCATGTTGTGCAGGTTGATATTAATGATAATTGATGGTGTAATCATATACTGTATAAGTTTGTTTTAATGTCTATTCCAAGATATTAGAAATATATGTTTTTATTTTTATATTCATTGTTTCAGCATAATTATATACTAAGTACCCGCAGTAAAGTCAAGACATATTCCCCATAGATAATTCCATCTTTTTTAGTAAAATATATGTGTTCTTAAAGGTAACCTCACCTTTCCAAACAAATTATTTACTCTGAAAATTTCGTTTCTACGAAGAGCTTTTTTTTTTTTTTTTTTAGTAGAGTAACAAATGGAAGGAGCGTGTAAGAGACTATGGGTCTGTGGGTTCAAGGATTGTGTGGCTGAGAATGAAAGTAGGAATACAAACGTTGGTGATTGTGTGTGTGTATGCTCCGACAGAGGATACAAAATTAAGAGAGAAAGAGGAGTTCTGGGTGAATGTGGATGCGTGTCTGGATAAGTTTGGCAAGAACGAAAGAATATTTCTGATTGGGGATATGAATGGGAAAGTGAGTGATAGGAGAGTTAATAGAGTGTTGGGAGGGTGGGGGGTACCGTCAGAGATGAATGGGAATGGTAGGCTAGTGCACTTGTGGACGTATGTGTGGGGAGGAGGCTGTGGATAGCCAACACCTTCTTCCGACACAGAATGATACACAGGTACATGGAAAGTGGTGTGGATGATGAAGGATGAGGATAAGACAGTGGTGGAACGAAAGGCACTGATTGATTATATATGTGTGGATGAACGAATGAAGACATCTGTGCTGGATGCTAGGGTGTATAGGGGTATTGGAGGGGGTCTGTCTGACCATTATGTAGTAGTAGCTCAAAATAGGATACAAAAGAAGTGGGTGAGGAGAGCTGGAGGGAGGTGAGAGGAGGGTGGAATGGCGATTAGGGTGGAGAGGCTGCAGGAGGAGGAAATCAGGGAGGAGTATAGGAGAGCAGTAGAAAGACAACTAACTGGGTTCGACCTGGAAGATATGGGGGAAGTGGAGGAGATGAGAAAGGTGTTTAAGGAAGAGATCTGTGCAGCATGCGAGGAGGTGTGTGGAGTAAGGAGAAGAGGGAGGGGAGTGAAAGGTACAGCATGGTGGACAGAAGAGGTAAATATAGCTGTGGAGGACAAGAAGAAAGTGTATAGAGAGTGGTTGGGTAGTAGAGGGAAGGAAGATTTGGAGAGTCAGAAACGAGCGAGGTATGTGGAGAGAAAGAGAGAGGTGAAGAGATTAGTAAAGGAAAATAAGAGAAGAGTAGATGAGGAATTTGGAAGGAGTGTAAAATGGAGGGAGTGTAAGAAAATGTTCGGGAAAGAAGTCAAGAAAGTTAGGGAAGGTAGCAAGGGAAACAGTAAGGGCGTGAAAGATAAGAATGGGAGAATGCTAGTCGAGAAGCAAGAGAGAGTCGAAAGATGGAGGAGTACTTCAACAAGTTGCTATATGTAAGGAATGAAGCGCCAGCCAACATAGTTGGATGGGATATGGGAGAGAGAAGAAGAGAAGTCGTGGAGGAGGAGGTGGGGATCAGGAGGTCAGAAGTGTGGGAAGCCATGAAAAGAGTGAAGTTGGGGAAAGCACCAGGAACAGATGGAGTGAGTGGGGAAATGTTGAGTATGGTGGTGAGATAGTGATCGAATGGGTATGGAAAATGTGCAAACTAGCATGGGAGAAGGTGAGTGCACCTGATGACTGGAAGACAGGCATAATAGTCCCCCTATATAAGGGTAAAGGGGAAAGAGGTGTGTGTGGTAACCACCGAGGAATATGTCTTCTAAGCGTAGTAGGGAAGGTGTACAGTAGGGTAGTGATTGAGAGAGTGAGAGCGAGAACGGAGAAATGGATAGGTGACGAGCAGGGCGGTTTGGGGAAGGGAAGAGGATGTGTAGATCAGATTTTTACCCTGAATTGTATTGTGGAAAAATATCTGGAGAAACAACAAAATGTGTATGTTGCCTTTATGGATTTAGAGAAGGCCTATGACAGAGTGGATAGAGAAGGTATGTGGAAAGTACTTAGAATATACGGAGTAGATAGCAAGTTTCTGAAAGCAGTGAAGAGCATGTATGAGGGTGCAAAGGCGGCAGTACGTGTGGAGAATGAGCAGAGCGAGTTCTTTGACATGAATGTTGGGTTGAAACAGGGGTGTGTGATGTCCCCGTGGTTGTTTACTGTATATATGGATGAAGTCATGAAAGAAATACAAGGAAGAGCAGTGGATGTTGGTGTGTTGCTGATAAGGGAGGGAAATGAGTGGAAGCTATCTGTACTGCTGTTTGCTGATGATACAGTTCTGATGAGCGATAATGAATGCGAGTTGCAGGGTCTGGTAAATGTGTTTGGAACAGTGAGCGAAAAACGGAATCTGAAGGTAGATGTGGGGAAGAGCAAGGTTATGGTCTTCGAAAGGGGTGAAGCCACAGAGTGTGAGGTGAAGTTGAATGGTCAGGCTATGGAGATTGTCAGCTCATTTAAGTATCTGGGCAGTGTGTTGAGTAAAGATGGGATTATGGAGGAAGAAGTGCGGGAGAGGGTGCAACAGGGGAAGAGGGTTGTAGGAGCGTTGAAAGCAGTAACAAAAAATAGGGTGGTCAGTATGGAAGTGAAGAAGTCCTTACATGATAGTGTGGTAAACCTGACACTAACTTATAGAAGCGAAGCTTGGACGTTCGGGAAGAGACCCAGACCAAGAGTGAGAGCGGTGGAAATGAGTTACTTGAGAAGTGCGTGCGGAGTTACATGGAGGGATAGACAGACGAATGAGGAAGTAAGAAGGAGGTGTGGTGTGGAGGTAGATGTACTGGAAAGTTTGAAAAGGAAACAACTTGAGATGGTTCGGCCATATGGAACGTATGGAAAGCGAGAGAATGACTAAGAGGGTGTACGAGAGCGAGGTGGAAGGACAGAGAGGAAGAGGTGCACCGAAGGAGAGGTGGAAGGATGGAGTGAGGAAGTATATGGATGAAGGCGGTGCTGGTTGGGAGGAGGGGCGTCGACTGATGGGGGACAGAGGTGCATGGGGGCGATTCGTTTGTGGCCACCCCTTAGGGGATCATGGCGTCAGGCAATAGATAGATAGATAGTATAGTTGCACACTTTTTGGACCTTACTCAAGTAAGGTGAAATCCTATGTTTACCAAATGCATAAGTAGCAAAAACAAGTACTTGTTCCATAGTTCACAGTCAGCATGGTCATTGCATAATTATGCCGTCCGGTATTTACTCCCAGGGTGTCGGTGAACTTCCTCTGATTTAAATGTGATTTGGCTTACGTTTAGAGGACTATGAGAGCTAATGTTTGGTATCATCAGGTTGAAAATTGGTTTTATAGTTTTTTATATATGTCCAAAATTAGGGTCAAAATTAGACAAAATTACTCTACAATAATTGATATAGTACTCAAGAATCTAGTGTATTGTCTTTCTTGTTGTGGTCAATCAACTCACAAAAGGTGTTTCTACAATCTCGTCTTCCATTTTTTTTATATCTCATCTAGTTATATTTTTAACCTAATATATTTTTAGGTTGACATTTTTCAATGTTTTTGCAAATTGGAAGACGTGCTGTGCATGAATGGCGGTGGCTAAAAGAATTCCCACAGACTACTTTATAGTTGTGTATGGGTTTCCAATGGTATATGAATCATTACTGTATGCCAAGTTGTTTTTCGATTATATGTATTTCCGAGTTGGAATTTTTGACATTTTCGTTTTGAGAAAAAGCCTCGCAAACTTCAAAAACTGTTTTTCAGGAGAATAACTCTAGTCCTATTACAGGAAATGTATTTGTAATTATTTCTATTTACATTTTAGCCATTTATACATACAGTATATTAGTCCTATTACATGAAATTAATTTGTATTGTTTCCTATATAAAAAAAAAATTTGTATACATATACAGTATATTAAACCCATATTCAGCCTACGAAAGCTTTATATAAAGCTCGAAATAATGCACTTAGAAGCGATTTTCGGCATTCAACTTTTTCAGACAGGTTGAGGGAATATATAGCCAGCCTTCTATGTATAAAACAACAAAATTGAAATTTACGATTTTTTGGGTAAAAAAGGTGGACGGTCCCCTTAACAGCTGAAACGGGAGGAATTCTACTAAACAAGATAGCATTTCACATGGTATTTATACAGAATTCTACCTGAATGTTTGAGCAGGTATGTTAATTTTGAAAAGGTGCGATCCCAGATGTTGTCAACAAATACAAGGTGGTGAGTTCGAATGTCTGGGATGTTCTATCAGGGCAAGCATCACAATCAGTCATGACTCCCCAAATATTGCAAGATTCACCGCTTTCCCGTGGTACTATTGTCTAATTAGGATATAAAATTGAATACTTGTGATGTAAAATTGACTTTGGCACGAACGTGTTCCAAAGTGAACTTGCTCACATGTCCTGCCATCACTATGTTCTCGTTGTTCTGTATATTTATGATGCGTTATCCTGTACGTCCTTGATTCTCAGAATCACTCACAATTCCTTGCCACAGGATGATGGGCCCAACATTTCATCTAATACTAATACACTTGTCCTCACCCTCTACTGATTCCACTGTTCCCTTTCTTACTTTTAGGCATGAGTTTAATCAACATTATTACATTCTCACCTTTATTATATTCACATCATTAGCGTCGACTTACAATGGGTCTCTTTCTTCATTTATCTCTTTCTTGGTCAAGACAGACAATGGACATAACTTAAGTCTATCTATCTATCTATCTATTGCCAGACGCCATAATCCCCGAAAGGGTGGCCACGAACGAAACGGCCCCATGCACCTCTGTCCCCAGTCAGTTGGCGCCCCTCCTCCCATCCAGCACCACCTTTACTCATATACTTCTTCATTCCATCCTTCCACCTCATTCGGTTTACCTCTCCCTCTCTGTCCTTCCACCTCACTCTAGTACACTCTCTTAGTCATTCTCTCGCTTCCCATACGTGCCACATGGCCAAACCAACTCAAGGTGTTCCTTTTCACACTTTCCAGCACATCTACATCCACACCACACCTCTCTCGTACTTCCTCATTCGTCTGTCTATCCCTCCATGTAACTCCGCACGCACTTCTCAGGTAACTCATTTCCCCCCCTCTCTCTTTTGGTCTGAGTCTCTTCACCAACGTCCATGCTTCACTCCCATAAGTCAATGTCGGGATTACCACACAGTCATGCAAGGACTTCTTTACTTCCATGCTGACCACCCTATTTCCTGTTACTGCTTTCAGTATTCCTACAACCCTCTTCCCCTGTTGCACCCTCTCTTATCAGAGTTACACCAACATCCACTGCTCTTCCTTGTATTTCTTTCAATACTCCATCCATATATATATATTTAACAACCATGGGGACATCACACACCCCTGTTTCAACTCAATATTCATATCAAAGAAATCGCTCTGCTCATTCTCCACACATACTGACGCCTTTGCACCCTCATACATGCTCTTCACTGCTATCAGCAACTGGCCATCTACTCCGTATATTCCCAGTACTTTCCACAAACGTTCTCTATCAACTCTGTCATAGGCCTTCTCTAAATCCATAAAGGCAGCATACAACTTATGTACCTTTTCATAATATTTCTCCACAACACATTTCAGGGCAAAAATCTGATCTATACATCCTCTTCCCTTCCTAAACCCGCCCTGTGCGTCACCTATCCATTTCTCCGTTTTCGCTTTCACTCTCTCAATCACTACCCTACTGTACACCTTCCCTACTACGCTTAGATTCCTTAGAACTTAGAAGGCATATACCCCGGTGGTTACCACACACTCCTCTTTCCCCTTTACCCTTATACAAGGGGACTATTATGCCTGTCTTCCAGTCATCAGGTACACTCCCTTTCTCCCATGCTAGTTTAAACATTGTCCATACCCATTCAATCACTATATCACCACCATACCTCAGCATTTCTCCACACACTCCATCTATTCCTGATGCTTTCCCCATCTTCACTCTATTAATGGCGTCACACACCTCTAACCTCCTGATCCCCACCTCCTCCTCCACTACTTTTCTTCTCCCTCCCATACCCTATCCAACTATGTTTGCATTGCTTCATTCCTTACATTTAGCAATTCGTTGAAGTACTCCCTCCATCTTTCGATTCTCTATTGTTTCTCGGTTATCACTCGCCCATTCTTATCTTTCACACCCTTACTATTTCCTTTGCTACCCTCCCTAACTTTCTTGACCTCTTTCCAGAACAGTTATTACACTCCCTCCATTTTACTCTTAGATCCCTTCCAAATTCCTCATCTCCTCTTATCTTCCTTTCCTTCACTACTTTCTTCACCACTCTCGTTTCTCTCCAAGTACCTCACTCTTTTTTGTATCTCCAAATCTTCATTCCCTCTACTACCCAACCACTCTCTATACGCTTTCTTATTGTCTTCAACAGCTATTTTTACCTCTTCAGTCCACCATGCTGTACCCTTCACTCCCATCCCTCTTCTCCTTACTCAAACACACCTCCTCACATGCTGCACATATCCCTTCCTTAAAAAACTTTGCTCACCTCCTCCACTTCCTCCATATCCTCCAGGTCAAACCTACCTAGTCTCCTCTCTACTGCTCTCTTAAACTCTTCCCTGATCTCCTCCTCCTGCAACCTCTCCACCCTCTTTGCCACTCCACCCTCTTCTTGCCTCCCTCCAGCTCTCCTCACTCACTTCTTTTGTATCCTAATTTTAGCTATTACTACATAGTGGTCAGACAGACTCCCCCCTATATCGCTATACACCCTAGCATCCAGCGCAGAATTCTTCCTCCTCCTCCACACCACACTGTCCATGTGTAACATAAGAACATAAGAAACTGGGAGTCTGAAAGAAAGCCGATTGGCCCACACAACGCAGATCCCTCTCACAGCCGACCCCAAATTACAAGGCCTAATTATAGGCCTAACTCACTAATACCATGGGGACCGACCTCACCAAAACGGTCAGAGGTCAACACGGGTAAACGGGGGTCTGCAGAGTGCCGATTTGCCCACACCCGGCAGATCCCCCTCATACCAAACCCATCTCGTCCATATGCCTATTTAATTTAATCTTAAAGCTCCCTATCGTTCTCGGTCCTACCATATTACTCGGTAGCCTATTCCACATGTCTACAACTCTGTTACCAAACCAATATTTGCCTATATCTTTTCTGAAACAAAATTTATCTAATTTGAAACCATTTGTTCGAGTTCTTTCGCTATCACTGAGCTTCAGTAAATTTTTTATGTCCCCTTTATTAATCCCACTAACCCCCTTGAACACTTCTATCATATCTCTTCTAAATCTACGTCTTTCTAACGAATGTAAGCCTAATTTCTTCAACCTTTCTTCATATGGTAGATTTCTAATATTATGAATAATTTTTGTCATTCTTCGCTGTACTCTCTCCAAAGAAACTATGTCCATTCTGTAATAGGGACACCAAAATTGGACAGCATAATCCATATGAGGTCTCATTAATGATATGTAAAGTTTTAAGATAACATCGGCAGTTCTTTTACTCACACTTCTTGAGATGAACCCGAGAATCTTATTTGCCTTGTTACGAACACTTATACACTGTTTTCTAGGCTTCAAGTCATTGCTAACAAAAACACCTAAATTTGTCTCGCAATCTGAGCTTTCTAATTCCGTGTTAGCTATTTTATATTTTGCATTGGTATTCGTCTTCCCTATCTTTAATACCTTGCATTTGTCATTTGTCAATGTTAAAATTCATCTGCCAATTAACTGACCATTCGTGTAAGGTATCTAGATCCCTTTGGAGGCTCTCTATGTCGCTATCTGAATCTCTTGTTCTCTCCATTTTGGTATCGTCTGCGAATTTACTTATCCTACTAGTTATATAAAAACCCAGGTAATTTTTTTATATAATAAACAGCAGAGGGCCTAATACAGATCCTTGGGGGACACTAATTTTGACTGCACCCCATTCTGATTTAATACCATTTATGCTGACTCTCTGCTTCCTACCAATTAGCCATGACCTAATCCATGCCAACAACGACCCACCTATTCCACGCACCTCAACCTTTCTCATCAATCTCTCATGAGGGACTCTGTCGAAAGCTATACTGATATCTAAATATATTATATCATATGACTTGTCAATATCTAGTGCGTCATATACCACTGAGAAAAAGCTAAGCAAATTAGTAAGGCAAGAACGTCCCTGAGTGAATCCATGTTGAGAAGAATTGATTAACCCTTCCTCCCCGGGCAGCATTTATAGATGTCGATAGTCCTATCCGGGCGATCTGCCCAAATCTCAAAATGTAGCAATTACTTGTATCTATAGACTGGCGTTAAGTAGAGGTCTCTAGGTCAACTGGTTCAGGTGTGATGACAATTTCCGTGAAGAGAGTTTTGCAGCGGATTTAGCCATATCGGACACTTTGGAGCACTAATTTTCGCTCTAACTGGCAATGGTGGACAAGGTCGGTCTTCTTCTTCTTTTAGTTGAGGCTTGGCGGCGCTCCGATCTGCTTTGTTTACAAACGTTTCGCCGCGCGGTTTTCAAAGCACGCTTAAGAACGCTTTCAAGCATACAGATTTTAAAAGGACGCCCGGGCTCCTGGCCTTCGCAAGGTGCGTCCTTTTAAAATGCTGCCTGGGGAGGAAGGGTTAAGTTACATTTTTCTAAGTGGTTTATGATTTTCCTAGCAATAATTGACTCTAGCAACTTTCCTATGATTGATGTGAGACTAATGGGACGGTAATTGGATGCTATTAACTTATCACCTTTTTTGAAGATCGGAACTGCATTTGCAAACTTCCAAGCTTCTGGAACTAATCCTGTTTCTAATGACTTAATAACCCGGGAAGGGCGCCAAGACTCTTAAGAGATTTTGGTGGTGAAAGGCGACGGGACTCTTAAGATCCAAGGCCTAAAAAAAGCCTTTTAAAAGACCCCAGTAGCACTCAAATCAAAGGAATATGTGATTAAGGGTGAGAATTCCCCTCCATACCTTCTATCACTCCTTCACATGTGTCAAAACCCCCTACTTCCCCCTCCCCCTTCAATTATCACCTATTTTTCCTCTTACTCTCTTGTTTGTCGGTTTATTTGTCGTGCCAATATCTCCAACCTGGTTCCAAAGCAAGACTGAGGGTTCAGTCTGCCTTCAGGCCTCAGAGAGGGAGGATACATGTCTCGTTCGCCTCTCACCTCATGACTGAAGGGTCGGCAATAATTATTCTTTTTCACCCCCCAAATACTACTCCCACTTGTTTTATTACTGTTACATGTTAATATCTTCATATTAAACGTAAAATAGTCGCATATAAATAAGTAATAACGATAATTATGATAAAATTACGATTTTAGGCGGGAATGAAGCCAAATATCCTCACTTGGCGGGAGGGTTTGAACTACCAATAGCGCGCCGCTCTCGGGTTAAATAGAAATGTTAATGGGTAACTTAACTCATCTCTGCATTCTTTAACCCGGCAAGTGCAGATCTACTAATAAGAGTTTTACCGCTGCGCTGCGGAACTCCTCATATAATCCAAGGCCTAAAAAATAAACATTTAAATCAGCCCCGTATCATTTATTTATTTATTTTTTGTATTGCCCCTTGGCCATGCCAAATATCACTCCTCCACATCCCCTCCTTCCACCCTTCTTCCCCCCCCCCCCTTCAATTATCACCTTTTCTCCCTGTTATTCCCTTATTCTTAGGTATATTTTCGTGCTAACATTAGCGAGTTGCTAGCAGGGCGTGGTCAACTGTGTTACCAAGCGTGGGAAAGAGCGAGAGAGAGACTACCACGCAACAGTGTCTCTCCAGCCGTCTTCACGGCTGGCTGGCTGGCAGGCTGCCTCAGCCATAACTTATGTAACTCCCGGCCTCTATCGCCGATTTTGACCATCCAAACGCTGTTTCCACTTGTTTTATTGTTGTAACAGGTTAATACCTTTATAATCAACGTAAAATAGGTGCATATGGATAAGTATTAATGATATTTATGGTACGATGACGATTTGAGTTTAGGAAACAGTCTAAATACCTCCGCACAGGGAGGGGTGGCCAATACCCTACCTACGCAGCGGAGAGGTTAAATGCTCTAGCATATACCTCATCAGGACCAGGCGATTTCTGAGGTTTCAGTCTGTCAATTTCCTTAAGCACATCATTTCTACTTATAATAACCGTACTTAACATATTTTTTATACTATCACTAAATACCTCATGGACTTCTGGAATCTGTGCCAAATTTGTATTAGTGAAAACTGAAAGAAACTGACTATTTTATGTATGAAGGGATAGTTGTACCAACAGTAACAGTGATATATGGGGCTGAGAATGGGCTCTGCACTGCACATTTCTAAATAATGTTCTGTCATTTCTCCTATCGAAGTTTTAAGGGGGCCAATTACATCTCTAACTGTAGATTTATTTATTTAGATTTAAATAGCTTTAGGTTTTTTTTTTGAGTCGTTGGCTATCCTGATTTCATAATCTATTTTTGCTTTCCTAATTTCCTTTTTGACCTGTCTTGATAGAGTCTTATAATAAATTAATAGGTGATTTTCGCCTTGCTGAACTTTTCTATATATTCCTTTCCTTTTTTCCTAGAAGATCTATTAGTTTATGATTCATTAATTTTGGTTGGTTCTGTGTCGATCTACTGTATATCTTCTTTTTTGGATAAATTTATTTTGAACATTGTGGTGTGAAGCAATAAACTGTTCACATGTTGTCAAGTTTAACTCTGGCTTATCCTGACTTAATTGTTTAACCATAGGGTCCCCCTTTAAGGCCCTTCTTAGCCCACCATAATCGGCTTTTCTGAAATCTGGCATAAGTGTCGTATTCTCTTTAGCATTTCCTGTAAAACTGTATATTAAAATAAATAGATTTATGGTCACTATTTCCTAGTTGGTCCTCTATCTCTACATTATTTAATATATGTTCATTATTACTGAGAATCAAGGATATTATTACCTGAGTATCATTCTGCGTCGGAAGAAGGTGTTGGCTATCCACAGCCTCCTAACCATACATAGTGCATACGTCTATAAGTGCACTACCATTCCCATTCACCTCTGACAGTACACCCCACCCTCCCAACACACCATCAACTTTCTTATCACCCACCTTCCCATTCATATCCCCAATCAGAAATATTTTTTCGCTCTTGCCAAACTTATCCAGGCACGCCTCAACATTCACCCAGAACTCCTCTTTCTCTCTTACAGTTGTATCCTCTGTCGGAGCATACACACACACAACCACCTACGTTTGTATTCCTACTTCCATTCTCACCCACACAATCCTTGCACCCACAGACTCATAGTCTCTTACACGCTTCTTACACACTTAAGTGCCCCACTAAATATAGTACATATTTAGCCGACTGCTAATAATAAATCAATACAGTATTATATATACATTTAATATTGTTTCGGCAGTGTTGAATGGATAATGAATTTATTTTATGTTTTTTATGATATACTGTAATATAATCTTTGTAATTTCAAATTATTTATTTTTAGAGGATTATAATATAAAACAAACTTCTTCCTAATATCAAACTCACATAATATAATGCCGTAAATTACCAAAATAGGTAGAAAAGACGAGAAAGAGGAGCTGTTTCCCCAAATTAATAATATGGAAACTAACGATAGTCATAATCATATTAATTAACATATACTGTTTTCTTATTAGCCTAAATACTTGGATACATTTAAAGAATTAACAGGCTAATAATTTTAATCAGATAAAATTGTATGTATTGTATACTTCCATAATATTATATATCATCTGTTGGTAATTAGAAAATTCTTAAAACTGTAAGATTAAGGCGAATTTTTTTTCAAATAATCCATTCTTTCTCGTCATACTTAAAGTGTCTGTAATAGATCCACAAGGAAGGACTCCACACCCGTACCATTTCAGGTTATTTTGCAATTTTAACTGTCCGGCTGGCTCAGTTGATAGTGTCTCTGCTTACCATCCACAAGACTTGCGTTCAATCGCCACCCAGGTTAAAAAGTTTTTCTGAGATATAGCCAGCGGTAATAATCTCCCCTTGAGGAAAGCAGGTGGGCAGTGGTCTCTGCTTGAGATCAAGTGCTTGTGAATCCTCGAAGGAGGAGATACGGGTGCTATGTACTGTAAGTAACCATATTATCAACTCTGCAAAGCAGAGTGGTATCGCGCACACAGATCCCGCCCGTATACTGTGCACCACCAGCCAGCCTGTCTGTCGTCGTCGTCGTCGTCGTCGTCCGTCGTCGTCGTCATCGTCCGTCGTCGTCGTCGTCGTCGTCCGTCTGTCTGTCTGTCCGTAAACTCCTCCTAGACCGTTTGATGGATTTTCACCCAATTTCACAGGTATATTCATTTGGTCAATGCGAAGGTCAGTCAAAAAGAAATATTTCATTTAACTTAAAGGTTAAGGTCAAAGGTCAAGGTTAAAAATAAGTTCAATATTTCATATTATTTAGTTCCTACTCAAATGTCTTCATTTTCACAATACAAGTTACTGGTAACCTATATATCATATTGACAAATTTTTAGGTAAATATTCTTAAGGGTAAGGTCAAAGGTCAAAATAAGTTTTTCACTAGTATTTCTTATACTAACTGTTAGATTCTCACTAGGCTTACCATGTTTATTCGGAATACCTAGGCCAAGGTCATACAAGAAACAATACAATTCCATAATATGGTCAAGGTCACAGGTCAAGGTCAAATAAAAAGTCAATATGCTATTTTCTTTACTTTTCATGCAAACTTCACAAAATTTGGTGAGATAGTTGCACTTTAAATGAAAAGGAAAATAATACATTTGGACACACATATCATAAAGGTCAAGATAAAGGTCAAAGGTCAAGGTCAACTATTCTATTAATATATATGAAACTAACTGATGGGTTTTAATGAAATTAGGCATGCTTATTTGATTTTCCAGGGCAATGTCAATAAAAAAAAAACACACTCTTACATAAAGGTCCAGGTCACAGGTCAAGATCAAAGGTCAACTTTTACTATTTATATTACTTTTTACTCAAATGTCTTCATTTTCACTATACAAGTTACTGGTAACCTATATATCGTATTGACCAAATTGTTATGTAAAGATTCTTAAGGGTAAGGTCAAAGGTCAAGGTCAAAGGTCAAAATAAGTTTTTCACTAGTATTTCTTATACTAACTGTTAGATTCTCACTAGGTTTATCATGTATATTCGGAATACCTAGGCCAAGGTCATACAAAAAACTTTACAATTCCATAATAAAGGTCAAGGTCACAGGTCAAGGTCAAATAAAAGGTCAATATGCTACTTTCTTTACTTTTCCTGCAAACTTCACAAAATTTGGTGAGATAGTTGCACTTTAAATGAATAGGAAATAATACATTTGGACACACATATCATAAAGGTCAAGATAAAGGTCAAAGGTCAAGGTCAACTATTATATTAATATAATATATGAAACTAACTGATGGGTTTTAATGAAATTAGGCATGCTTATTTGATTTTCCGGGGCAATGTCAATAACAAAAAATAACAAAATCTTACATAAGTTCCAGGTCACATGTCAAGGTCAAAGGTCAACTTTTACTATTTATTTTACTTTATACTCAAATGTCTTCATTTTCACTATACAAGTTACTGGTAACCTTGATATCGTATTGCCCACATTTTAGATACATATTCTAAAGGGTAAGGTCAAAGATCAAGGTCAAAGGTCAAAATAGTTTTTCTACTAGTATTTCTTATACTAACTATTAGATTTTCACTAGGCTTACCATGTTTATTCGGAATACCTAGGCCAAGGTCATGCAAGAAACTATACAATTCCATATGAAAGTTCAAGGTCACAGCTCAAGGTCAAATAAATGGTCAATATGCTATTTTCTTTACTTTCCATGCAAACTTCACAAAATTTGGTGAGATAATTGCACTTTAAGTGAAAAGTAAAATCATAAATGTCGAGACATATAAAGGTCAAGATAATGGTCAAAGGTCAAGGTCAACTATTCTATTGATATACTGTATATGAAACTATCTAATGGGTTTTAATGAAATTACGCATGCTTATTTGATTTTCATGGGCAATGTCAATGCAAACAAAAACGTACTCTTACATAAAGGTCAAGGTCACAGGTCAAGGTCAAAGGTCAACTTTTATTATTTATTAAGAAAGATTACTCAAATTTTGGAAAACTGGCTGTGCTATGGCTTATTAATTAAATATTATATATGTATCAAATTTCACATACATATTGTAATAGTTAAGGTCAGAAGTCAAGGTCAAAACAAGAGTATTTGTCATTTTCCCTAAATTCCTAGACTGTTTAATGTATTGTCACCAAGTTATACAGGCAAATTCAGTTGGTCAATGCGACGACCATCCAAATATATGTATTTTATTTTATGTCAAAGGTCAAGGTCACAGTAGGCCTATATAATCACTATTTGTAATAAATATTCAAAATGCTACAAAATAGTGTTACGCTGACCTTATTATAGATAAATATTTTAATTGTTAAGATTCAATGTGATCATAAATGTAATTATATATATAAACATATATACTGTACTCCCAGGCGGACATGAACCACCAACAGTCAGGACGAGTGTCTATGCTTTAATCCACTACACACAAGTATCCTCTATAACGCCGTAGTATAGTGGAATAAAGTATAGGCACTTGTATAAGTGCCTAATATAAGCCTTGTAAACCTTGGACTATGTATTATTGTGTAGCTATAGCCTCCCTGTTGAATGACCTAACGCTTCTTGTATGTATGTCTCCAATTATTGTGGGTCAGTTTCTTACTGGTGGCATATGATGGTCTCAATACGGAGGCAAAGAGTCACACAAGGCATTGTTAGTCATTTTTCATCAACATAACGACTTAAGAAGACAGTGGGGCCTGAGCCGACAATGGGGCCCGAGTAAACCCCTGGAAGATATTCCTTATAAAGAACAATTCAACCCACAAACCATGGACATCACAACGTACAAAGGAGTACAAAGGAGTACAAAGGAAAGCAAGCAACAACAAATATATTTATCCTTTCGAGGCTGATTGTAGCTAAACTACCTAACCTATGTGAGAAAAAAATAACGGTAGCTCAATAAAAAAGTGCTGCTATTCGTTTCTAACCGCAGTTAATCGAGGATTAAGAGCGAGTTCTAGTGTAATTCAAATGATCGATTGTGAAATTGTTGTTGACATCCATATTGTCAATATCTTAAATAATTTTACACCCTTGAATTAGGTCCCCTCTCAGCCTGCGTTTTGTTAAACTTAACAGATTTAAATCTTTTAGACGCTCTTCAAGATTATGACTTTTTCACAGCCTAGGGATTAATTTGGCACTCTCCACTGTATTCTCTCCAGTTTATCTATGTATTTTTGATAATATAGACACCAAAATTGTACACAATATTCCAGATGGGGGCGAACCAAATAATTGTATAAGGTGAGAATGACATTTTCAGATTTGTATTCAAACGATCTTCTAATGAAGCCAATAATTTTGTTTACTTTCTTAACTACTTCGGTACATTGTTGGCTGGGTTTAGAAGTACTTGATATTGTCACTCCTAAGTCAGTTTCTTCATCAATATTTTTTAGTTGACTACCATTCATTGAGTAGTTTGAATTTTCATTTTTGTATCCTATATGTAGTACTTTACATTTGTCGGTATTGAAACTCATTTTCCAGGTATGGGCCCAATTTGCTAATTTATCTAAATACTTTTGCATGTTGAACATGCAAGGGAGTTACTACTATGTTCACTATTTTGATATCATCTGCAAATTTTGAAATTGTACATGAAAGATAATATAAATTAAGAAAAGAACGGCCCGAGCACTGACCCCTGCGGCACACCACTTGTGAAATTTGTCCAGTCCGAACCTTTACCGTTTATTACTACTCATTGCTTACGCCCAGTAAGCCAATTGTCAATCAATTGCTTTTTGGAAATCAAGGTAGACATTGTCGAATGCTTTACTTTAGTCATACATGTTGAAGATGTCGTTCAAAAGTCAAGGAGATTTATTAGGTATGAGCGCTTTCGGAAACCATGCTGTGATTCTTTTATTATATTCTTTTCTTATAAATGGTTTACAAATTTATCTCTTAAGATTGTTTCCAGCAATGTACATATTATGACTGAAGTCAAACTTATTGGAAGGTAGTTGCAAGGTAGAGATTTTTTTTTGTTTTTTTTTATATATCCGTTACATTAGCTAATTTCCATTAATTGGGTACAATGCTACTTTGCATTCTATTTAAAAAAAAGTACTGCTAATGGTTTTGATATCTTGTGTTTGTTTATGCTGTTTAGTACATGTACTTCCGTGATTACGATATCACTTAAAATCATTATTGTTTATTATAGATGGTGTGGCATGAGGAATATAATTCATATGTTCTTCGGTAAAGACTGATGCAAAAAAGTTATTGAGACTATTACTCATCTGGACTTCATCATCGACAAGATCTCCATTTTCATTAGTAAGTGGTCTGATATGAGATGTTATAAGTTTTTTACTTCTAACATATCCATAGAATTCTTTTGGATTTGACAGAATAATGGGATTTGATCATTTCCCCTATACCTGATCCGGATACCCATCTATTTTCTAGGTGCTATCCAACCTAGGATTTGCACAAGGCAAAAGGGCATGGTGGTGCATCTGCTCTCGTGGGTGTGTAGGTCGCTCTGGTTCCGGCGATGGGGGAAGGGGGGATAATAATGGAAGGGCCCTCCGGATTCGTCCCAGGATCCCCGCCAGGGACCAATCAGCGTGTTGGATGTGTGGTGGTGTTCCGGCGTTTTGGTTGGTGGAGGCCCAGCCCTGACTATCCAATCCCGGGCCGAGCTGAAGGTGTGACATCTTGTAGCCACTGCCTCTTTTAGGTGGGGAGGTGCGGGGGTTTGTTTTGTTTTTTCAAGAGGGGGTTTGATGCCTTGTGGGACCGTTTACTGTGTTGGTTTCCCACAGCATTTTGACGGGGTGTAACTGAGGTAACTGGGCCCAGCATTGTCTTCGGTTGTCGTATATCTGGACCCCGCGGTGTTTCCGGTTGGGGTATAACACCTAGTATAGCAACATTATCTGTAAAAAATATTTGTTCGAGGATTAAACATTTGTTACAAATATTTCGAGCATTTGCCAAAAATACCTTAATATTCTGGAGAGAGTTGTTGCAGTTGATTTGTGAATTTGCTTGATTTCCGGAGTATAATATGTTGTAGGATGTGGGCGGATATCTGTTTACATCTCTGGCTGTCCTCGGTCCTCGCTGTCCTAGATCCGCATCCCAGGCTGTCCTCGGTTGACTTCAGATCGTGACCAAAAATCCTTTACGGCATCATTTAGCAGGCGGCTGAGTTGCGCTGCTCTCACCTGGTTCAATAGGACCCCATTATCTGAGAATAAATTATCTTTATGGAAGAATGAATCCCAGGTGCTGACAAAACAGATGTTCTTTTCCCTGTAGAGATTCACAAGACGATGATTTATACTGAAGAAACGGTTTTCTACACCGATCCTGGTGACAATCCCTGATGCGATGATCCTTTGTGACTTTTCATTGTACAATTTGATCAGCTTCCGGTATTTCTGCATAAGGTCCTCCGATCGGGACCGCTGTACGTCATTAGATCCGATGTGTATGATGTATATTGTGGTTGAGGGTGCCAGCCTGGAGACTTCTTCGACTGAGGCAATAACATCGTCCACCCCACCACCTAGGATTCAGAAACGCTTCCTGGTCTTGTGTGCCCTGGTGCAGAACTTCGTTAGTTGGCTACGGACCATCTAGTCGTCCACGTACGTGGACAACTGGACATGGTAGATACAGTAACGACTGTCTCAAAAGCCATAGAAGACAAGAAAAAAATACATTCCTGGCAAATTTAGGATTCCATACACATCTAAAACTCACAGGAAAGGTGGACTGCTCCCTAAATTGGTACAATTTCCGGACGGCACTCATAAATACCTTCCAACCATTATTGGGACCTGTGGCAGCGCTAGCTATCCTGCAATTCGTTACTTTTGGAAGTGACCTCGACGAGATGATGACGTTGCTTCACAAACACATCAGAACAGCAACACATACAGCAACAGCAGCGGATGAAAATGCCTTAGTATTTGCGACATTGCTGCATATGTTGCTGGAGGTCATGATCCAGCATTTCGCCATACACGACCCGACAAACACAGAGCAAGATATAGTCTCTATACGTAAACTATTGGTGGCTCAGCTTAACCCTTAACTGGCGGCACGCAACATATGTCGAGTGAAAGAAATTTGGACTATGTGGCGGCTCACAACATAAGTCGTGTGCCATTTTCAGCACGTAATGTTGCTGAGAGAGAGAGATAAGTGGTGGCAGGAGAGTAGCGAGCGTATGACTGCTCCAGACCACCGCGGTGGACCAACTGACATGAATCCCACCCTCCTCCACCCTCTCACACTCGCTACACAGGGAATTATGTAGGGAAAGTACCGAATTACATGGTTTATGCACTCGTGTTGCGCGATTGTTGCAAGAAAACTAGCGGTCGTACAAGGATCGTTGGGGTGTCATTGGAAAGCTCTGTTTATGCCCTTTCAGGGATAGATACTTGTTTTACGCTCTGGGTCTTATTTAGGCATGAAAATGATCACGTAAACAACCCTATTTTGGGTAAAAACACCCCGCTGGGCGGTACATATTTATTACCGCCTAGGCCGCTCGTTAGGTGTTAAACATGCCAAGTCAGTATTTTTTATTTTTTTTGTTTTATCTATATTCCAACTACTCGCTCTCGGGCATAGGCTGAGAGCCTGTACATTCAACGGTGAAGCCCATGAGGTCTCATTCCAGTCAAGGGAGTGAGACATATGAAGGACATTGAGCTGCAACCAGCCCCCGCCATCTTACCTTTGCAGGATGCACGGGGCCTGGTTGTCCACCCACGGCTCGAAGCAGCCCCATCTCTGGATGGGGTTACTATAGCAGTCGGTAGCTTATTCCACACATCTACAACTCTTACCAAATCAATGTTTGCCTATATATTTTCTGAAACAAAACGAGTCTAATTTTAAACAATTTTTTCAAGTTCTTTCTCAATCACTGAGCTTTAGTACTGATATACACAGCATTCGTATTGCTTCAATCACCAACGAGCCAGTTTCCATGACACAAGGGCGCAACGACCACCACAACAGAGCTCCATAGTGTCGTTCTCGCCCAGAACAGACCCTGTGCCGTCAACTTCACCCCCGAGATGCCCGTCACCAGCCAGCCAGGAGAGACAGAGATTGAGGAAGTCCTTCTTACCCTCACCTCCACCAACAGGAAGATAGCAGCAGAAGAAGACCAGCCGACCAGAAGTGAGGATCTTAATATCTCCACTCGCTTTTTGGTTAGTGAGCTAGGCCCGATGCTCACAGAACTAGGCTCGACGCTAGTACCACTCCAGTGAGGCTCGATCCTCAGAACTAGGCTTGACGCTATTACCTTCCAACAAGATGATACAGTTCTGATGATACAGTTCGGATGATACAGTTCTGATGAGTGATAATGAATGGGAGTTGCAGGGTCTGGTAAATGAGTTTGGAACAGTGTGCGAAAAACGGAATTTGAAGGTAAATACGGGGAAGAGCAAGGTTATGGTCTTCGAAAGGGGTGAAGTCACAGAGTGTGAGGTGAAGCTGAACGGTCAGGCTATGGAGATCGTCAACTCTTTTAAGTATCTGGGCAGTGTGTTGAGTAAAGATGGGACTATGGATGAAGAGGTGCGGGAGAGGGTGCAACAGGGGAAGAGGGTTGTAGGAACGCTAAGCTGTAACAAGAAATAGGAGGGTCAGTATGGAAGTGAAGAAGTCCTTGCATGACAGTGTGGTAATCCCGACACTGACTTACGGAAGCGAAGCATGGACGTTGTTGAGAGACTCAGACCAAGAGTGAGAGCAGTGGAAATGATTACTTAAGGAGTGCGTGCGGAGTTACATGGAGGGATAGACAGACTAATGAGGAAGTAAGAAGGAGGTGTGGTGTGGAGGTAGATGTGCTGGAAAGTGTGAAAAGGAACAACTTGAGATGGTTCGGCCATATGGAACGTATGGAACGCGAGAGAATGACTAAGAGGGTGTACGAGAGCGAGGTGGAGGGGCAGAGGGGGAGAGGTAGACCGAATATGAGGTGGAAGGATGGAGTGAGGAACTACATGAACGAAGGCGGTGCTGGTTGGGGGGAGGGGCGTCGACTGACTGGGGACAGAGGTGAATGGGGGCGGTTCGTTCGTGGCCACCCCTTCGGGGATCACGGCGTCAGGCAATAGATAGATAGATAGAAGATGATAATCACCTCTACGTTAATTATAGGACGTGGTTCCAGACCTTCCTCAGTGCCCAACACAGTTAAAATTCCCAATAGTGACACCTTAACTAAATTCCCCACTAAAACTATCAGAAGTTAATCGTTGAGTTCTCCACCTACACCCAGGAAATCACTTTAACAAAATTAACGTAACTCTGTCTCATATTTTGAGTCCCTACATGTGCAACTGTTTAATTCCATCAGGAAAACACTATACATGACTCTGTCCTTGACATTCCCTACTTAATATATGTATTGTTATAGTTGGACATTCTGCGTCAACATGACTAAAGATAATTGACAGCCGGTTATAAGTTAGACACACCAACATCCGATGTGATACTATTTGCTAAAGTTAATTTTTATAAGTTACCCGACCTACGTGGTCAAGAAGTCAAGCCACGCATAGAAGGAAAACTATAAGAATTTGAGAGTAAACAAAATCTAATTTACCAAGAACTTAGAAGTGTTAACTTACTTTAGATGTTGATAGTGATGGATAGCTCAAGGATAGATTTAGGAATAGATAGAAGCTATAGTGGTCACTAAGAGTTAAGAAATAGAATTACTTAGCATGAATAAGGTAGTTGTAGTGGGAGCGGCTGGAAGTAGGTGATACTGAGGTCGTAGTCAAAGCGAGTCTGAGGGTTCACGCGGCGGGGACCCTCATCATTCCAAATGACGCATGCTCAGTGAATATGTCCTATTCATTAATGCGTCAAGTATAGCCTACCCGATTATAGAAAGAATCGCGGGGACCATTTATATGCCTCCTCAGGACACATAATCCTACCACTGAAAGTTGCACCAGCCATTCCCAAATACTTCCACGCAAGTAACGGCATTCTTGTTGGTCACACAAGACTAATGACCCTATTCAAAAGCATGTATCGGACCCTCTAGGCTTATGCACAGGCCAAACAAGTCATCGATTCATGACTGTCTTGCAGCCAAAGGAAAGATATGACTAGGTCAGCCGGCCCTTCAGGCTCCATCACCACCAGCTGACACTTGGAGTTCCTATTAATTGACACTATGGTACCACTCAAAACATATAACGGTTACAGATTCATCATGACTTTCGTCGATACCTACTCCTAGTTTGTAGTGGTCATAGCAGACTGGCAGTAAAATTACACAGTGCTCCTGTCGTCACAAATGCCCTCCTGACTGAAGCTCATATTCCCCTACTTGCCACAAGGCAACGCTGTAGGGGAACGAAGTCACATGACCATAGGAGACCAAATACAAATCAAACTCGACGAGCGTACTACCTTAGACTAGCCATCATAATTAAAATTGATCCAGTGGGGGATAAACTCGACTCCCAAATGAGACAGAATATCCCCACACGAGAGAATCTATGGAGTCACTCCCCTAGGTCTGCCATTCCAGTATCTAGCATCACCCCCTAATTCATCACAGGTACCGGATATGGACTTTTTTCACATCAAGAAGTGACTCACGCACCACCAACAGGATCAGGACCTACAACAAGACGTCACCTCTGCTGAAAAAACCCTACACCGTAGGTACTCAGGTTGTGGTGGATAACTTGCCCCTCAAAGATAAAACCGAACCTCGATTAGTGGTGGTAAACCATCATGGCGAACCTAAAATTTTCAGAAATCGCCATGTAAAAAGGGGTATAGCAGAACCAAAAACAACTAGCCCACAACCCCAACAAACAGAACCTTAGTGGAGTATCGTTGAATTCTACGATTCGCCACGACCCCCACCACCATCTACTCCACCTTCAAATTCAACTCCACCTCCTCCGTCCGTCCGTCGCCTTCACCAATTCCACCATCAACAAACATAACATACACCAGATTTGGACACTTGAAAGCAAACCTCCAGCCAGATATGGGACCGCAGCAACTATCACATCCGCAAACTGTAATGACCTGCCGGCCCTTAGGTCAAATGTGATCAGTCGCCCTCCAGCCTCGGCCCAGTCAACATCTCCCCGTTGCTCTCTATCTCATCCTAAGATGCACATCAAACACACAGCATGGAAGGAAACATTATCTACACCATGCCCACTAGCTCTTCTCACACCTAAAATATGCCACCAAGCCTACAACGCTGTCCACAATATCCAGACATGACCACCCTAACTCAATTTCCAAATTCTGGCTACAGACCCCGCGGCACCTACAGTACAAATGTCCAGTAGTCAACAAGTCAGAATACCACCTTCATGCCCGGGGACAGGACTTTAACCAGACCCAGTGCGGTGGTCTATCGCAAATCGAAGGATAAATAGCCCAAGAAAAGAATATGAACGAAGAACATATACCCCCAAATTCCACACCAACTTAATGGGGGTCATCCACCACTTATCAACGAACGAGGAGAAAGGAACTAGCCTGAAATTTCCGAAGACACCGTATCATCAAATAGTAACCCCAGGGTAGGCCTAATCCCTGTTTCCTCTATTAGACTTCATCAGAAAACGGACCAAAGCGGCCCCGCCACCATCTCCGTTACAGTCGTATGTCTAGACGCTGTCTACTGACTTTAAAAATTACGTCAAATAATCAACCAATAGTATTGGAATTTCCTGGGTGACGTCACATCCATTTAACCAATCACCTGTCTTGCGCAGCGCGTATTCTCCCATAATGCCTTTTTTTTTAAGAGGGAGGCCTGGCGAGGATAGCCGGCTTAGTCAGCCATGGCGTTTTCTCGCAGATGGTCCCACACATTCTTCGATTTTGTGTGTGTGTACGTGATTTTCGTTCATATCCAGTGGATATGCTGCTGCTACAACTCGTGCTACACGCCAACAACGGAAAAAAGCTAAGTTCATTGTCGGTGATTCAATGGTTAGGTACCTTGACGGGGCTACTAACACTCATGTTAGTAAAGTTGTCTGCCTACCTGGTGCCGGAGTCGGGAGGGTGGCAGAGAAGATGGATGGTGTCCTAGAAGTGGGTGGGGAGGACCCCATCATCTTCATCAACGCGGGGTCCAATGACATATGGAGATGCAGGACTGAGGAGTTGCTGACCAAGTACCAGGAAATGCTGGAGAGGATTAAGGAGAAGGGTGGATTTCCTGTGGTACACAGTATCCTGCCAAGAATAGGGGTACGGAAGGAATGGTCCTCCAGGGCTATTGGTGTAAATAGCCGGCTGGAGAAGTATTGCAAGGCAAAGTCAATACCATTCCTAGATAACTGGACCCACTTCTATGGTAAGGATGAACTGTATGCCCAGGATGGAGTACATCTTTCTCGACTAGGAGTTTCGACCTTAGCCAGCTCACTGGACAAGATTGTTGCAGGGTTTCGTTAAAAAAAACCTGGGTGTGTAAGTAAAATACTGTCTCCATATGGAGCAGGTACTTCATGTGACAAACCAGTGAGTAAAATAGAAATAATCAGTCGAGATAGTGCGGATATAGTGATGTGTAATAGTAGTATCGATAACACTACACATGTAACTGATAGTAAAGATGAGAATACTGATAGAGTAGAATTTCCGTCTAGAGCTAGTAGTTCAACAGGAAATAATAAGTTTGCTAAACACAATAGAAAATTAGTTGCTAATAAAAGTAATAGGTTGAGGTTATATTATACAAATTGTAGGAGTTTATGTAACAAATGAACGAACTTAGAGCACTCGTTAGCACAGAAAATATAGACAATAGCGCTAACTGAAACGTGGATTAATACAGAATCTAGGCATTTTTTAGCAGAATTTGATATTCCAGGATATAGTTTGTTTAAATATGACCGAACAAGTAAGAGGGGCGGGGGTATAGCAGTGTTTGTCAGGAGTACATTAAAAAGCTGTATTAAATCAGGTATTAGACTAAATAATGATAATGAAAGTGTTTGGGTAGAGGTTAACGAAGGTAGTGAGACCATAGTTATCGGAGTTATATATAGACCGCCTAATATGAGTAGAAATGGCGGAACATCGTTATGGGAGGAAATTAAAATAACATCAAGGTTTAGCAATGTGTGCATTATGGGGGATTTTAATTTTCCGAACATTGATTGGCAGCACCAAATAGGCGACTCCGATTCAGTAGAGTTTATTGAGGTAGTACAAGATAGGTTTTTATTTCAATTCATAGATACGCCGACTAGAGGTATTAATATTCTTGATTTAGTTTTCAGTAACAATGAACATATGATAAATAATGTAGAGATTGGTGACCACCTAGGAAATAGTGATCATAAATCTATTTATTTTAATATACAATGGACAGGGAATGCTAAGAGAATACGACACTTATCCCAGATTTCATAAAAGCCGATTATGGTGGGCTAAGAAGAGACTTAAGGGTGGACCCTATTGTTAAGCAATTAAGTCAGGATATGCCAGAGTTAAACTTGCCACCTACATATAACCAGTTTATTGCTTCACTCCACAATGCTCAAAATAAATATATCCCTAAAAGAAGATTTAGATCGACGCAGAACCAACCAAAATGGATGACTAATAAGCTAATAGATCTTATAGGAAAAAAGAAAGGAATATATAGAAAAATAAAGAAAGGCGAAAATCATCTACATATATACTATCAGACTCTATCAAGACAGGTCAAAAAGGAAATCAGGAAAGCAAAAAGAAATTATGAAAGAAGGATAGCCAGTGACTCAAAAAATAACCCTAAAGCTTTTTACCAACTATATTAATCTAAAGTTAGAGATGTAATAGGCCCCCTAAAAACTTCAATAGGAGAATAACAGAAAATGATTTAGAAATGTGCAGTATATTAAATAGTCAGTTTCTTAACGTTTTCACTAATGAAAATTTGGCACAGATTCCAGAAGTCAATATGGTATATAGTGATAGTATAGAAAATATGTTAAGTACAGTTAGTATAAGTAGAAATGATGTGCTTAAGGAAATTGACAGACTGAAACCTCAAAAATCGCCTGGTCCTGACGAGGTATATGCTAGAGTATTAAAAGAATGCAGAGATGAGTTAAGTAGCCCATTAGCATTTGTATTTAACAAGTCATTAGAAACAGGTTTAGTTCCAGAAGCTTGGAAGCTTGCAAATGAAGTTCCGATCTTCAAAAAAGGTGATAAATCGATAGCATCCAATTACCGTCCCATTAGTCTCACATCAATCATAGGAAAGTTGCTAGAGTCTATTATTGCTAGGAAAATTAGAAGCCACTTAGAAAAAAATAACTTAATAAATTCTTCTCAGCATGGATTCACTCAGGGACGTTCTTGCCTTACTAATTTGCTTAGCTTTTTCTCAGAGGTATATGAAACAGTAGATAGTGACAAGTCATATGATATTATATATTTAGATTTCTGTAAAGCTTTCGACAGAGTCCCTCATGAGAGATTGATGAGAAAGGTTGAGGCACATGGAATAGGAGGGTCGTTGTTGGGATGAATTAGATCATGGCTAATTGGTAGGAAACAGAGAGTCAGCATAAATGGTACCAAGTCAGAGTGGGGAGCAGTCAAAAGTGGTGTCCCCCAGGGATCGGTATTAGGTCCCCTGTTGTTTCTTATATACATAAATGACCTAGATTTAGGTATAACTAGTAGGATAAGTAAATTCGCATACGATACTAAAATGGGGAGATCAATTGATTCAGATAGCGATATAGAGTGCCTCCAAAGGGATCTAGATACCTTACATGAATGGTCAGTAAATTGGCAGATGAAGTTTAACATTGACAAATGCAAGGTATTAACCCGGGAACTGCGGGGAGACTCTTAAGAGTTCCCCCGGCGGCCTGCGGGGAGACTCTTAAGAGTCAGAGAAAAAATAAATAAACTTTTGACATCGAAAAAAAAAAAAAAAAAAAAAAAAAAAAAAAATGGCCCCTGGGCCATGCAAAATCTCAGTCCTCTACCTCCCCTCCTTCCCCACTTTCCTCCTCTCCTTCAGTTATCACCTATTTTCCCTGTTATTCCCTTATTCTGATGTATATTTTCGTGCTAACATTAGAAATCCGGTTGCAGGGTGTGGTCATCACTGATAGCAAGCGAATGCAAGAGAGAGAGAGAGAGTATCGATCGACTGTGTCTCAGTGGCCTTGGGGGAAATTGGCGGGAAAGCAGCTTGCCTCACCCATACATTATACAACTCGCGGGCTCTCCGATTTTGACCATCCAAACGCTGTTTTCACTCGTTTTATTGTTGTTTCAGGTTAATACCTTTATAATCAACCCATAATAGGCGCATATGGAGAAGTATTAATGCTAGTAATGGTACAATGAATATTTTAGTGACTGAAACACCTCAAATACATGCGCACAGGGAGAGGTGTCTAATTACCCCCCATGCGCACTTCAGAGGTTAAAGATAGGGAAGATGCAAACAAATGTTAAATATAAACTAGCTAATTTAGAATTAGAAAATTCAGACTGCGAGAAAGATCTAGGTGTGTTTGTTAGCAATGATTTGAAGCCTAGAAAACAGTGTATAAGCATTTGTAATAAGGCAAACAGGATTCTCGGGTTCATCTCTAGGAGTGTGAGCAACAGAACTGCTGATGTTATCTTAAAACTTTACTTGTCATTAGTGAGACCCCATATGGATTATGCTGTCCTATTTTGGTGTCCTTATTACAGAATGGACATAGATTCATTGGAGAGAGTACAGCGTAGAATGACAAAAATGATCCATAATATTAGAAATCTTCCGTATGAAGAAAGGTTGAAGTAATTAGGTTTACATTCGTTAGAGAGACGCAGAGTTAGAGGGGATATGATAGAGGTGTTCAAGTGGGTTAGTGGGATTAACAAAGGGGACATGACAAATGTACTAAAGCTCAGTGATAGCTAAGGAACTCGTACCAATGGTTTCAAATTAGATAAATTTTGTTTCAGAAAAGATATAGGCAAATATTGGTTTGGTAACAGAGTTGTAGATGGGTGGAATGGACTACCAAGTGCTATAGTGGGATCAAAAACGGTAGGGAGCTATAAGATAAAATTGGATAAGCATATGGACGAGAAGGGTTGGGTGTGAAGGGGGATCAGACGGGTTGGGCCAATCAGCGCTCGGCAGACCCCCGTAATCCTGCGTTAATCTCTAACCGTTCTGGTAAGATGATCCTCAGGGTATTAGAGTGTTGAGCCTATAATTGGGCTTTGTAATTAGGGTTGTGTGGGACAGGGATCTGCCTTGCTTAGGCCAATCGGCTTTCTGCAGACTCCCATTTTCTTATGTTCTTATGTTCTTATGTATATATCAAGGACTATCGGAAGTGAGTATTTACAGGACGGTCGGAAGTGAGAATTTACCCATTATCCAACAATAGGGAAGGTTAGGGAAAATGAGGATTTTGCCCCCTGCTGGCCACATTGATGAGGATTTCAATAAGTTCTGGGGGGGGGGGGGGGTTTACCCTCTCTCCCCCTCACGGCAAAAGTTTATGTCCAAATAGAGCTTATTTTTCGCGTTTTATCCTCTTTAACCTCTCATTCTCCCTGGTCTTAATATCCCTCCCCACTTTTGGGGGACGTTTTTTTTAGATTGTTGGATAATGGGTAAATACTTATTTCCTACAGTCCTTGCTATAAAACAACACTCTATATCGAGAAAAAAAATGAAAAAAACAAAAATAATAATAATAATAAGGGCTACATCTCATGGATGTCACGCGGTTAAAATATACCAACTCGCATGATTCTCATTTAAGATGTATTCGCTCATTACTATTTGTAAATATATTCAGTCCTTAGCCGCATTGCAATTTGTGACTTAACCAGTCTGTTATTGTGTAATTGTTCCACGTTCAGCACCTTGTTAATAGGAAATAGAGGTAGCTGAAGGCTGACATTATTACAGCCTTCAGCTACCTCTAACTATTTCCTATATTTAGCTTTCAGCCTTCTGCATTTTATCTCTAAGAACTCTTGACATTTTCTTAACGCATTATTATCTGATAGTGTATGTTGTTCAGCCTTCACCACCTCGTTGTAATCACAACCTTCAGCTTTCGCATTGTAAACCAGATGCCACCCGTGTTTATTATTTTGTTTTTCATTTTACTTTTAATTAATTATCTTTATGAACTTGTAGTTTCGAGTGTACTGTGTTTTCAATAAATAATCCTTGTAATCCTCGGACTGTGTATCGTGGTGTAGTTATAGTTCCCCAGTTGAATTATCTATCGCTTCTTGTGTGTACCTCTACACTAATCGTGAAGCACTATATTAGTTTTGTATAAGAGTTCCCGTCTATTGGCAAGTCAAAACAATTAATTATTTTCGTTCAGTGGGCTACTTAGTAGAAGTTTCTACTGGCAACACATTCCTCGCAGGCGATAAAGTGCGAATATTTACAGTGATTCATTGTGTTTCAAATGTTATGATTTTGTGGAGACAGTTGATGGCTGATAAAGATGCTTACCAGTGAACATTGAAGTAGAGTTGCCTTCAAGACTAAATGAACATGTGCCATAATTCTGAATCTGCATGTGTCCAAATAGTGAATCATTGTTGAATTGACTATTTGATAGTTTTAACTCGTGTTCAAAGCATATGGAAGCGGTTGTGCGTATATTATGAAATTTAATGCATAATACAAAATCAAAATCAAATCCAAATTTCTATTCGCCTTATTAAAGAAAATTACATGGTTTGGATATATTTGTCATACCTAAAGAATAAATAATTTAAGTAAATACAAGGCTGAGCTCATAAAAACATTTTGTATGAGTTACATTACACCTATATTTACAATAATTACTACTGGTGGACATCACACTTATCGTAGCTACTTTGTGTTTTCATAATAGCAATAAAATCAATTTATATTAAACTAGGACACTACTAAAATCATTAGGTTTTAAATCTTGTGTTTTATGGTATTAAATAATTTATACTTTGTTTTCTGTTTATAATTTATCTTGTTTTTGATACACTTATCAAGTTCATTAAGGTGCGGCCACACACTTGCCCTAGATTCCTAGAACATAGCCCGAAACACGCTCATGACATGTTGCAGTCATGCCTCAAGCATGCTAGCAACCTGTTGCGAGCAATGTTTTGGGAAAAATCAACGACATGTTAGAAACAGAGGTTTAGTAGTAGTGTGGTCCAGACTTGTGAGAGGTCAGGTCAGGTGAAGGTATTCAGGGATAAGCCTTTACAACGGCACCTCGTAGCTACTCTCTGCTTTTCTATTTTCTGAAGAGTGTAGTGGGGAGAAGGGGTGTTGGAGAAAGAGGAAGCTGTTGGAGTGGCCTTGTTATGTGTGTTATTTGTCTGTATACGCCGTTGAGGTGTCCCCCGACTGGGTGCAAGCATGTGAAACACGCTAGGACGTACTACCACACCCACTAAATGTCCGTCTTGGCTGGAATCAAACCCAGATCAAGCAGATTAACATTACCCAGCACCATGGTGACAAGGGAGGGCGACTTACATGCCGGGTGATGCAGCGGTTATATTATGTGGATGCAGGGACAAAACATACGTACTTGTTGCAGAATTAGGGTGCGTTCATCACTTAAAGCAATCCCACTGGTATAAAGACAGATATGACCAGTCATGGTCTTCTATTCCTTTTCAAATTCAGTTATATCGTAAATTACGATAGATTTAGTTCATATACTGGTACTTGGTACCTCCGTTATGGGAACTATTTGCAATCCTGCTTTGCAAATGATAAACTAGGTATTTTGCTGGCCCCTAGTTTAGTGCTTCTTTTTTCATTAGTCTATTAACCCACTGAGCACCAGCTAATTAAAAATAAAAGTACACCCCAGGACCAGCAGGTTGTAAAAAAAAAAAAGTTTTCCAGAAAACACCTGGAATAGGTTAGAAATGAAGGAAAAACCACAAAAAAAACGAACCCCTAGGTCAGTGTTATTCACTAATTTTTTCAAGAGAGCCAAAAGTTCAGGACATAATCAGAGTGAGACCCGCATAAACCATAAGGCAAGTTAGCCACAAGGATAAGCAGAACAAAATAAATAGAGAAACTAAATCAAATATTTTTTTGGGTTTCCATAGCCACAGATTTATGAAACAAGACTAGTAACAGTCCTACGGGGCGCCCGAAAGTTGGAATTACAAGAGGGGAAATGGCTAGGCAAAAACATGCAAAAACAGGTTTGTGCGCGCTCACGCGCACAGGGTTGGACTTTTAGGGTTTTCAACCATCAGCATTGTTGCATGGAATACTTATGCAGTTCCCATACAAATCTGAGCCCTCTAGGTGCCATAGGACCGGAGTAATTAACCGCGACGCACCCTATACGGTGCTGGGGTTAAGGGTTACATACATTGCCGACGCAAACGCTGCGTTGCTGGGGTTCTGTGGGTTAATTCTATATATTAGTAAAAGTTTAATATTAGAACTATATAAGGAGACCATTATACTTGTATATACAATGTTTTATTGTATTAAAACAAGGTATCTCTTGATCAATTCTTTACAATCTAATGGTTTATTAATACAATGGGTACGATACTTTTTCCCCCACCTGTGTAGCAGATATCCTTTGACCTAGGAAGGTCAGACACTATCAAGACCCCACACTAGACACGCACAAGGCGCACAAGGCGCTCACCCCCTATCATGGCAATCACCTGAATCAGTATTTCAAACAACTAACCTCTCTTCTTGTTCAACTATCCTTGATTTATTAATGTCATACATCAATTCATAAGTACATATATCACTCATAACCATATGGTATATATTCGTCCACCATCAATCAAATTTTACCTTTGGATATTTAACCGGTTAAGGTAAGCTCTCCCAACACTGATATTTATTATTGATAATTAATTCTAATAACTTAAACAGGTTAAATTAATCACAAGCTCTTTCAATTTCCGAACTATCTGATATACTTCTCCAAGCATTTAGCTTCACAAGTTTGTTCTTATAATTATCTATGTTCTGATCCCATTATGCTTTATGCCATTGATATAGTTCGGTCAGCACGGTTGTCTGTTCTCTGGTCCACAAAATGTTATGTGTTATCACGGTCGCTGACAATATTTCACTGGTCTTTTAAATTCTTGTCGGCAACTCGTAGTCTCCTCCACACCAGTACTACCAACATAAGTCAGACAAAGGCACCAACGTGACTTCATCACTAGTGTCAACGAGGAGGGATACTCATGAGGGGAAGGCGAGCGAGAAAAGTGATACCTGGAAGAGACTGAAGAGTAGCCAAGTGGCATTTTCAGATGACTTATTTTCGAATTTTCATCGTTGTTGTTGTCGTTGTTGCCGAGCTCATGCCGCATTCATACACTTGAAGGCATTAGTATCAATCTGCATCGTCTGCATGTTATCAGCTTAGCTATATAATTCGGCTATGCATAACTTTTGAGCTTGAAATGCACACACATGAATTTGAATTTCCAATTAAGATAAATATTGTATTAATATTGATAAATTATGTTGGGTGACGAAAAATATAATGCTGACAAATTTAGTAGCAGTCTCTACATTTCCAACGTAGGGCTTAAGATCTCAGCCGCTACCACAGTGGGCCGATTTATCGGTACTCACGCGAAGTACTAATGATCTCTAGAGTTGCACCTCAATTCACTACTAGGCTCGTTGTACACACTCCGAGATGACTAAAGAAGGAAGAGAAAGCGAAGGAGAGAAAGAATTGTTATAGTTACCCATTTAATCTAGCTGCCCTCCTTTAAGCCATGCTCCATTATCTATGAGCCTGCTCCAGTACCTGCAACAGTATCAGTCTCTTCGCGCACACCGTCGATGACACACGCAAATTTCTGTGTTCCGCGATTGCCTGTTTTGCCTGCCCCTTCGCTTCAACTAAGTGAGTGTGAGCCTTTTCAGGCTGTTGAGGTTTTAGAAGGACGTTTCAGTGATGTAGGCTGCACTTTACGGATTTATGGCGTGTTTCTGGGTGTGCGCGGAGTGCTGGAGACGTGTTGAATTATATTGTTTATTCGGGGGTGGTTGATCCTCAACGCTGCGTAGCGGTTGTTGAGTATACTATTCTACCCTCGCTTTTCGGGTTCATGTTCACTTTAATAACCCTTAACGTAACTTGGGGTGGGGGATCTATGCTTCCCACGTGATGCATTGTGTTTCTTTTCCTTTTTTTGGCGTGATTTTTGTTTTATTTAGTTTTTTGTATGACTGCGTGTCGAAGTTTTACAAGACATGTGCATGAAGTTTCTCTGGATTCTGCTTTTATGAGAGCATAGGGCACACAGCCTTTATTCTCTTTCAAACATGCTGCTTTGGTCTCAACTGACCTATAAGCCCTTCTGACTTTTTTTTCAACTTGTCCATAGTTGGTGGTCTTGTAATTTGTCGCTTGGTTCACACTTTTGTCAGTTCCTTTTCGTTTCCCCGGGCCTACTTGACTCGAGGATATGTGGTTCTGGTAACAGTGTCAGTCGCTCGCTTGCCCTAACTTTTATTTAATTTTTCCTTTAACCCTCCAGCCCCGGCGGCCATAGATCGCGACTGTACTGTGGTCTCGGGTGTTTTGCCGATTATTATGTTCACTCACCTGTAACTCAATAAATAGGGCATGTATTGTTACGAATAAAAAAACAAAATTATCTAACCTTTCTCTGTAGAATGCCGTTGAGTAGAGGTCTCTAGCCCCAGTGGTTGCAGAATGGCGAGCGCGGGAAGTAGAGTGATTTTCGGCGGCAAATTCTTCCCGCGTTCGGATGCATCGCCCCGGCCCCGGCTACCACGCACCTAGTCGCTCGTCGCACCAGAGTGTTTGCCTCCCATAGACGATTTTAGTGGTTGATATTGACAATTTGATGTTTATTTGATATTTTTATAGTTATTTTGAGGCCAATCATATATAGTATGTGTATTAGGTTGTCACTGTCACTAACATTGCTCATGTTCACTCGATACCGTACTTTTTATTAGTAATTGAGGTAGGTTATTGTTATATTAGGCACTGATTATTCGTTATCACAGGTGTTTATTATACATTGGCCACCAAATATTAGGTTTTGTGTCACTTTCACTTTGGTAAATATGCTTTAGAGAGTGTCACTGTCACTGATAATGCTCATTTTCACTCGATACCGTACTTTTTATTAGTAATTGAGGTAGGTTATTGTTATAATAGGCACTGATTATTCGTTATCACAGGTGTTTATTATACATTAGCCATCAAATATTAGGTTTTGTGTCACTTTCACTTTGGTAAATATGCTTTAGAGAGTGTCACTGTCACTGATAATGCTCATTTTCACTCGATACCGTACTTTTGATTAGTAATTGAGGTAGGTTATTGTTATATTAGGCACTGATTATTCGTTATCACAGGTGTTTATTATACATTGGCCATCAAATACTAGGTTTTATGTCACTTTCACTTAGTGATATGATTTGTAAACGTTTTATAAACAACTAGCAGGGATACCCAGCGTTGCCCGGGTAATCACCATAATCACCATCACTACTACCACCACTACTACTACCATAATCACCATCATCAATCACTACTACCACAATCATCACAATACTACTACTACCATAATCACCGGCCTCGACCTCCCTGTGCCTCATTAAACGGCGACCTCGATTTCGGCCGCTATATGACCTCCGATTTAGGATCTGACCTCATCCGTACCTCCATTTTGGGGGGCTGCGAACAACTTTCGTTCCATACACCTTTTCGATCAGAGGCCTCCTTGTGCCCCAGACGGCAATTTTTTTCGCTCCCGTCTACTACATAAGTTCTGCCGAAAATTTTATTAAACAAAAGTGTCTCTGATTTCCACTAAACTCGCCTAAAACCATCTCCAAAGCCTGGGCTTTCCAACGGTGCCCCACACTCCCACCTGGTACCAAAACTGTGGGAGGAGTTTAGTAACAAAGGTCGGGTAACTGATCGGGCAACTGACAAACATTGACCTTTATTTATTAAGATTTTTTGTCTTTTTTCACTGATTTATATATTTCCATAGTTTCTAATCATATGAATGTCACTTATTATATACATTTATGTGTCACTTTCACTTATTATTATGGTGTTATTGTAATTGTATCAATTTTCTGATAATACATATGACTTTTGTATTAAAATAAATTGTTTTACTTCCACGTTTTGCCTATATATACATATTGTCACTGTCTTTGGTACTTTCACTATGATTAGAACTCCTGCTTGGAGTGGTAATCAAAGAAGCACCCTTCAGCACAGAGTGCCACCTTGCACTCCACACACTCCATGGTGGACTTTTTCTCTGACCTCGCCCTCAGCCTGGTGTTGTAGCAGACATGGCACCGCTTCTGCTGCTTTCTTCCTGCTGGTGTCAGAGGCAGGGAATTGAGCCTGTGCATATTCATGTAATATGCACAGTGCAAGCGGTCAGTAGCGACGGGCCAAGCATGTGCCACTGCCCTCTGTGGCATAGCATACTTCTCCAGGAGCTCCTTCAACACCTGCTTTTGGAACCTCCGCAGGCTATTGAACTTCCTGGGTGTGTTCTCATTCCGAAGCTTGTAGATGTTGTAAGCGTTCAGGATTGACATGTCCACCATGTGCAGAAAGAACTTTTTGTACCATCTGCATGAGGTACGCAGACAGTCAATGAAGCCTATCTGCATGTCGGACTTGTCCACCAGCCTCATGCTGATGTTGTAGTCCAGGACAGCATCGGGCTTGGTCAACCTGGCCTGGGTGCGGCGATCCACCTTACCAGTCTCCACCATTTCCCCCTTGTGGATGGTGGTCAGGAGGTTGACCTTCCGCTGGTCGTGCCAGTGGATAGCCAGAATGGGCCCCGACTTCTTCCGGAACACATCGCCTTTCTTTGTCTTTGGAGGGAAAGGTGGCATGCCCTTCCTTTTCCCTCGTACTGTGCCTACAGTCCCTGTCTTGCGCTGATGGAGGTACTTTGAGAGAGTGGGGGACGTGTAGTAATTGTCCGTGTAGAGGACTTGATTCTTGTGAAAGTAGCGGTCCATCAAGGCTTGCACCACTGCTCCGCCAAAGCCAATGACGGGGTCCACAAGCACGTTCCCTTCCTTCCCGCTGTAGACCAGGAAGTCCAGGACATAGTCAGTTCGGCAGTCGCACAGCACAAAGAATTTTAGGCCAAAGCGATGTCTCTTTGAGGGGATGTACTGCCGGAAGCTGAGCTTTCCCCGGAACAGCACAAGAGACTCGTCAATGACGACCTTGCGGAAGGGCTTGAAGTAGGAGGTGAAGCGTTGTCGCATCATCTCGTACAACGTCCTAATCTTCCACAGCTTGTCTGGGCGGTGGACGTCGGTGTTGGTGAAAAGATGGAGAGCTGCGAGGATGTCAAGGTACCGGTCGCGAGACATATATTTCCCGAAGGCAGGGGTGGATATGAGATCATTGGTGATCCAATAGTCAGGCAACCTATGCTTCTTGACATGAAGGATTAGCATGGTGAGTGACAGGAACACCATGAACTTGTGATGAGTCACTGCGGTCCACTGCCTCATGTGGCCCTTGGTCACCTTGTCAAACATGTTGACCTGGAATTGGTGCTGCTTGTTGGTCTCCTTGATGACCAATCCTACCACCTCCTCATCAAAAAAGGCCTCAAAAAGCTCATATGGTGGAACATTGGGGCCTGTGGGAAAATTGGGGGTAATTCCTGAACCCTCCTGTACCTCATCAAAATCTGGCACATGAGGGTTGTAATCTTCCCCGTCAGCCAGGTCTTCCCACTGAAAAATGGAGAATGGGTCTTGGCGACGCACACGAGGAGCTGGAGGTGCTGGCCCAGCACGCCCCCGGCCGGCTCGGGAGGCGCGCGCCCTAGGGCGGCCAGGGCGGCGGCCAGGACGGGCCACAGCAAGACGCCCCCGGGTGGAGCGGATGGGTTGAGAGTCGTCCATGTCCATGTAGTCGTCGTCGTCAGAGTGGTCATCTTGCCCTGACGGTGGACCTATATAGTCATGGCCAGAGTCATCTGTGAGGTGCCCTTCCTCGTCAGTGCCCAGTGCCCTCCACATAATCTGGAGGGAAACGAGTGATGCGTGGGCAGCGTGTGGGTGGGGCGCGAGGTGGGGAAGGAGTGGCAGGTGAGGCTATGTCCCCCCGAGGTTCTGGGCTCCTTTACCTGCGACGAGTAGCAGAAAGCAATATTTCACTGTCACTAGGCACAGGTATTGGTGATGCGAGCTCAAAAACTTCGTCAGGAACACATGTTGATGGCTGGAGAGGTGGGGAGGACTGTGGGGAAAGGTGCGGGTGTGCATGGCTGGGGCCGGCAGGGGTGGACGCCGCGGGGGCCTCGAACAAAGCCCGCCTAGTTTGCTGTCCTTTTTTCACATATTTCCTGCCTTTCCCCTTTTCGGCAGCAGTATGTCTCCTGTCGGGAGACCCAGGAGGCAAATAGGCCGAAAGTGGGGGGTCCTCAACCCTTTGCAGTGGTGGGGAACAATGGCAGGCGCCCGGGTCATCTTGGGTGGCTTGGGGAGATAAGGGAGACAATGGCGGGCGAGATGAGTCACCACGCTCACCCTCACTCACAGCCTCATCCTCACCAAGTCTGTTGGCTTCTTCCCTGGCTGCTGCGGCCGCCTTTTCAAGTACCTGCTTCTTATAAAAGCGTAGCTTGAAAGGCGATTTAGCTGGCGAAGGGCTTGGAGTCGTGTCACTCAAGTGAAACTTGGAGATTGACCTTGAACTCTCCCACTCGCTCACTTTCCCCACTTCACTTTCTTCACCTAAAACAGCTTCCGCGAAAGCTGTTACATCACCTTCATCTCTCTCATGTTCACTCACAAATCCCCTGAATTGAGTATCATTGTCACTGTTATCGCCATAATCACTCGACTTGTAATTAGACGATTTATCACTGTCTTCATCATCAACATTATTGTCTTCTTGAGCAATATCGAACATTCTCAATGTCTCCTCGATACCTTCTGGAGATAACACATTTAGGCGGAGGCGTCTGCGTAAAACGCGACGAGCCTGGGCGGTCGTCGGAGGGGGCACGGTATCAGACACAGCGGAATCACTTATTGGCGTACTATCCATGATGGCGTCGGAGTAGAGACTGGTGCCGTGGCGTAGTTCACGTCTGGTGGCGCTGTCTACCACCCCACAACAATAAAAATTTACGCGCACCATTCGAAAGCATATACGCAAGCACCCGGAGCCTCAGAGCCCTACCGGGTTCCGCGTGCCGCGTTTGTTATGGGTTTCTCAGAGCCCAACCGGGGTCCGAGGGTTAACGTAATTGTGGGGGTTTTCGGGCAGTGTTTAGCTTTGTTACTAGGTTCTTTCACTCAGGGATTGACACTGCCCTAGTTTATTCTCTTTTTATGTGTATTGTGTACTAAGCTAGGCCTGTTTTTTACCTTGAGCAGACCACCGTCGGAATGGTCCACACAGGTCCTTTCCTTCTGTTTTCCTCTTGTCTCTACGAACTTGGTGGTTATGGTCTTATATGCTCTTGTTATAATTCTCGCCTTTATGTTTAGTGTAACTAAGCTAATCGGTGTTTTGCCTTGAGCAGACCGCCGTCGGAATGGTCCACACAGGTCCTTTCCTTCTATATTCCTCTTGTCTCAACTGACTTGGAGGTCTCGGTCTCATCGCTCTTGTTAAAATTCTTGCTTTTCTTACATTTTTACCTGTTTCCGTTCTTCCCCTGCCTGTGTTTACTTGATCATAGGGGGGGGGATGTCTGGAAACTGTGTACGGGCCCCGCTCACAGGGAGGATAAGCTTGGACAAGTTGACTCGACATTCGTGTTTACACACTTTTTTTCGCCACAGGCGGGGGTCTTCAGGTGTCCTCAGGTCTTTCATCTTTTTAGTTTTCCGCTATACAAGCGAAATTCTACGTTTGATGTGCCCTGTGCCTTGTCAAGGAATCGGCCACATAGCCTTTTGGCTTGATTTTTGTGTTGGCACCCTGTTATACCCCTTTTTAATTGTACCTGGACAGGGCTCCTTGGACAAAAGCTACTTGGCTGTTTCCTCTCCCTTGTGTCCTGTCCCTTGTGTTCTCCTTCTGTACCTAGTTTTCGCCCTACAGGTGGCCTCCTAGTATACTAGGTGGACCCAAGGACCTCCTGAAAAGTCCTAGGCCTCGACCCAAAGTGGCGATTGTCCTGTGTGTATTGGATTCCCTCCCCTCCCTTATTTCCACTATTAGGGTACTGTTGGGTTGCTCACACTTGACCCTTATATTTCCTTCCAGCTGCTGCCCGTTCTACTGCCGGCAAAACCTACACCGCCGCCGCTTCGCCCCCTCCTCCCTCCGCTCTCCCAGAGGGTTCTCAGGTATTTTGGATGGGGTCTTTTTTCTCCAAAGGAATTGGACCTGTTTACCAGGGTTGGGTCTTGCCAAAAGGGTTTGTCCCAGCCCTGTTGTTTATGGTCTATTGTGTGGGTGTTTTTTACTTGACTTTCCTTGTTATCTTTGCTACTTGGCATCTTCCTGGATATTGTCTTACTTGGGTTTCAAATGCTATTTTGGCTATACTGCCTCATCCTTTTACCCTGTCTCACCTCCACTGGTGTGTAACGCTCCCCCCATTTTTCGGTGCCGTAATGCCGGCTCCTCCCTGCTTCCGCCTGACATGCAATCGGTCAGCCATGCTGGACCATCAGGGGTGCTGCCTCCACACGGCCTGCTACGGCAAGGATATCTACGACCCCCGCCGATGTGAAGTTTGTCTCTCCGCCCTTCAACTCCTGGAATCGCACCCTGCATCGGAGGAAGGCCGACGGGCCAAGAGGTCTCTCCGTTACTCACTGCCTCTTCTTGTTTCTATAGAAACCCGCTCCACAGGTGGATTTTCTATTCTTGGATGTACCATGTGACCTGTATCTGTAACCAGGAATCAACCACATAGCTTAGCTGTCATATAACTACAGAGTGTCCTATGATGACATCCGCCAGCTATGCCATGCCTTGTGAGTTTGTGAATACTTTACACTTGGCTTCACTTTAGGATTTCGCTTTTACAGATTTACATTCTGGCTCCACTGTCTCCGGGTTGTGTATTGGTATTCTTCTGCCTCCTACCCATGTCGTGTAACTACAGAGTGTCATATGGTGACGTCCACCATCTCATGTGTCTCTTCATCCCATACTGTATTTTCTTCCTTTCCCTAAAACAGGGGGGGGGGAGTTCTTTTTGTACGATTGTACAAAGACTTTCTCTTTCAATACTTGTATGAACAGTACTGTCTGTTTTTTTTTTTTTTTTTTTTAAGAGACAATGAACGGAGGAAGGAAAAACACAGATAAAACAAAAAGGTCCATGTGCCTAAAGGCATCCTCCATTCATAAAATGTTTGTAACAACTGGATTTAAACATTTGTAGATTGTAAGTTTGTGGAAAGCAATTCGAGGGAAGTGAATTCCAAAGAGTAGTAGCTCTGGGGATAAATGAATTCTGATAAGCAGAAGTTCTGCATTGTGGAGGAGAAAGTGTAAATTCATGGGCGCTCTCAGCTGCCCTAGTTCTACGGGGAAAGATGTGGAGAGGCGGCACAATTGAAGCAAGTTCCTCGGAACAATTGCTGTGAAAATATCTGTAGAATAATGCAAGGGATGCAACGTTTCTTCGTATGGATAATGTAGGAAGGTCCTGTGTGATTGCAGGGTTATTGATTAATCTAATAGCTTTATTTTGAATTTTGTCCAACTGCCTCAATGCAACCACTCCACTTCCACCCACAGAGGTGAACAGTAATCCATCTGAGAACGCACATGACTTTTATATATCACGGCCAACTGCTCGTCAGTGAAGAATTCTCGAACTCTGTACAGGAGTCCCAGTTTTTTAGAGGCATTCTTAGCAATGCTTCTAACATAATGTGTCCAGCTCAAGTTAGTAGTTAATGTTACACCGAGAATGTCAATACTAGGGGAAGTGGGAATATTTACATCATTAAAAAATATATGGGAGTCAGTGAGATTCTGTCGGTTAGAAAATTGAATGTACTTGGTTTTCTGTGCATTAAAGGAAACTAGATTCTTTTGTTTAGTGTTAAGGCTGTAACTCTTAAGGTTTATTACGTTTGGACTATACTGTCTACGGGTTTTTGAATTGGTATGTCTATGCCTCATACCCATGTCTTGTACTTAAAGAGTGTCTTCGGAGGTCATCCACCTGCTGTGCCGTTCTTTTTGTTTTTGTAATACTTTACAATTGACATCACCTTTCCCATGTTGGTGTGCCATTCCAAGGTCGGCATGACCTATTCCTTTACCTGCCTGTGCATTTTAGACCCTCGACTGATACGCTAGTAACTGTATTTTCTTAATATGCACCATACTGTTACACTCTTTTTTTCCCGATAAACAATTATTTTATTTGTGTCTTTTCTTGGTCCTCTACTTTTGCTAAGGCTTGGGATTTTTGTGGTTTATTGGATGTCCGCCTCCAATGTAGGATTCAAGCCCTACGTTGGAAACGTAGAGACTGCTACTAAATTTGGAGGTTTGACGACCTCCCTTATAACCAAATAAGGAAAACCTCTTATTTGGTAGCAGTCTCGGAGTATCCAACGACAGAGTATCCCGCCCTCATGCCGATCCCCTGCCCATCCAATCTACACTGATTACTTGATACCGAGATACTGTTGCAGGTACTGGCGCAGGCTCATAGAAAATGGAGCATGGCTTAGCAGCATGGAGAGCAGCTAGATTAAATGGGTAACTAGAACAATTCTTTCTCTCCTTCGTTTTCTCTTCCTTCATTAGTCGTCTCGGAGTGTGTACAACGTGCCTAGTAGTGAATTGAGGTGCAACTCTAGAGATGATTAGTACTTCGCGTGAGTACCGATAAATCGGCCGCTGTGGTAGCGGCTGAGATCTTAAGCCCTACGTTGGATACTCCGAGACTGCTACCAAATAAGAGGTTTTCCTTATTTGGTTATAAGGGAGGTCGTCAAACCTCCCAATAACAACAATTAATTTCAGCAGATGGACTTATGGAGGTAAGGCTGGTGTTGGTTGTCAGTTATGTTTTCCTTTATCTCGACTGAAAAAGGGATTAATGCTGGTCCTTATGTCTTACCGAAAACCAAGACCCTCTCTTATATTTTTATATATGTATATATATATATATATATAATATATATATATATTCTGACATACGGAGCCCTGTATGTTAATTTAAGAGTTAGAATTAGAGTTCAAGGAGCCAAACTACCCAAGTGGTGAAGCAGACTAGCGAGCGAACGAGCGAGTGGGCAAACCATCTCGCCCCATACCAGCTCGCCCCATACCTCGATGACCGATGCTATGACGTATGATCGACGCCAGGAGCTGTGAGTGGACGACACACCTGTTATGTGATTCGAGGAGCTATGATTGGAGCGTGCACCATCACTCGCCTCCTGATTCGTTCCTACACCATCATTGTTTGGTATATAAGACCCGAGTTGTGGGCATTCAAATCAGTCTCATTTGGAGTTGGGGAAGGTGAACTTGCAGCTGGAGGAAGACGGGGTGAAGTATTATATGGGATTGTGACTGTCAGTCAGATTATATAAATGTGTGTTAAGTGTGTTCGGTGTAAACACTTACGTTATGTTGGTTAGTGAGATATGTGATTGGGAATTAACGTGATGTGTTTAATGTGTGTAATGTGTTTAACTATTTAATTGGGAATTAACGTGAACGCTACTATTATGTGTTTAACTATTTAATTGGGAATTAACGTGAACGCTACTATTATGTGTTTAACTATTTGATTGCGAATTAACGTTAACGCTACTATTTATGTACTTAACTATTTGATTGGGAATTAACGTTAACGCTATTATTATGTACTTAACTATTTTAGTTGACTAACTTGTGGACTAAAGCAACTCTTTAAGTAATTGGGTTATGATGAAAGTAATACTATTGTTTTATATTAATACTTACGAGTTCTTTCATTTTCTTTGAATTAAGCTTACATTGCTTAATGGTGCTTAGTACGGTGATGCTATTGTCTCGTATTAGTAATATCGCCTTAGACTAACATGGCTGTGTTAATATTACTTCTAGTGATTTCCTAAGCTGAAGAAAATTCTTTTGCTTCAAAATATTATATTTTGCTTTTCATATTATTTGAGTGAGACCTGAATCGAATCTATGAAACGATCCTGTAACTTTATTTACTCATAATCAAACCTCAATGTTACGTGGTTAAGAAATAAATTTAACTAATTATTAAATATATATCTAACTTTTTATGTGACTTTGATATTACTCCTGATGATAATAATAATAATACTATTAACGTAAGACAAGAACCAAGAATAATTACATTAAATATAAATAAAAGGACATAGAAGAAAACTATCTATTCATTTCAAAAAGGGTAAGAGACAGAAATATTCTTACTTTAATATTTATCTTTCAAGACTTTTTATAAATTTAATAGTCCTTCTTTAGCTATAACTTATTCGGTTCATAACCATAGCCTACTAAGCTTCGGTTAAATAATAATTCTTTATAAATACTACATGACTTTAATTAGTTTCAGTATTTTTCATAAGTAAAGAGTATCAGTCAATAAAGGATACCAAGTCCTAAGATCCAAAAGGAAAGGAAGCAACAACAGGAAATTATTTTATTAGATTTTACTTTTGTTTTGCCTTCAGCTGACTGATACCTTAATATATATCTCTGTGCTATCTAGATTCATCAAGTTAACCACTTGAGGATCAAGATACGTAACAGAAGAGTGGCGACCTTGCCAGGATTCGTTTCATACAGTTTCACTCAGTTTCATTAAAGTTTCACTACTTAAAAATCAAATATTAATCATGCCTCAACTAATTAATGAAGAAGATGCTCGAGTTTTCATAGAATCAGAACCCACATCCCCTGATATTGACTGTCTGTCAAAATCCGAACTGAAAGTGCTTGCCTCACATCTCCAATTATCTGTCTCAAACATGTCTAAAGTAGAGGTGGCTCAGACCATAAAAACCCACCTGTTCCCTGTAGAAGGCGGGGAGGGAGACGGAGCAGTTGGTGGGATCCCTAGTAAACCTAGCCAACTTGATGAACAATTGCCACCTGGTTTTACCATTGATCAATTATTCGAACTAGAACAATGCCGAAGCAAAGACCGAACAAGTCAGACTAAATGCCAGTGCAACGACCGAACAATGTGAATATCAATATCGTACGGCTCAACTAAATGTCCATACAAATGCTCCCGAAATTGCTCCCCCTCTGGGATTGACTATGACTAGTGTCATTCCACCTTTCACTGAGGATAATGTGCAGGATTTCTTTGTTTTGTTTGAGGAAGTTGCTGGAGGTATGAAGTGGACAAGAGATCAATGGCCTTTTATGTTACAAACTGTTTTGACAGGGCAGGCTCGAGCCACGTATTTGTCAGAAGTAGCAGAAGTTAGGCAGGATTATGACAATCTCAAAGAAGCTATCTTAAAAACCTATCAATTGCAGCCTGAGGCTTACAGGCAATCTTTCCGTAAAAACCAGAAGAAAGTAGAAGAAACCCATAAGGTATTTGCCAGGACCATGACTAAAACTTTCAATCATTGGGTCAAGAGTAAGAAAGTCACAAGCTACAACGATCTGAAGGAGTTGGTCCTGTTAGAAAATTTCCTATGGAAAATTGATTCTTCTGTATCCTATCATTTAAAGGGGAAAAGGGTAGATTGTCTTGCCGACGCTGCTGACATGGCTGACACATACGTGCTCAACAACAAATTTCGTGGAAAGAAGCCCTACGATAATTCTAGTTCTAATTTTAAGTATCCCAATCACAAATCTGACGGACCCAGTCACAAGCCTATAACGTCTTCCCCAGCTAGCCAAAATAGAAATGTTTCCCCAACTAAAAATGCGACTCAGGGCAATGGTAACAGAGGTGGGCCCCAAACTAATAGTAATGCTCAAAGAGGGAACGTTCCCGTATCCCCTAAAGTATGTACTTTTTGTGGCATGAGAGGCCACCTAGCTTATCAGTGCTGGGCCAAGGAAAAAACTGAGAGATCGGGGCAGACAGTTGCCGCCGTATCTCAAATTCCATGTGTGCCTTTAATGCAGGGCTCCCGACAGGAGTACCTAGCACCAAATGTTCCTTTAATGCAGGACTCCCGACAGAAGGAGTACCTAGCACCAAAAATTCCTTTAATGCAGGACTCTCGACAGAAGGAGTACCTAGCAGCTAACGTAAACCATCTAGACAGGGGTGTAGTAGCATGTGTGGTGCAACCCACTAGGGTTAAGCCAATAATAATTTCACCATCAGTGCAGGACAGTTACCGTCCCTTTATTTCATCTGGCAACGTGAGATTAAATGGTTGCATGCATGAGGTAAAAATTCTGAGAGACACAGGTTCTACTAGCACCCTCATGGTGAATCCTTACACTGAGTGCCCACCTGGCGAACCAGTTGTAATGAGAGGTGCTGGAGGCCAGTTTTATGCATACTTGGTAAAAGGCGAAATTGAATGTGAGTTACTACAGGGTGAGGCCACCATAGCTTTGTGTAGGTCCCAAGATATCCCTGTGCCTGGGGTAACACTCCTTTTGGGGAATGATGTAGCAGGTGAGAAGGTCCGACCAGACTCCATCTTGTCACTTTCCCCTGTTAACGAGCCACTAACCGGTGAGCTCGACAAGGAGTTGCCAACTGTTTTCCCTGTGTGTGCTGACAAACGTTCAATGTCTCAAGTAGCAGTTCCCTCAGAAAGAAATGTACCGAATGTAAGAGTTGATGAAAGGGATGATGAGAGTGTAAATGATGCTCCAACTGTGCCTGATGATGTGACTGAGGTGGATTTATCTGACACCTTTATGGCTCATCTTGACCCTAACGATGACCATGAAACCCTTCCAAATTGTCCTAGCGGCCTGGTAGAGCTACAGAGAGATGATAGTGAATGCAAGGAGTTAGCTGCCAGGTCCGTGAGTGAAGAGGAATGTGAGAAGGAGGGTGGTGAATGTTTCTACCTCAAAGGAGGAGTATTGTGGCGAAGATGGAGACCGCCACACAGACCAATCGATGACGGGGCTTGGGATGTCCATCAAGTAGTAGTCCCCAAACCTTGTCGTAAAGATATCATGGAAATGGCACATTGTATACCATTGGCAGGACACCTAGGTGTGAGAAAAACTCTAGACAGAATCAGATCCCACTTTTACTGGCCAGGAATGCGTGCAGATGTAGTGGAGTGTTGTAGAGTGTGTCACACTTGCCAGATGACCGGAAAACCCAATCAGAAGGTGCCTGTACATCCTCTGGTGCCCTTGCCCGTTTTCGAGAATCCTTTTACTCGGGTGGTAGTGGACATTGTAGGCCCATTGCCTAAGACTTCCCAAGGTAACATTTATTTATTAACTATCATGGACATGGCAACTCGCTACCCAGAGGCTATACCCTTAAGGACTACCTCTGCTCCAACTGTAATCAAGGAACTGCTCAAATTTTTCACCAGAATGGGTTTCCCCCATGAGGTGCAAAGTGATCAAGGAACTAATTTTACCTCTAACATTTTCCAGCAGTCCCTGAAGGAGTTGGGTATCGAGCATGTAAAGTCTAGCACCTACCACCCAGAGAGTCAAGGGGTTCTCGAACGATATCATCAGACATTAAAGGGAATGTTACGTAAGTATTGTACAGAGACCGGAGTTGAGTGGGATAAAGGGGTACCTTTTCTTTTATTTGCTACTCGTGAGGTTCCAACTGAATCCCTGGGTTTTTCCCCTAATGAGCTAGTTTTCGGTCACCAGGTAAGAGGTCCTTTGCAACTATTGCAGGATAGCCTAGTTGGCCAGGAGGGGAACCAAAACCTCCTCAAGTATGTTTCAGATTTCAAAACCCGGCTGAGATCCTCATGTGAGTTTGCCGCTCAAAACTTGACAGTGGCTAAAAGCTCCATGAAGAAATGGTATGACAGAAAAGCCCGTGAGAGGGAGTTTAAGCCCGGTGATGAGGTTTTGGTCCTGCTCCCCCTTTTTGGCCAACCTTTATCTGCCAAGTTCAGGGGCCCATATAAGATCATTCGGAGGGTGAGCATTACCGATTATCTAGTCACTACCCCAGACAGGAGAAAGCCCACGCAAGTATTCCATATAAATATGTTGAAGCCCTACCATAGGTCCCCTGATTCCTCTCTTCCAGATTCTCCCACTGTGGCAGTGAATGTCAGGACCTGTGTGGCAGCCTGGTGCGGACAAAGTCTTCAGTTCTCTTACTGATCCGCAACAGAATGTTCCAGAGCCTGAAGGTATCCATGCAGACTTTGACTTGTCATGTAGCCTATCCAACTTTCAGTATAATTCAGTGGCTTTGAGGGAATTACCATCTAAACTATGTCATCTTCCCTCTGATCAAGCGAACCAACTAATCTCTGTTTTATCTCAGTCTCCCAGTGTGTTCCGTGATACTCCAGGGCTCACTTCTTTGGCCGTGCACGACATCGACGTAGGGGATGCAACTCCCATTAAACTATCCCCCTACCGTGTCTCGCCACAACGCAGGAGTATACTGCAGGTCGAGCTTGACTTAATTTTTTTCAAACCAGCTGATCACAAGGGCCTTAAGCCAGTGGAGTAGTCCGGTCATACTTGTGCCAAAGCCAGAAGGGAGCCATAGGTTTTGTAGGGACTATAGGCAAGTCAATGCTGTCACAAAGAACGATACCTACCCACTGCCACGGATCAAAGATTGCATTTACCGGGTTGGCCTCATACAGCAGTAAGTTTCATTTAATGAGAGGATTTTGGCAATTAGCTCTCCCTTGTAGCGAGGTAAATATCTTGCTTTTGTAGTGCGCTTTTAAGCCTTCAGCTGTGAGATGCCTTGCAGTTCGAATAACGCTCCAGCTACGTTCCGGCTATGTTCTGATGTGGTACCTGGAGACGTTGCCTACTTTGGGTGATATCCTCATTATAATCTTGCTGTTGCCAATCTGGTGGTGAATCTATTTATGTATTATGTTTAATATTATGTATTATACTCCTTAAACTCTTTTCTAGGGGGGAGGTCTGACATACGGAGCCCTGTATGTTAATTTAAGAGTTAGAATTAGAGTTCAAGGAGCCAAACTACCCAAGTGGTGAAGCAGACTAGCGAGCGAACGAGCGAGTGGGCAAACCATCTCGCCCCATACCAGCTCGCCCCATACCTCGATGACCGATGCTATGACGTATGATCGACGCCAGGAGCTGTGAGTGGACGACACACCTGTTATGTGATTCGAGGAGCTATGATTGGAGCGCGCACCATCACTCGCCTCCTGATTCGTTCCTACACCATCATTGTTTGGTATATAAGACCCGAGTTGTGGGCATTCAAATCAGTCTCATTTGGAGTTGGGGAAGGTGAACTTGCAGCTGGAGGAAGACGGGGTGAAGTATTATAATGGGATTGTGACTGTCAGTCAGATTATATAAATGTGTGTTAAGTGTGTTCGGTGTAAACACTTACGTTATGTTGGTTAGTGAGATATGTGATTGGGAATTAACGTGATGTGTTTAATGTGTGTAATGTGTTTAACTATTTAATTGGGAATTAACGTGAACGCTACTATTATGTGTTTAACTATTTAATTGGGAATTAACGTGAACGCTACTATTATGTGTTTAACTATTTGATTGCGAATTAACGTTAACGCTACTATTTATGTACTTAACTATTTGATTGGGAATTAACGTTAACGCTATTATTATGTACTTAACTATTTTAGTTGACTAACTTGTGGACTAAAGCAACTCTTTAAGTAATTGGGTTATGATGAAAGTAATACTATTGTTTTATATTAATACTTACGAGTTCTTTCATTTTCTTTGAATTAAGCTTACATTGCTTAATGGTGCTTAGTACGGTGATGCTATTGTCTCGTATTAGTAATATCGCCTTAGACTAACATGGCTGTGTTAATATTACTTCTAGTGATTTCCTAAGCTGAAGAAAATTCTTTTGCTTCAAAATATTATATTTTGCTTTTCATATTATTTGAGTGAGACCTGAATCGAATCTATGAAACGATCCTGTAACTTTATTTACTCATAATCAAACCTCAATGTTACGTGGTTAAGAAATAAATTTAACTAATTATTAAATATATATCTAACTTTTTATGTGACTTTGATATTACTCCTGATGATAATAATAATAATACTATTAACGTAAGACAAGAACCAAGAATAATTACATTAAATATAAATAAAAGGACATAGAAGAAAACTATCTATTCATTTCAAAAAGGGTAAGAGACAGAAATATTCTTACTTTAATATTTATCTTTCAAGACTTTTTATAAATTTAATAGTCCTTCTTTAGCTATAACTTATTCGGTTCATAACCATAGCCTACTAAGCTTCGGTTAAATAATAATTCTTTATAAATACTACATGACTTTAATTAGTTTCAGTATTTTTCATAAGTAAAGAGTATCAGTCAATAAAGGATACCAAGTCCTAAGATCCAAAAGGAAAGGAAGCAACAACAGGAAATTATTTTATTAGATTTTACTTTTGTTTTGCCTTCAGCTGACTGATACCTTAATATATATCTCTGTGCTATCTAGATTCATCAAGTTAACCACTTGAGGATCAAGATACGTAACAATATATATATATATATATATATATATGTGAGGAAAGCAACGACCCTATAATTATAGTTTCCCTAAAGCAAGTGAAAGGTAGATAGTATTTTGCTGAAGGCTGGTAATGAAAACATTAGGGTACTCGTGAAATACTCAGACAGGGCGACATATATTATCTGACAGTTCTCAGTAATTTTTCTGAGATCTCACCACTCTGTATTATGATTAACCATGCTTACCTAATACTCGTCTTTGTTTTATCCACAGATCGTTGTACCTTGTGGATTTGTGTTCAGCTGAGGAGTGTTAATTCATACATCATATTCCCGTAAACTAATCTAAATAAATATAACAATTATGTATTATGTTTTATTATCCTTAACCAAGTTATAATAGGGCTCCGACATGACACTACTTTTAATGACGTGTTAAATGCAATATATAGAATAATAATGCAGTCTCTTATGAGTAGTTATGTAATAAATAAATATAGATATGTGTTCACAGCGATTTACTGTATATTTCGTTATTATTTATCCCCATTACAGACATTATAAGGAAATAATAAAGTATTCGTTGTGGTTCATTTCAATTGTTTCATGTGAGGAAATTAATTATAGGCTAATTTCTTCTCTTAACTCGTTGAATATTAACCCATCCAATTCCAGCGACGGCTACCAGCCATCAGTAGACAAGTCAGTCCCCAGTCCCAGCGACGGCTGGGTGCCGTCAGTAATGTACTTTCCTTGTAACTGCCTGTATCAGGCTGTGCCTGGTACCACGACCGTTTGAGCACTGCTCTCGATATGGCAACACTTCTCAGCTTATATCCAACCCTCTGAAAGCTGGGAGATCCAGTCTTCCTTCATCTCTTGAGGTGGAAGGTTGTTCTATCTTGCCATTTTGGCCACATTGCTTGGGACTGCCCCCCCCCCCCCCCCCTCCCAGTCCCAAGCAATGTGGCCAAAATGGCAAGATAGAACTATATTACTTTATTACTGTATCATAGGGTACAGTAGGGGTTAAAGGACCAAATAAGCAATTACTAAAATGTCAAGTTTAAAGATAATCACCCAAGCTTTGGTTATTACTTATCCACACTATTGATATAATATGGTTAATTTGATTACCTGCATAGATTATAAAATTATCACAATACTCTGATGTAAACCAACTCAACCCTATATAGGCCACAATCTCAATATAATGTTACTGGTCGCTTTATATTAATGTGATATTTCATTGGTCACTACAATACATACTTTTGTCAGTCCGAAATTTCGTGTTCGCAGGTAATTTGAATATACTGATAGCGAATACAAATGTCTAATTGATTTTAATGTTTTCACTCATATTACAGTCATTTATAAATAGAATATTTCTTTGTAAATGCTATATTAAAATGCGTAGAATCAACCTGAGCAACGATTGATAATCATATAACTGCGAAAATTTAGTTTCGACCAGGTAATGAAACAATTAAGTTGGTAAATATATCCATAAGGAACAAACAATACTATTATTTGTTATGTTATGTAGAGTGTGTATGTTGGGGTTGCTTAGCCTAATGTAAACGATCAATATTGAATACAGTAGCTGTGTGAATTATGAAGAAAAATACCCTAGATTTTGTTCAGCAATATTAGTACTGCGTCCATACACTAGATGGCGTTGGTTGCAGCCTCAAATCGATGCCAGACACCGCTATCTATGGTATCATTGTTTTTAATGGAAGGCATAGGAAGTTATCTATCTCCCTTCTACTGTCTCTGCTAGTGTTTCGAACATTTGTGGCAAGGTCCGAACCATGTTCCAAACACATGTTTAGGGCAAATGTAGCCCCACCCTTCATTCCACAGTAATACTCCAAAATTAGTTACAATCTTCTGTACGTGATATGGAAGGTCTCAACAAGTTACTACTTCTCAAATTATGTGAATGAATATTTAATTTGTCTTGGAATTGTATAATAGATGCACAATTCATTTGGTTACATACAAACGTAACTGCTTCCAATGTAATATTTGTTGTTATATATTTGCAATGATATGTTGACAAAATAATGGGCCAGAGTGCTCTTTATTTCTAATTCCCGATACCAATATCAATTATTATGTTCTATCCAACAACCAACTCTACTCCTAAAATCGATTAATGAAATATTACAAACACATGTGGCAGTCCGTTCCATTCACATATGCATAGCCTACGTGAGTTGCAGTTGGGATGTGTGTACATGCTTAGATTGATATGCAGGATTCGAAGTTGCATAATAAATCGTAGGCAGTGTCCACCATCTTTAACTGTCTTCGTGGCGTAATGCATAAGGTGTTGATTTTCGGTGTGAGCGTCCTGGGTTCGAATCCACATACTGCCAAATGTGTTTGTAATATTTCTAAAATGCCCCAGAACGAGAAGCCCACCACAGAAGCCATGAACGAACACCACACAGAAACACCAAAGGAAAGGTCCACAGAACGAAAGGACCAGCTGACCGAGCCAGCCATTTCAGCCAGGCCCAAGCCCGCAGGGCTAAACAGCTCCAGGACACACCCATTTACCTTTCCTAAAACTGACCATTTTCCACACCTCACGTACACTAACCCCCTCGTGTCCTACACTCCTAACTACAAGTTTGATGAACAGGAATATACATTCATATTAAAAACACCCATGCCTGTCCCGACGTTGAGCCAATGCCAACACATCAGACAGCCATAATTATATCTATGTATGTTCTTGCATCCGAGAAGTAGATGTTATATATCTTAGAAGTTCAAACACCCACGCTTGTCCCTAGACCTCTTATATCATTTTCCATGACGAGTATAGATATATGTAACCCGTGCTCAGTCGCCCCTTGCATTGCTCCTCTAGTAACTAAGTATTAATATTAACATTCCCTAACATCTTGTCTTGCCAGACTAAGCTTCTGAAGACCCATCGCCCCATAAATCTATGTATGCAATCCTTAGGTTAAGTATTTTTATCCGCCATTGTGTTCACCTTTTTCCATTTACTTTCCACAATTGTCATACGTCTTCCCCTTGCCTCCTTCGTATCCACAGCCCACACTACGCCAATTTATTTGTGTCTTACACCTCTTACCCCAACCAGAGATTGTATAAGATAACCTGGTTACCAGTATCTGTCATAAGTACCCCGAAACAATAACTAAGTACCCCTACGAACTGCCGCTGTGGTTGGTATTTTATATTTAATTGAAAACGCAGTTCCCAGGGCCAACTAATAGTATCCATAACCCTCTGACTGATCACATAACTCTATCTTTTCCAGACTCATATACCACCCCATAGTTGCATTCCCCGGTAGCATTTGGCTAACGTATTCTACTGCCTTTTCAAACTTCCATATCAATTGTAGCCTAATGCCACCCCCACGCCCAGGGACCTTAGGGGCAAAATTTCCCTGTAGCCCTTGAACTCCCCCCCCCCTCTCATTAAGACACCCGCGCTTCTCGACTCTTGTCCGACCTAGCCTCTCTCTCATACCTCTTGAAGATCCTTGAATTGTCCGTTACTAACGCTCTCCAACCTTTTATATATATACTCCTATCCAGCCTACCTTCACTTAGTAGGCCAGAACAACATTAGAACTTTACTAGCCCCTTGCATGCCATCTATTCTCTTACAACACATTCACAACCCTGCACCCAATGGTCGTCGGTGCGAGGCTAGCCGCCCCGCCAGTAACTAACTTCTATTGCCATACTTCCAGATAAATGTGGCAGAGTTAGCAACCCAGTCTCCACCATATCCAGCAAACCCTACAATTAACAACCAGCCGAGTAAAACCAGCTAGCTAAGGCACCTTCGGTTTTGGTATTAAAGACACCCACATCTGTCTCATACACAGAGGGTTATTACAAACACTGGTGATATGGCAAGCCCCTAGCCACAGCCGCCGGACGACTATATCAGAGAGAGGGCGCCCAGCTCCCCCTTTTTGCCCACCCGAGGAGGGAGACCCCCACCCCCGCGGAGGTATACGTGGCCCCTGTTTTGACTTTCGAGTCATTGCCAGGTAGCACAGGAATTCTTCCTATCAATGAACTAACCATGAATGACTAACACCTTTACTAACCTCTATTAACTCACAATAAACCATTAACTTTCTTGCATGCTCTGATCACTAAATTAGCACCTCAGCTATACCATAGAATGAAGATTGAACAATCTAGAGAGACGCTCCTATCACAGCTGTCCCAATCCTCCTCGCAAAGTAGATCCAGTCTCTCTCCCCTAAATACGTCCAGTATAGCCAAAATAGTACCTCTTACTAAGGCTCAGTTATATGAAAATATAAAGGCTTCCTATCGCCCTGTGCCACAACAGTAAATACCATCTTACCTAGTCCCCATATCTATTGAGAGCTCAATTAAGTCCATAAGACTCGAGATCCCTACTGTCTACAGGGTCCAGAACCGAGCCTATAAATCTAACTCCCGCCCCCAGTCAAATCAGTTGAAAGCTAGACACCAACCAGGGGTCACTACCCTGCAGTTAATTTCTAGCTCTGCCCTTGTGTTATTCCGGAGTGAGATCCCAGAACCGGCAGACTCCGTGGCAGATTTGGATAGAAGGACTTGCCCACGTATTGAAGAACTTCACACATATGGCCCCCCTGGACGGCCGCGGAACCAGTCGTTAGCCCCCAACATCATGGACGCAAGATAACCAGGACCAGACCCATCAGATACTACCCAAGATTCCCTTTAGCAGTACTACATATTACTGTGCTGTTTTAGATTCACTAATTAATATTTCTACGAAGTGGCTAAGACCTTGCCCAGTGTAATTCATACTTAACCATTTCATTTGGGACGTACTAAGCGATCAGTGCTCTTTAATTAACAGGCGACCTTGACTCTCGTAATTACTTTATTCAGATATTAAAACTCTAGTGATATCTAACGTTCGCCCACTGATTTGCGTTCTATGTATTTCTGAGACAAGGATATAAAACTTAGATCAGTACCCCCTGAGGTTACTAGATTTCCCGTGCTCTAAAAATATGTGTGTCTAATCTAGTCTGTGAACTACTACTTGTGCACCAGAGCTACAAGTAATAAATCTAACAGTGAATATGAATCTATAAGTAACATTGATGGTCTTCGGTATATAAACCTGTGAAATCAAAGCCAGTGATCAGAAGATTAATACCTGAACGTTGGAAGTGGGAGACTAGGCTCCATCCAGATCCACTTATGCTAGTGTTGTTCAATTCTATTATATTGTCTTACACAAGTATTCTGCAGTGGTATATCAATAAACGTGATCATGTAACTTGCTACCATGTGTTTCTTTGTGTTCTCTATTCCTCATATCTTGTATTGTGCATGCAGCCTTATATACCCAGTCAATTTAGAACTCACATTACCCAAGTTAAACCTGTAGAAAAACAGGGCATAACATTGGCGGCAGCGGTGGTTCTTGATTCGGATAAAAGGTTGCATTACACTGCAAGTTTGGAACAGTAGAAGCATGGCAACATCGCGAAATCTTCAGCCACTCGCACACATTCCCAAGTATGATGTAAACACATATGATATCACCAGTTACTTAGACATAATAAAGCCAGTGTACGATGTGGTACTGCATAATGACCGCGAAAAAATCGCCATGGCAATTTTGCATATTGTACAGTTGGGAGAAGCCGTTTCCCAACTTGTTGATAAGCCTACCTTTAAAGAATTTATTCACCAAATGGTGACACAGAATACGCCAGAGAGTACCTGGAACCAGTTTCGATCCTTCGTGATCCGGACTTTAGATCCACTTTTGGGTTCCCCCGTCGCCCCCAAAATAATAAAAGTCGACGAGATCAAGTATGAAGGGGATATAAATGTGACCCTCATACAACTCTACAGATACGTGAGGACCACGTATAGCTATGAAGATTACGACCAACAAAATGAACTCATATTCACCGCATTGTTAAACATCCTCCCACCCCACATCACCGCCCATCTCGACCCGTATGGCTTATTCGAAGAACATATGCTCTCCATCAGAGAAGAATGCCTACGCAGTTCGATGAATCCCCTATCCAACCTTTTAGCCCCTATCCAAGACTCCGTGCACCCGTCCAAAATGACTTCCGGTGAAAGTCCAACCCCAGTGAACTCTTCCCCCACCAACCCTCCGCAGCCCCCTCAACAAGCCCCGTATTCTAGCTATGCCTACCTATGTAGGCCTACCACAACATATTTTCCCCATGACCCCAGAAATGTTCAGCTATCCCCCACCAACAAAATTTCCCTTGTGACAGTTTTCCGTCGGTAGCTTGTGACAGTTTTCAGTCAGTAGCTCCCTTCCACCCCCACACAATTCACACCCCTAGAAAACTTCGAAACTCCACACTTGACTCGCCCTCTCATGTCAAACAAACTCACCAGTCCCAGATAACCTCTAACCAGACCGAGACTGCCACCAAGAAAATTCCCCAAACTCGTCCTGTTAATGTCAAACAAACCCACCAACCCCAGATAACCGCTAACCAGACCGTGACTGCCACCAAGAAGATTCCTAAAATTCGTCCTGTTAACAACCCCAAATCAATACATCAGTCCTCTACCAATAACCCCTGTTCTACACCTAACTCTTCCCCCACCAACCCGCCGCAGTCCCCCCAACAAATCCCGTTTCCTAACTCGCTCACCTCTCACCACCCTGACCCTCCCACACGCGCCGTTAACTCTCCCCTCACGCGTGACGACCTAGGGACCCAACTATGTTCCCCCCCTTCCCCCAGAAATACTCAGCTATTCCCCCACCAACAAAATCTCCCTTGTGACAGTTTTCCGTCAGTAGCTCCCTTCCACCCCCCCACAATTCACATCCCTAATAAACTTCAAAAACCCCACACTTGACTCACCCCCTCATGACAGACAAACCCACCAACCCCAGATAACCTCTAAGCAAACCGTCACTGCCACCGACACACCCCATCACTCTGATCCTCCCACACGCGCCGTTAATCCCCCCCTCACGCGTGACCCCCACCAAAGTGATTTCCCCCCCCTCATGTGTACCGAACACCTGCTCACCAGTCGGTCCCCCACCATCATGAGCCCAGCTAAACTTTCAACCTCCCCCTCTTCACCGTTACCCCACCCGCCCCAAATTCCCCCCCCAAAGATCCCGCTCGACGAAATACCACTCCCATCCCAATCCAACCACAACACTTTTTCCACCTTGGCTAAACCCCAAAATACTCTCTCTCTCTCGCCCCAAACAACATAATCAACCTCTCAACTTCAACCACTCCTCTAAATCCCATCCATGTCTCTCCCGGAAATAAAATCAGTCTAAATTCAACCCCTCTCAAACCACAACCCTGCCTGCCCAGACCCCCCCTACCATCTCCCTATCAAATCCCCACACACCAAACCTCCAAACCACCCGATCATAGTAAACTCTCAACCTTCAGCCTTACTCACCCTTCCCCAAACCCCACTCACGACCACAACTCTCTACACAATTCAACCCCTCCCCAGCACCAACCTCTTCCGCAACAACAACCCCGACTCGACCTGCCCGTTTCATCTTTAAAACCCCCCTATCACTACCCCCGACCGAAACCACTTAGACCCCCCTTCCAAAACTGGCCCCGGGCCAGCTCGCCCCCAGACCCACATTCCTAACGACAAGAACTAACGGTATATCCACCCTGCCCTTCCAAAGTGAAAGTGAACCACCAGACCAGTCACCCAGACTAACGGCGACCCTAAATACCCCCCCCCCCCCCCCCCCCCCCTGATGATGATGAGGATATTATTGTACTAAATTGTTTCGAATGTTTTCAATTCCTAAGCGATTGGGCATGATTCTATAAATTTACATGTTTTCCATATACTGTATATATTATTATTTTTTCCTTAGTCATACTACTTTTCTTGTTACCTACACTTTTCTGACTATCTTTTAAATTTGCTTTATACATTGTTAAACACTTTACCTCTTCTTAATTTCCTGTGTTCTTAATTATCTGTCCTTTCTTAAATTTATATGTTTTCCATATACTGTATATAGTATTTTTTTTCCCTTAGTCATAATACTTTTCTTGTTAATCTACACTTTTCTGACTATCTTTTAAATTTGCTTTATACATTGTTAAACACTTTACCTCTTCTTAATTTCCTGTGTTCTTAATTATCTGCCCTTTCTTAAATTTACATGTTTTCCATATACTGTATGTACTATATTTGTTTTCCTTAGTCATACTACTTTTCTTGTTACCTACACTTTTCTGACTATCTTTTAAATTTGCTTTATACATTGTTAAACACTTTACCTCTTCTTAATTTCCTGTGTTCTTAAGTATCTGTCCTTTCTTAAATTTACATATTTTCCATATACTGTATATATTATTTTTTCCCCTTAGTCATACTACTTTTCTTGTTAACCTACACTTTTCTGACTATGCTTCTTTTTACTTCACCCTTGAGGCTCGAGGACGAGCCTATAATGAAGGAGAGGGAAGTAAAATGCCCCAGAACGAGAAGCCCACCACAGAAGCCATGAACGAACACCACACAGAAACACCAAAGGAAAGGTCCACAGAACGAAAGGACCAGCTGACCGAGCCAGCCATTTTAGCCAGGCCCAAGCCCGCAGGGCTAAACAGCTCCAGGACACACCCATTTACCTTTTCTAAAACTGACCATTTTCCACACCTCACGTACACTAAGCCCCTCGTGTCCTACACTCCTAACTACAAAGATGATGAACAGGAATATACATTCATATTAAAAACACCCATGCCTGTCCCGACGTTGAGCCAATGCCAACACATCAGACAGCCATAATTATATCTATGTATGTTCTTGCATCCGAGAAGTAGATGTTATATATCTTAGAAGTTCAAACACCCACGCTTGTCCCTAGACCTCTTATATCATTTTCCATGACGAGTATAGATATATGTAACCCGTGCTCAGTCGCCCCTTGCATTGCTCCTCTAGTAACTAAGTATTAATATTAACATTCCCTAACATCTTGTCTTGCCAGACTAAGCTTCTGAAGACCCATCGCCCCATAAATCTATGTATGTAATCCTTAGGTTAAGTATTTTTATCCGCCATTGTGTTCACCTTTTTCCATTTACTTTCCACAATTGTCATACGTCTTCCCCTTGCCTCCTTCGTATCCACAGCCCACACTACGCCAATTTATTTCGTGTCTTACACCTCTTACCCCAACCAGAGATTGTATAAGATAACCTGGTTACCAGTATCTGTCATAAGTACCCCGAAACAATAACTAAGTACCCCTACGAACTGCCGCTGTGGTTGGTATTTTATATTTAATAGAAAACGCAGTTCCCAGGGCCAACTAATAGTATCCATAACCCTCTGACTGATCACATAACTCTATCTTTTCCAGACTCATATACCACCCCATAGTTGCATTCCCCGGTAGCATTTGGCTAACGTATTCTACTGCCTTTTCAAACTTCCATATCAATTGTAGCCTAATGCCACCCCCACGCCCAGGGACCTTAGGGGCAAAATTTCCCTGTAGCCCTTGAACTCCCCCCCCCCCCCCCTCTCATTAAGACACCCGCGCTTCTCGACTCTTGTCCGACCTAGCCTCTCTCTCATACCTCTTGAAGATCCTTGAATTGTCCGTTACTAACGCTCTCCAACCTTTTATATATATACTCCTATCCAGCCTACCTTCACTTAGTAGGCCAGAACAACATTAGAACTTTACTAGCCCTTGCATGCCATCTATTCTCTTACAACACATTCACAACCCTGCACCCAATGGTCGTCGGTGCGAGGCTAGCCGCCCCGCCAGTAACTAACTTCTATTGCCATACTTCCAGATAAATGTGGCAGAGTTAGCAACCCAGTCTCCACCATATCCAGCAAACCCTACAATTAACAACCAGCCGAGTAAAACCAGCTAGCTAAGGCACCTTCGGTTTTGGTATTAAAGACACTCACATCTGTCTCATACACAGAGGGTTATTACAAACACTGGTGATATGGCAAGCCCCTAGCCACAGCCGCCGGACGACTATATCAGAGAGGGCGCCCAGCTCCCCCTTTTTGCCCACCCGAGGAGGGAGACCCCCACCCCCGCGGAGGTATACCTGGCCCCTGTTTTGACTTTCGAGTCATTGCCAGGTAGCACAGGAATTCTTCCTATCAATGAACTAACCATGAATGACTAACACCTTTACTAACCTCTATTAACTCACAATAAACCATTTACCTTTCTTGCATGCTCTGATCACTAAATTAGCACCTCAGCTATACCATAGAATGAAGATTGAACAATCTAGAGAGACGCTCCTATCACAGCTGTCCCCATCCTCCTCGCAAAGTAGATCCAGTCTCTCTCCCCTAAATACGTCCAGTATAGCCAAAATAGTACCTCTTACTAAAGCTCAGTTATATGAAAATATAAAGGCTTCCTATCGCCCTGTGCCACAACAGTAAATACCATCTTACCTAGTCCCCATATCTATTGAGAGCTCAATTAAGTCCATAAGACTCGAGATCCCTACTGTCTACAGGGTCCAGAACCGAGCCTATAAATCTAACTCCCGCCCCCAGTCAAATCAGTTGAAAGCTAGACACCAACCAGGGGTCACTACCCTGCAGTTAATTTCTAGCTCTGCCCTTGTGTTGTTCCGGAGTGAGATCCCAGAACCGGCAGACTCCGTGGCAGATTTGGATAGAAGGACCTGCCCACGTATTGAAGAACTTCACACATATGGCCCCCCTGGACGGCCGCGGAACCAGTCGTTAGCCCCCAACATCATGGACGCAAGATAACCAGGACCAGACCCATCAGATACTACCCAAGATTCCCTTTAGCAGTACTACATATTACTGTGCTGTTTTAGATTCACTAATTAATATTTCTACGAAGTGGCTAAGACCTTGCCCAGTGTAATTCATACTTAACCATTTCATTTGGGACGTACTAAGCGATCAGTGCTCTTTAATTAACAGGCGACCTTGACTCTCGTAATTACTTTATTCAGATATTAAAACTCTAGTGATATCTAACGTTCGCCCACTGATTTGCGTTCTATGTATTTCTGAGACAAGGATATAAAACTTAGATCAGTACACCCTGAGGTTACTAGATTTCCCGTGCTCTAAAAATACGTGTGTCTAATCTAGTCTGTGAACTACTACTTGTGCACCAGAGCTACAAGTAATAAATCTAACAGTGAATATGAATCTATAAGTAACATTGATGGTCTTCGGTATATAAACCTGTGAAATCAAAGCCAGTGATCAGAAGATTAATACCTGAACGTTGGAAGTGGGAGACTAGGCTCCATCCAGATCCACTTATGCTAGTGTTGTTCAATTCTATTATATTGTCTTACACAAGTATTCTGCAGTGGTATATCAATAAACGTGATCATGTAACTTGCTACCATGTGTTTCTTTGTGTTCTCTATTCCTCATATCTTGTATTGTGCATGCAGCCTTATATACCCAGTCAATTTAGAACTCACATTACCCAAGTTAAACCTGTAGAAAAACAGGGCATAACAATTTCATTATTCGATTTTAGGAGTAGAGTTTTTTTTTTTTTTTTTTTTTTTTTTTTTTTCTATGTGATTGAGGGAGGCAAAAGGCATAACTGCCTATAGCGAGTGCCTCCCCCATAGTTGAAAGAGTGACAGGGCCAAAATCAAGGGACGTTCGAGCCAAAATGCCTGGACACACGGAGCTTGAAGCAATTTAAGTCATAGGAAGAGGGAAAGACTGATTCTGGGAGAGAGTTCCAGAGCTCAGATGTTGAGTAGAAGAAAGTTTGAGAGTAACGTTTCACTCTTGGGTTGGAGAGTTGCACAGAGTAGGGATGGGATTGAGTTGCAAGACGGGTACCACGTGCCCTACGTAAAGGAGGTGGTATGCACTGGGATAGCTCTGAGGAACACTGATTATTATAGTAGCGATAGAATAGCGAGAGAGATGCAACATTGCGGCGGAGAGAGAGAGATTGCAGAGAGTTGGTGAGTGGACGGAGTTAATGATACGAAAGGCCTTCCTTTCAACTTTGTCTAGGAGAGCGGTGTGAGAGGAACCTCCCCACACATGTGAACAATACTCAATACAAGGGCGCAACTATGCCCCTGTACAGAGCAAGAAGCTGTGCAGGGGAAAAGAACCCCCTAAGGCGGTTGAGCACACCCAGCTTCTGGGAGGCTGCCTTAGCAAGACTGGTAATATGGTCCTTCCAAATGAGAGCAGAAGAAAAAAGAGACACCAAGAATATTGAGAGAAGATGAAGGGTTGATTTTTGTATTGTTGAAGAATAAGGGATAGTCCGCTGGGAGATCCTGACGGGTAGATAGATGGAGAAATTGGGTTTTGGAAGCATTAAAGTTAACAAGGTTTCTCTGCCCCAATTGGAAATAGTATTTAGATCAGAATTTAAGAGTTCTATGGCTTCATTACGTTTGTCGTTGAGGGACTGCTGGCTGGGGCGTTCTGAAAAACTAATGGAGTAGTGTAAGGTTGAGTCGTCTGCGTATGAATGGATGGGAATTAAGGTACAGTTAAGGAGATCATTTATAAAAATTAGAAAGAGAATAGGAGATAGGACAGAGCCCTGAGGAACACCGGAGTTTATAGGGTGAGGAAGTGAACAATGGCCGTCCACAACCGCAGCTATGGAACGGCCGGAAAGGAAATTAGAGACAAAGGCACAGATGGAGGGATAGAAACCGAAGGAGGGTAGTTTTAGAAATTAAAGATTTATGCCAGACTCTATCGAAGGCTTTCGATATGTCTAGTGCAATAGAAAAAGTCTCACCGAAGTCCCGAAAGGAGGATGACCAAGAGTTAGTAAGATATGAAAGAAGATCACCAGTAGAGCGACCCTTAAGGAAGCCATACTGGCGATCTGAGAACAGATTATGAGAAGAGAAATGCTTAAGAAATTTGGAAGCAAGAATAGTTTCAAAAACTTTAGAAAGACAAGAGATAAGAGCGATTGGACGATAGTTGGAGGGTTGAGAGCGGTCACCCTTCTTTGGGACAGGTTGAATGTGAGCAAACTTCCAGCATGAAGGGAAGATGTTAGAGGATAGACAGAGACGAAAGAGTTTGCCTAGGCAGGGAGTCAGCACGGAAGCACAGTTTTTGAGAACAACAGGAGGAACACCGTCCGGACCGTACGCCTTATTAGTGTTAAGCCCAGAGAGTGTAGAAAGTACATCTTTAGAAGAGATTAGGATATTAGGCATAAGTAAGAGAGAGGAAGGCGGAGAGGGAGGAATAGCACCGGAATCATCCAAGGTGGAGTTTCTAGCAAAAGTTTGAGCGAAGAGTTTAGCTTTGTCAGAGGAAGAAGTGATGGTTGTGCCATCAGAGTGGGAAAGGGGAGGGAAAGACGAGGAAGAGGTTGTTGGATAGAACATAATAATTGATATTGGTTCAGGAGTAATTTATCGAGAGGACTTCCCAAGTGGTTAAGGCCCCATTAATTGCTCTTTCCATTCACATATGCATAGCCTACGTGAGTTGCAGTTGGGATGTGTGTACATGCTTAGATTGATATGCAGGATTCGAAGTTGCATAATAAATCGTAGGCAGTGTCCACCATTCTTTAACTGTCTTCGTAGCGTAATGCATAAGGTGTTGATTTTCGGTGTGAGCGTCCTGGGTTCGAATCCACGGACTGCCACATGTGTTTGTAATATTTCATTAATCGATTTAGGAGTAGAGTTGGTTGTTGGATAAAACATAATAATTTATATATTTGTATCTAGAGATTCAATTTCTCTTGCAATTTTGCATTGATGGTCATTTAGTTGGTATAGAAGGGAATCGAAGTTATCAGCGGGTTGTTGGGTTGTAGGAGTTGTAGGAGGTTGTGACGTTTCAGCTATAACATTAGCCATATTCATACAAGTGGTTATGATAGGTATAGGTAAGAGAGGGGTTATATATAGGGGTCCTGGGATCACGCTTCGCTTGTTCTGCACAGGTGGGCAGGGCTAGTCGGCGATCTGCATCTGTGGTTGGTTGGCTGCTGCTATGCGCGCGCTGCGTCCGTTGATTGGCTGGCTGGGCGCGAGGGCATTATCGGGTGGGCGTTGGCTGGGGGTAGTGGCAGGGTCATTTCCATCTCGGTGTCTATGGGGGTAGGATCTCCTCGCTGTGGGGAGAATTTGAAGGTCCAAGGACTGGTTGTTGAGGGTAGGGTTGAGTGTTTGTATGTAGATGGCTTCAAGGATGGAGGGGGGGGGGGGGATCTAGGGTAGGATTCATTATCTAATATGGAGGTGTTGGTATCAAGGTCTTTATGAGTTAGTTTAGGGTGGCCAGGGCTGTTGTAATGGTTTTTGATGGAGCCAGATTGAAGGTGGGAGGGTAAGACGATGGCTCGAGCGAGTCTGGGTAATGCTGATATATGTTTTACAGGGTCCACAGTCCCCATTGGTACAAGAGTGTTCGTATACCACATGATCCAGGTTCAGTTGTTTCTTATCGTTGGCGGGGCGATTGCAAATACAAGTTGGGAGGTTTTGGGAGATTTATAATATATGATATTGCTTATCTTCTAATTTGTCAACTATTTCCAATTGGGGCAGAGAAAATCTTATTACTTTCAATACTTCCAGAATCCAATGTGTCCATCTACAGTATCTACCCATCACAGTCTTCCCTTGCTCTTCAACAACACACAAATCGGCCCCTCGTCTTCTCTCAATGTTCTCGGTGTCTCTTTTTAGAACATAAGATCGTGGGAAACTGCATAAGGCTATGCGGCTCACACGAGGCAACTCCCATTAACACCCAGCCCATATCATCCATATGGGAATCCAACTTACGCTTAAAGGTTTCAACTGTTCCTGAGCTAATCACTGTTCTGGTCAGACCATTCCACATGTTAACAACTCTATTTCCAAACCAGTGTTTTCCTATATCTTTCCTAAATCTAAACTTATCTAACTTGAAATCATTTGAGAGGGTTATGGTGCTGTTCTTTAGCTTTAATACCTTATCTATATCGCCCTTATTTATACATTTCATCCATTTAAGTATCTCTATCACGTCTCCCCTACATCTTCATCTTTCTAGTGAGTGCAAACCTAAATGGCCCTTCACACAGTCAGGAGTGTGAGCTAAAATTACTAGGAGTAGGTGAAAATTCGGACTCCTGGGCCTATTCGCGGTGAAAATCGATGACTCTAGTGACTCCTGCTAGACTCCCAGTGACTCCCGACCAGTCGCGGGCGATTGGCCCTGTCAGACAAAATGTTCACCGTGTTTAAAGTTCTCGCCGTCAGTCGGAACACTCCCAGTGAGTCTTGGTGACTCCCAGTGACTCCCAGTGAGTCCTGGTGACTCCCAGTGACTCCTATCTAAATCGCGAACAGTGTTCTGTTTCAGTTTCAGTTCTCAGTTTCACCGGGAGTCACTGGGATTTTTTTTTTTTTTTTTTTTTTCTATATTCCAACTTACTCCCTCTTGGGCATAGGCTGAGAGCCTGGACATTCACAGCTGTACAATAAGCAGTGAAGCCTGTGAGGTCTTGTTCCAGTCTAGGGAGTGAGACATGTGAAGCACGTAGAGTACAACGAGCACCTGCCATCTTGCCTTCACATGAGGCAAGGTGCTCACTCATGGCCCGAAGTGACCCCATCTCTGAAGACACCTTGTTCCCGTGCTTCACTGTCTCACCCCTACACTAGGACTCTCACTCTTACACACACACACAATGCCACCTGTTGAGCAGGTAACTCACCAGGCATTGCACCCCTATAGCATATATTTTGAATATGGGAATACTCATAGAGTACTATTTAATCAGGGAACAATGAGGGTATTTTATTAGCGTTTCGGTGGGCTTTGTGGTAATGCACTGATACTAGGTACAGCACAAATTCCATCCCAATAACATCTTCCCATTGATACATCGGAATTTGAACCCGGGACCTTTGGATTACCAGGCCAGTGGCAAGACCTCTCCGCCACACCTCCCCTAGGTAATACATGCGAGTCACTGACTGAGGGTCACTGGGAATCAACGGGAGTCACCAGGAACCACCAGGAACCACTGGGAGTCACCGAGCATGCTCTCCAAGAGGCAGGGGCGCCCACAGAGATATCTGTAGTGGGCGCACATGTAATAAAGGGCCCACTATTCATGGGTGTGGGTGGTGAGCAAAGCGAGCCTACCTAGCTGGGGATTCCCCCCCTCCCCAGACAATTTCGCAGTATTTATTAATTGTAGATGCATTCTCAAGCTATCTCAAAGTGAAATGAAGGTGGATTAAAACGAATATTATTCATATAAAACTGTAATACTCCTCACCTGAAAGTATAATATATACGGGTACTTTAGTCTTCGTGACGTAGTGCATAAGTGCACTGATTTTTGGTGTGAGGGTTCTGGGCTCGAATCCCCGGACGGCCACATGGATTTGTTGATTTCATTAACTGAGCTTAGAAGTAAAGTAGATTGGTGTAAAGAACATAAGAAATAGGCCTAGTATGAACCTGTATAAGTACAATTGCCCACAAGACGTTATATTTAACTCAGTGATTGTGTGTAGAGAAGGAAATGACTGTAGGTGATGTATTTAATAATCTGAACAATGTATGGTTAATGTTACACTAGCCTACTTCTAGTTTACAAGTTCTCCAACTCCCCTGACCTAACCTAACCAAGCTAACATAACCTATAATTGTTACCCATTTTAGGTAATATTATGAAATATTACAGAACTCGCTAACAAGGAAAACGAAAATATGTGAAGGTTTAACTAGGCACTCTTTAGACAATACTTTACATATATTTGTTTCTTAAATTACAGTAAGCATTGATATAATGACCGTACGGTACATAATAATACAGACTTATCGTATTCTATTATTGTCTTTAATGATGTATGAATACAGTAATAATACTTAATGATGATATTAGAGGACTGTAGTTATAGCCTACAAGAGACATACTTGAGGGATGGCAACTTTAAATTATAGGGTCACACACATGCCTGGAGGCTCACAGTGGATGCACGTGTGTCCAGAGTGCTTCCGTCTGTGGGAGCCCCTGTGCAAGCGGCAAGTCTACTGTGAGTTGGTGGCAACACCGCACCACAAGTTGGCAGCCGCGCGACACAGGTCATTCCTAACAACTCCCAGTGATGCTCGGTGACTCCTATCTAACTCCCAGTGACTCCTGTATTACTCGTATCGACTCGTATATTGCACTAATCCGAAAACGACCGTTAATTTTCAAATTTTCAGTAACTCGTACTTCATTCCCGGTTTTATCCCAGTGACTCCTGGTAGCTCCCAGTGACTCTCAGTGACTCCTTGTGACTCACAGGGACACTCCTGCTGACTCCTACTCTGTCGTGAGGGCACGTGGAATTTCGGACACTCACGGTCATATTCCCAGGAATCAACAGGAGTCATTACTCCTAGTGATTCTAGCTCGCACTCCTGACTGTGTGTAGGGCCCTTAAGGCTTTCAACCTCTCCTCATACGATAAGTTTCTAACATTATGTATCATTTTCGTCAATCTTCTTTGGACTGCTTCTAAAGGGTCGATATCCATTCTGTAATAAGGGCACCAACATTGGACAGCATAGTCTAAATGGGGTCTTACTAGTGCTAAGTATAGCTTTAAGAAAACTTCAGCAGTCCTGTTGCTAACACTCCTAGATATGAATCTTAGAACTCTATTTGCCCTGTTCCTAACACTTATACATTGTTTTCTGGGTTTCAGGTCATTACTAACGAGCACCCCCAGATCCTTCTCACACTCTGAGGTATCCAATTCTACATTGTCTAGTTTGAATTTCGCTTCTAAATTACAATTTCCAATCCTTAATACCTTACATTTGTCTACATTGAAACTCATCTGCCAATTTGTGTACCACTCATGCAAATGATCGACATCCTTTTGAAGACATTCCCTGTTGCTAGCTGACTCTATCATCCTACCCATTTTAGTATTATCAGCAAATTTACTGATCCTACTCTTTATGCCTGAGTCAAAATCATTTATGTAGATAATGAACAGAAGGGGCCCGAAAATCGGCCCTTGGGGGACCCCACTTTTAACTAATCCCCAGTCCGATTTTACACCATTGATACTAATGGTGGGTTCACACATTCACGTATATTGCTCCCGTCCGGCGTATCGCCAATTTATGTAAAGACGCGAGTAGTTTCTGCCGTTGAACGCCCGTTCTTCCATGTCTATTGCACTTACCGACAGACGTAGCGTAACGGGGCCAGTGTTACGTCAGACGTAATTGAGTCGTATTGAACTACGTACGTGTTTGCGACGTGCGTAAGCATAGCCCCGTTCGACCTCATGGGCTGCACGATTTGCGGGAACACAGGCCACGCCCATGCCACGCCCCCTCAAGACCGGCGTAGATGAGGCCGCATGTCTTGGGATTTGTTAGGTCGTACCTGGACCGGTTCTGGCCAATCGTAGGCACACCCCGTCTGACCAAACACAGACAAAGACAGTCTTTGTCATCCACGTAGGTCAGGGTTGGAATCTGGGAACTACAAAAGGGCAGGAATGGCCACACCATTCCCATTCCCAGTCCTTCATCGGCACCATGAACAACATCGAGGAATTCATCCTGGAGGAGTAACCCGCTGAGTGCCAGCCAATTTTGACGGTGTGCTTCTGCCAGTGCCATATTATTTTTTTTTTTTTTTTTTGCTAAATCTATTAAGTTGGGAGAGAAATGGTAAAAAAAACACTCCCCTCGCCAGAAATCAGGTCCCTGATGGTCCCGAAAGTAGCTGAAAAGACACTATAGACTACAGAGACTTTTATGGTATCGAAATGTATGGGTGGGAGGGTGGTTTTGGGGTGAGTTGGGGGAAGGTAGAAGGGTAATTGACTTGTGTTACACATATGAAGCCGATTGGTGAGGTAGTTTCGCCACAACGGATTTTCCTTTTTTTCCTTTCCTTCGTACGGATACGCTAGAAGTGGGTGGTGGGAGGAGGTTGGGGGTGTGGTGGGGGGAAGGCAGAAGGGTAAGAGACTTGTCACACAAATATGGAACCGATTGATGCAGTCGTTTCGCCGCCACAGATTTTCCTTTTTTTTCCTTTTCTTCGTACGGATACGCTAGAAGTGGGTGGTGGGAGGAGGTTGGGGGTGTGGTGGGGGGAAGGCAGAAGGGTAAGAGACTTGTCACACAAATATGGAACTGATTGGTGCAGTCGTTTCGCCGCCACAGATTTTCCTTTTTTTTCCTTCTGACGGGACCGACAGTCAGCGAGTGGGTGGGAGGAGGGATTTGGGATTTTTGTGGTGAGTAGCCTAAAGGGTAAGGTACATGTGGTAAAAATATGAAAGCCATAGGTGCAGTCGTTTCGCTGCTACGATTTGTTTTCGGCAGGGTGCAGAGGGTGGCAGGGTTGGCTTGTTGGTTGCTGCTCCGGTGTGGTGAGGTGTGACTGGAGGGTCCCTCGCTGGTCCCGTTGTCCCCTCGTACAACGATGCCGCGTCTTCCCGCCAACCCGCAGTGCGGCGGTTCTGCCAGATGCGGCCTAACTAACGTATACTTCCACGTTCGACTGGAACTTTCTACGATTTGACGAGAGCAGCTCTCGTCTCACGTGGTCGCTGCTACGTCTGACGAGGATGCTCTGGTCAGACGACCGTGGTGGCCTGGTCGGTCGTAAGTTTCCCCGTCTTTTGACATACGTGAGGGCGAGCCACGTTCCTGATTCGACTCGAATCAGCAACCGCGCGGCCTTGGCCGCACCCACAACATTCCCGACCCACGTGGGCTACTCGTTTCTACTCGCGCCATGCGAGAGTACCCCCCCGACTGGCCGTAATTTCATTAAAGTTTTGCGTATTATGCCATTACGTTTTACGTAATCGGTTGCCAACTACCAATATACCTTCGTTTACAACAGACGGGAGCTGACGGGAGCAATATACGTGAATGTGTGAACCCACCATAACTGGTTTCACCAGTACACCATTGCGCGACACCAGTACACCATTGGTTTCAAAGCTGCTCGTCGGTGCAGCTTTTTCTTTAGTAATATAAGGGGACTTCACTCTAACATCAATTCTGTACACCAATTTCTTCAAGCAGAATCCCCTACTCTCCTTTTTTTGACAGAGACTCGAGTAACATCCACATCTGACACGTCTAGATTTAATTTTCCAGGTTATCAACTGCTCCAAAATTTTAGACCTAGAGGAGGTGTATGTTGCTTCGCAAAATCTGAAATTGCCCTGGAGGAGGTTTCTAGTTTCAATTGAACCTATTTTGATTATTCTATATACAAATTAATTTCTGCTGGTAAATTTAAATACATATGTTGCATCTACCGTTCCCCAAATACTCCTCCAGAGCAAAATCTTTTTGATTCTCTGTCCTCACAACTCAGTGTCCTCAACTTAAATGCTTCTTCTGAAATCACTGTGTTGGGTGATTTTAATGTCCATAATGTTGAATGGCTCACTCATTCAGCCAGGACTGATGATGCTGGTCTTGAATGTGAGCTATTTGCAGACTCATTTAATCTCACTCAACTAGTCAACCAACCCCCCCCCCCCCCGTGTACCAGATAATCCTAATCATAATTCCCACCTACTGGACTTATTTTTAACAACCAATTCAGAAAATTATGATGTTACAGTGAGGTCCCCGCTTGGATCTTCTGATCACTGTCTGATACAGGCCACCTGTCTATCACCTACCACACCTTCCCACTCTGAACCTGTTTTGGTGACTAAATGGCATTACGATAGGGCAGACTGGGAGGGTCTTCAAGGTTTCTTTATTGATATTCCCTGGACCTCTTTCTTTTCTAATGATGCACACTCCACCTTGAGCCACATACAAGATTTTGTAAAAATTGGAATGGAAATTTGTATTCCTCATCAAAAGTACAGTAAAAGATCTAATTCACCTAAATGGTTTGACCATAATTGTGCTAGAGTAACTGAACAAAAAGCAATAGCCTACAATGCATACACAAGATCAAAAACACATGAAGCCTTTAATTACTTTAGAAACATCAGAAATCATGCCAAAACTGTATTAAACCTAACTAAATCAAACTTTCTCCACAAGCAGGCAAATAAACTTCTAAATAATCCAAATGATAACAAAATATTTTGGTCTACTCTTAACTCATTCAAATCCAACTTCACTACTGCTTCATCCATTCCACCATTAAAATCTCCGACTGGCAATCTTGTAAGTGACCCACGAAGTAAAGCTAACCTTCTTGCGGATATTTTCTCCATCAACTCAACCTTAGATGAAATAAATCAAGATGTCCCTGTACTTAATTTTAATTCGCCTGAAATGCCCTCACTTAAGATCCACACCAGACATGTCAAAACTATTTTGCAGAATCTCTCAGTAGATAAGGCTCTTGGTCCAGATTAAATTCCTCCAATAGTACTTAAGAATTGCTCCTTGGTGCTCGCTCCTGTATTGGCAAAAAATGTCCGTCTGTGTACTCATACCTCATGCTTCCCAGTACCCTGGAAAGAAGCAAACATCCATCCAGTTCCTAAAAAAGGTGCCTCTTCAGATCCATCAAACTACAGACCAATAGCTATAACTTCCACTCTTGGTAAAGTCTTTGAAATTATATTAAATAATCACATAATTAAGCATCTTGAGAATAATAAATTAATCAGTGATAGGCAATATGGTTTTAGACGATGTCGATCAACTGCAGACATTCTTTGCCTTCTTACGCATCAAATCAACCAAGCTACAGACCAACATGGTGAAACACATACAATAGCACTGGATATATCAAAGGCATTTGATAGAGTCTGACATCAATCCTTATTGTCGAAGATGTCACACTATGGTCTTGCATCATTAGTTCCACTAATTTCTTCTTATCTTCATAACAGAAAAATATGTGTAATGGTAGATGGCCTTTATTCTCAATTTCACTCAAAAAATGCTGGTGTTCCCCAGGGATCAGTTTTGGCCCCAACTCTGTTCCTCATTCATATCAATTATCTCATATCTACCACTCATAATCCAATACATTCCTACGCAGATGACTCAACACTCCACAGTTCCTTCACATTTACCAATTCTTTCACCCAACCCGATCTTATAAATTCAAAAATAAACACTGCAATTTCTCTGAACCAGGACCTTTCTAGAATTAATGAATGGGGACAAAAGAATCTAGTTTCCTTTAATGCACAGAAAACCAAGTACATTCAATTTTCTAACCGACAGAATCTCACTGACTCCCATATATTTTTTAATGATGTAAATATTCCCACTTCCCCTAGTATTGACATTCTCGGTGTAACATTAACTACTAACTTGAGCTGGACACATTATGTTAGAGGCATTGCTAAGAATGCCTCTAAAAAACTGGGACTCCTGTACAGAGTTCGAGAATTCTTCACTGACGAGCAGTTGGCCGTAATATAAAAAAGACATGTGCGTTCTCAGATGGATTACTGTTCACCTCTGTGGGGTGGAAGTGGAGTGGCTGCATTGAGGCAGTTGGACAAAATTCAAAATAAAGCTATTAGATTAATCAATAACCCTGCAATCACACAGGACCATCCTACATTATCCATACGAAGAAACATTGCATCCCTTGCATTATTCTACAGATATTTTCACAGCAATTGTTCCGAGGAACTTGCTTCAATTGTGCCGCCTCTCCACATCTTTCCCCATAGAACTAGGGCAGCTGAGAGCGCCCATGAATTTACACTTTCTCCTCCACAATGCAGAACTTCTGCTTATCAGAATTCATTTATCTCCAGAGCTACTACTCCTTGGAATTCACTTCCCTCGAATTGCTCTCCACAAACTTACAATCTACACATTTTTAAATCCAGTTGTTACAAACATTTTATGAATGGAGGATGCCTTTAGGCACATGGACCTTTTTGTTGTATCTGTGTTTTTCCTTCCTCCGTTCATTGTCTCTTTAAAAAAAAAAAAATCTCTGCTTCCTACCAATCAGCCATGACTTAATCCACTTGAGTAGCATCCCCCCAATACCATGTCCTTCTATCTTCCTTAACAGCCTTTCATGTGCAACTCTATCAAAGGCCTTACTGAAGTCTAAGTAAACTATATTATATGACTTGTCGATCGCTTCATATACCTCGGAGAAAAAACTGAGTAAATTTGTTAGGCAGGATCATCGTGGAGTGAATCCATGTTGAGAGGGTTTAATTAACTTGAACATTTCTAAGTGATTTCTAATTTTCCTGGCAATAATTGATTCTAGCAATTTCCCTATAATTGATGTGAGACTAATGGGACGGTCATTTGATGCTATGGACTTATCACCTTTTTTAAATATTGGAATTATATTTGCAAGCTTCCATGAATCAGGAACTAAGCGTAAATCTAGTGAATTATTAAATAGGTGAGTTAATGGGTAACTTAATTCGTCCTTGCATTCTTTTAACCCGGCAAGCGCGATAGGCCTCACGGAAGGCTTCCTATAGGGAACGCGATAGGCCTCACGGAAGCAGGACCATAAAAAAAGCCTTCCATAAAAAAAAAGGGCCTATCAAAACAAAGGAATTTGTCTCTAGGTGAGATAATTCCCCTCCAGTACTCATCCATGTAAATCTCACCCACCCCCCTCCCCTCCTTCCCCACCTTATTCCCCCCTCCCTCCCCTCCTCAATTATCACCTATTTTTCCTCTTATTATCATCATTTATCGGTTATTTTTCTCTCCCGCGATAATGTAGCACAAGTGGGTTGCATAAAAGATCGTTATGCAACACCCAGACACCGGCACACACCGCCCCGCTCTCCTCAGTTGACTCCCAGACAGCGAGAGGGGAAGGCTGCCTGTCTCTCTCTCTCGCCTGAGATTATGACCGGGTGGCCAATATCTTCGTTTTTCACCACCCAAATGCTTTTCCCACTTATTTTAGCACTCTTGAAGGTTCATATATACATCATATATGTAAAATAAAAGCATACCGAAAACAAATAATGGTTTATATTGTAAATATAACGAATTCTGTCAGAATCCAGGGCTAGAAATGCACAAATAACTACCCTAGCACCTACTGTCATATCGCGCTTGTCAGGTTAATACCATAGCATACACCTCATCTGGACCTGGAGATTTCTGAGGTTTTAGTCTATCGTTTTCCTTAATTACTTCGTCACTAGTGACCTGAACTGTGCTTAATATGAATGTAAGCACCATGTGAAGGAGAGCACATTATTGGCAACGCTTCGCATATATAGCTTCATCAGGCCAATGACATACACCAAAAGATTTTTCAAGTCAACAATTTCTTTTGAGACGGAAAAGGGGGAGGAGGAGGAGGAATAAGGGCGGGTATATTCATGCACATATCAAGTGATTGGTGGAGTCAACATTAATGGGCGGAGCGCTCCGTCTTCTGTGTGTGTTAGTGTGTGTGTGTGTGTGTGTGTGTGTGTGTGTGAACGTATGAATACTGTATATAGTGAAGCTTAAACTAATTATGTAAAAACATTACATACAAAATGAAATAATAATCATCATATTAAAGTTATTGAATGCGTCACTCATCATTAATATTAATACAAAGATATATATATATATATATATATATATATATATATATATATATATATATATATATATATATACATATACAGTATATATATATATATATATATATATATATATATATATATATATATATATGTATATATAGTATATATACATTATATACTGTATATATATATATATATATATATATATATATATATATATATATATATATATGTATATATACAGTATATATATATATAATATAATCGAAAATAAATAATAATAAACACACACACACACACTAACACACACAGAAGATGGAGCGCTCCGCCCATTAATTTTGACTCCACCAATCACTTTACTGTACATCTGCATGAATATACCCGCCCTTTTTCCGCCTCCTCCTCCCTCTTTTCCGTCTCAAAAGATATTGTTGACTTGGAATATCTTTTGGTGTATGTCATTAGCCTGATGAAGCTATATGCGAAACGTTGTCAACAAAGTGCTCTTCCTCACATGGTGTTTATATTCATTCTGTCTACTTTTCAAAGTATATTTTAACAATGTGCTTAATATGTCATCAATCCTACCGTTAAAAACTTAGTTGACTACTGGAACTTGATCTAAATTTTCGTTTGTAAACACAGGAAGGAAATTACTATTTAGAGTATTGCACATTTCTAGCTCATCATCTGTAATCTCACCTATCACACTCCTTTACCTTAGATTTATACAATGGATAAAATGCTTTAGGTTTGTTTTTGGATTCATTTGCTACCTTGATTTTGTCGTAGTTTCTTTTGCCCTCCTAATTTCCTTTTTTACCTGCCTCGACAAGTTATGGTGGTATCCTATTAGGTGGATTTCGCCTTTCTGTATTTTTCTGTACACACCTCTCTTTGTACCTATAAGATCTAATGATTTATTTGTCATCCATTTTGGTTGGTTTGTATGTGATCTAATTTGTTTTATTTTGCGTATATAGTTATCTTTTTCGCTCTGTAAGGCAGAGATGAACTGATTATACACTCTATTTAAATTTTAAGTTGGTTGTCTATCTATCTCAGCTGTGTGACCTACCTGGTTTTGACCTCTCTGGTCTGCTGGAACTAATTGGCGTACCTGAACTAAATGTCCTGCCTCGCCTTTAGTTTTGAGTGACCTTTTTATCCCCTAAAATTCGCCTTTCTAAAGTCAGGGATAAGAACCTTATTTTCGTTTGGTTTAAAATGTAATTCTACAGAGAACTATATTGATTTATGGTCACTGTTCCCTAGCTGGTCGCCCACTTCTAAATTTGTTATCCAATTTTCTTTGTTGCTAAGAACTAGGTCAAGAATATTATATCCTTTAGTTGGCGAATATACAAATTGAAAGAGAAAGTTGTCTAGTATTACTTCTAGCAAATCTTCGGATTCGTTATTGCTAGTTTTATTAACCCAATCTATACCTGGAAGAGATCGAGTCGCCCAAAATGAAAACATTATTATTCTGAGATGCCTTACTGATTTCTTCCCATAATAATTTGCCTAAATTTCGACAAAGGCAGGGTGCCCTATGAATTGTTCCCAAAATAATTGCCTCACCTTCCCCACTAACCTCTACCCACACGCTTTCATTATCGCTATTTGTTTTAATATCTGATCTAAGGCAACATTTTAAAGTATCCCTGACATAAATTGCAACTCCACCTCCCCTTCTGTCTGTTCTGTAGTACTTAAATAAATTGTATCCTTTTCTTTTGATCTTCTGTGGAAGAACCATTTCACCACTCTTGCTAAAACAGCTTCTCAGAAGTTAGGTGTGCTCAACCGTCTCTGTGGTTTCCTTACCCCCCCCCCCCCCCCCCCCAACAGCTTCTTGCTCTGTACATGGGCACAGTGCGCCCATATAATATATCGAGTACTGTTCCCATGTGTGGGGAAGTTCCAATTATACCGCACTTCTCGAAAGGGTACAGTCAAAAGCATTTCATCTCATTAACTCACCACTTACTAATTCCCTACACTTTCTCACTACACACCGTAATGTTACACCTCTCTCACTCTTGTACTGCAATCACAATAATCAGTGTTCTTCAGAGCTTTCTCAATGTATACCTCCTCCCTTAAAGAGAGCAGGTGGCACCCGCTTTTCAACACATTCCCATCATTATTCTGCCCAACTCTCTAACCTAAGAGTGAACCCATTTCCCCAGTCTTTCTTCTACCCAACAAGTAAGCTCTGGAACTCTCTCCCTCAAACTCTTTCCTTCATCCTCTGACCTAAACTGCCTCAAGTTTCGTATGTCCAGACATTTTGACTCCAACATCCCTCTCTCTCTTTCATCTTTGTGAGGGACTCTTGTTAAAGGCAGCATTGCCTTTCATCACAATCATACACATAGCACAAAAATAGAGTGGCTCCACCGTGTTTGGGCAAATGTTGATAATTTTGTGATGCATGCATCCCTTCTCCCTGTTGACATTATTTTGATGATGCTTTTACTTTCTTAACGACTACAATGACATATTAAATACTTATTTTAGCATTTTAATGGGTTTTCATCAATACGAAAAGTGCAACGATTGGCCAAATTATAATTATTAATTTTAGAGTAAAATGTGTTTTCAAGATAGTTTAACTTCAAGACTTTTTTTTCCAATACATTACTTACCATTTAGTTTTATTTCACTAAACCGCAATCTTACTGCAGAATAGTGTATCCCGTGTAGCTTAAATATTCAAGTATCTCATGATTGGGCTATAGCTAAGAATGTATTACCTTGAAATGATGGCCAACTTATAGAAGAATGTGGACTCGCTGACTGTGGCTGTGTTAGTATTGAGTTCTACGGACCTCACTCTCTCCTGCCTTGTCCACAACTAATTTCCAAGTTAACAAATAGGAAGCACATCTCTCACGCGCCCCTCTCACCCAATCACAGGATCCTGTAAAAGGTCATTCGCACACCATTATTATTTATCAGTAGTCTTTTAGATTTATCACTACCTAAACTTCTCATTAACATTATAATGGGATTGGATCTAATTAGCATGGAATTGGAAAATACTTTTCTTTACGCTCTTAAACAAATTAATTTAGTTCGCATTTAAGTTTTCAACTTTAAGAAATATTAATGTTGCACAACAGCGAACTTATTACTGGTATTCATAAATATACATGTAAATTAAGGGATACACAAAATCAACATATTTCAGTCATACACGTGGGGGAGGCTGCACAGTGGATAACGTGGTGGACTGTGAACCAAATGGACGTCGGTTCGAGTCTGCCAAACGTAATTCTTTTTTTTTTTTTAAATATCCTGGCTACACCGACACGTCAAAAAAATACCCCCTACATCGTCACTAACTCATAGAGGTCTGATCGCGAAACACACAAATACAGTGACTGATTAGTGTGTTCCTTCAAGCCATTACTTTGGGGATAATGTGGACAGCAAGTCATGTATGTGATTGATACTATATTCATCACATAATTTCTTTATATCAGACCGACCGTTATAATAGTATTAGGACAACTAAATTTGCATACAACGTCCGATAGAAATTTCTCTGTAACCGATCTAATGTCTTGATCTTGCAACACTGATAATACAATATATCTCTAAAAATAGCATATTGACAGCATGGTACAGTATATAGATTTCCTGCCTCAGTTAACCGAAGTTTCTATAAATCTATGGCAACCAAATCGAAAGGGTGCACTGGTATAGGATATTTCCCGATTTTCGCGTCTGAACTCAGCTTTGGTTTATTTGTCGCACACGTAGTTCAACAGTCTATCAATCTATCTAAACAGTTGTTCATAGTTCGCCAATAATAACTTCTCCGTGCCTGCTTCAACGCCCGTTCCGTAACGGAATGCCCAATTGTAAAATGACCATGTATGAGAGTTAATACCTTATCTGGCTGTGACTCGGGGATGACTAACTGTAGTATTGACCTGTTTGGTATTTTCCTGCCTGAAAGCTTAGATTTTCTGTATAAGCAATATTCGTGTATCTCGGAGTCAAAAGATATGAAGACTGTCAAGTCTGGATTACAAAAGTCACTGACTTTAAATCAAGCATTACGACATTTCTATCCTCTGTTCCACCGCAACAATGTTTGTATTAATTACCACATTTACTGAAATAAAACACAACATTTCTAGATAAGGCGTCAGCACCCACATTATGTTTGCCTTCAACATATAATAGTTTAGAATTATACGATGATAATGTTAATTTCCACCTTGCACGTCTACCAGTGAGAAGTTTATCATTGAACAACTAAATTAGAGGCTTATGATCTGTCCAAACTGTAACATTATAACCGATATCTAACTCGCGAAAACTATGCATTGCCTAAATTAGAGGTGCCCCTTCTAAATCAGTGACATAATAATATTTTGTTCCGGCTTTAATGAACAAGTAGTGAATCATAACAGCCGCAATAGATTCCAATCGTCATACTGCATAAGAACTGCCCCAAAACCTTCATAGGATGCATCACAATTGATAATTAACTCTATTAAAAACAGGGAAGGCAAGTGTCGGCCTAGACCATAGAGTAACATATTGTTGCGTAAAGACTGGCTTTCAGCTTAGTAAAAGGCCTCTTCTTGTTCAACTTCCCAAATAAACCCAGCATCTTTCTAAAGTAAAACGCATAACGGATTGGCTATGGATGCGTAGCTCTAAAGAAAAACCCAATAGTAACCTGAGAGACCCAGGTGCTGGCGTAGCTGCTTCACGTTTATAAGCATCAATGAATTTGTGATTGAATGTGGCATCTGTATTGTCGTATGTACACCGTCTGGAGTTAATTCATGTCCTAAAAACGACAGCTTTTATTTGAAAAATTCAAGTTTACTTATCTTGATCTTCAATCATGCCTCATTCAACCTAGATAATATATTTCTTAATGCAACAATATATTCCTTTATGGTCTTAGAAAAATTATAATATGGTCTATATACACATAAACGTTATGACCGATTACTCCCGCTAATATATTAGTCATTGACCTCTGAAAAACCGCCGGTGAATTTTTTAATTTTTGTGGTAACCGCTTGTATTCATAATTATGTGCTCGAGTGAGAATCTAATATTGTACTGTATATTGTCTCGATTCTGGCAATAAACTGATTTGATTAAATCAGATAGAAATATCTAATGTTGAAAACACCTAATTATCTGTTCCCCAAACTACTAATAATTTCAGGTATGGCGGGCATAATTATAAAAGTGATCGATTCCACTTATAGTATTTATTTTCCACAACCACTCTGAACTCCCCTTTCTCCTTTTTGGGGAACCAAGAACAGCCATCTACTTCTCTATGGCAGTCACCCCGACTGCCATAGAGAAGTAGATGGCTGAATTACATCTTCCGTTAACAATTCTTCCACATGTTAGTCTGTTAGCTCGTGTTGACTATGTGAAAGACGGTACATAGGAAGGAAAGTAAACCGGGGTTATATTATTATCTTTCAACATAAATGTATGTTCTAAAATGTCTGTGAAACCCATAGCATCATCTTTGAGGTGCACAGACTTGCTAAAATCCTTTAACAATGCTTTAAGACAGTTTAAGTGGTGCATGTGCCCAAGGAAAATCAGTGACTTTTAATCCCACATATAGTATTTGCATTCTTTTGTCTACATTAGTCTTCAACACCGAGTTTACAGCAGCACTGAGTGCGAATTAATGTCTTCAAATTTACATATAGTAGGCATGAGGCTTTGCATAGTTAAATATTAGCATTTAACTTCATTAATCCGTTAGTTGTGTTGATATTTAAGGACTACATCATGAATAGCTTGTGCTATAGAAATGCCTTTTACATAATAATTGAATTGACTGAACCTCTGAGACTATTCACATCAACCTCTAAATTTTTCGCTAAATGAGGTTCTATAATGGTATTGCTGTTATTAAGAATATCAGAATTATTTGTAGATTTCTCTACTGTATAATATCCATTTAGCTGAAGATACCTAGGAGCGGGGTGACGTGAGCGGTATGCGCGGCAGCTTTGGTTGTGCGGTGGTGTTGCGGAGTGTGAAACACTGGAGGAAGTATGATCAGTGATAACCATGTGTGCCGTCTGTCACGCGAGTATGATGGCCCTTTGAAGTACATTTCGCATATTATTTCTCTTATGAACGCCACCAGAAACAAATTATATAGATAAAGGCTTAGATTCTCTAATTGCCTCACTGAAAGTTCTATTAATACACACACACCTTTCACTTCAGGAATATCTAACGTCTTTCTCTCACTCATTGTCTAATTTAAACCCATCAAAAGATCTGACGTAAAATTCAATCCCGAAACTACTCAAACTTTCTCCAACATTATATCTTTTTTTTTTTTTTTTTTTTTTTCTATGTGATTGAGGGAGGCAAAAGGCATAACTGCCTATAGCGAGTGCCTCCCCCATAGTTGAAAGAGTGACAGGGCCAAAATCAAGGGACGTTCGAGCCAAAATGCTTGGACACACGGAGTTTGAAGCAATTTAAGTCATAGGAAGAGGGAAAGACTGATTCTGGGAGAGAGTTCCAGAGCTCAGATGTTGAGTAGAAGAAAGTTTGAGAGTAACGTTTCACTCTTGGGTTGGAGAGTTGCACAGAGTAGGGGTGGGATTGAGTTGCAAGACGGGTACCACGTGCCCTACGTAAAGGAGGTGGTATGCACTGGGATAGCTCTGAGGAACACTGATTATTATAGTAGCGATAGAATAGCGAGAGAGATGCAACATTGCGGCGGAGAGAGAGAGATTGCAGAGAGTTGGTGAGTGGACGGGAGTTAATGATACGAAAGGCCTTCCTTTCAACCTTGTCCAGGAGAGCGGTGTGAGAGGAACCTCCCCACACATGTGAACAATACTCAATACAAGGGCGCACTATGCCCCTGTACAGAGCAAGAAGCTGTGCAGGGGAAAAGAACCCCCTAAGGCGGTTGAGCACACCCAGCTTCTGGGAGGCTGCCTTAGCAAGACTGGTAATATGGTCCTTCCAAATGAAAGCAGAAGAAAAAGAGACACCAAGAATATTGAGAGAAGATGAAGGGTTGATTTTTGTATTGTTGAAGAATAAGGGATAGTCCGCTGGGAGATCCTGACGGGTAGATAGATGGAGAAATTGGGTTTTGGAAGCATTAAAGTTAACAAGGTTTTCTCTGCCCCAATTGGAAATAGTATTTAGATCAGAATTTAAGAGTTCTATGGCTTCATTACGTTTGTCGTTGAGGGATTGCTGGCTGGGGCGTTCTGAAAAACTAATGGAGTAGTGTAAAGTTGAGTCGTCTGCGTATGAATGGATGGGAATTAAGGTACAGTTAAGGAGATCATTTATAAAAATTAGAAAGAGAATAGGAGATAGGACAGAGCCCTGAGGAACACCGGAGTTTATAGGGTGAGGAAGTGAACAATGGCCGTCCACAACCGCAGCTATGGAACGGCCAGAAAGGAAATTAGAGACAAAGGCACAGATGGAGGGATAGAAACCGAAGGAGGGTAGTTTAGAAATTAAAGATTTATGCCAGACTCTATCGAAGGCTTTCGATATGTCTAGTGCAATAGAAAAAGTCTCACCGAAGTCCCGAAAGGAGGATGACCAAGAGTTAGTAAGATATGAAAGAAGATCACCAGTAGAGCGACCCTTAAGGAAGCCATACTGGCGATCTGAGAGCAGATTATGAGAAGAGAAATGCTTAAGAAATTTGGAAGCAAGAATAGTTTCAAAAACTTTAGAAAGACAAGAAATAAGAGCAATTGGACGATAGTTGGAGGGTTGAGAGCGGTCACCCTTCTTTGGGACAGGTTGAATGTGAGCAAACTTCCAGCATGAAGGGAAGACGTTAGAGGATAGACAGAGACGAAAGAGTTTGCCTAGGCAGGGAGTCAGCACGGAAGCACAGTTTTTGAGAACAACAGGAGGAACACCGTCCGGACCGTACGCCTTATTAGTGTTAAGCCTAGAGAGGGTAGAAAGTACATCTTTAGAAGAGATTAGGATATTAGGCATAAGTAAGAGAGAGGAGGGCGGAGAGGGAGGAATAGCACCGGAATCATCCAAGGTGGAGTTTCTAGCAAAAGTTTGAGCGAAGAGTTTAGCTTTGTCAGAGGAAGAAGTGATGGTTGTGCCATCAGAGTGGGAAAGGGGAGGGAAAGACGAGGAAGAGAAATTGTTGGAGAGGTTTTTGGCTAGATGCCAGAAAGCTTGGGAAGAGCTAGAGTTGGATAGTTCAGTGCATTTATTATTGATGAAAGAGTGTTTGGCAAGTCGAAGAACAGATTTGGCTTGATTCCGGGCAGAAACATATGAAGAATGAGAGTCTTGAGTTTTAAGGCGTCGGTACCGTTTGAATGCTTCCTCCTTATTGCGGACAGCAGTAGAACAGGCGTGAGTAAACCAAGATTTTTTAGCATTAGTCTGAGAGAAAGAGAATGGAATGTATGCTTCCATGCCCGATAGGATTACCTCGGTAATGCGTTCAGCACTCTCCGAGGGTCCCCGGCCATGGAAGCAGAAATCATTCCATGGGAAATCAAAGAAGTACTGCCGAAGAGCCTCCCAGTCGGCAGCGCCAAAGTGCCACAAGCGCCGCCGGCTAGGAGGATCGGGTGGCTGTACTGGAGAGATAGGACAGGTGACAGAGATAAGTTTATGGTCGGAGGAGCCCAAAGGAGAGAAAAGATCGACAGTATAAGAAGAAGGGTTAGAAGTTAGAAACAGGTCAAGAATGTTGGGCCGATCTCCGATGCGATCCGGGATACGGGTGGGTTGCTGAACTAACTGCTCTAGGTCATTTAGGATAGAAAAGACGTAGGCTTGTTCACCAGGTGGATCAGTAGTGTGAGAGGAGAGCCATTGGCGGTGGTGAGCGTTGAAATCTCCTAAGATGGAGATTTCTGAGAAAGGAGAAATGGATAGAATGTGTTCCACTGTAGAGTTTAGATAGAGGTCACTATGCATCACCATTCGTAAGTATGGTTCACCGGAAACTAAATTATTTTCCCTTGACACACTTTACAAAGTAACGTCTGGGAAATCTAGTGTTAAGGACCCGTCCTGATTTAATCTATTAAATTAAAGGGTGAACTAGACATACGATTAACTGACGAGCCCGTGTCAACTAAAACAATGACTGCTTTATCATTCACTGATGAATTCAGAATGATGGAATCTGGTGATTGCTTAAGTGCACCTATCTTAGTAGGGAGATGACAAGTCTGACATGTGTACCAACATTAGTCGTTATGTTTGTTTGATTGATTCTGACATAAAGCTTCCCCCAACTTCATTCTGCATCTACGACAGAAAACAGGTTTCCCAGCCATAAAATCATATGACTCTTTAGTTTTAAAGCAACTACTTTTAGGTACACCTAGTGTCTCTGTTGAGAGCACTAACGTTATTAGGTGCCTGAAATCTGGGAGGGTTTTTATTACGAAATCTGGGATTTGGTGTCTCATGCCTCGGAACATTACCGTAATACATTGTACAATCATTATAACTCAGCCTAAAGGGCGCTACCTGTGAGGTGTTGAGGTTACCAGGCCGAGGGTTAGACTGTGATGATTTATTTGGATTAGGATTATGAGATTGCAACTGGAGTTGTGGCTGGTTCATCTTTTTGACATGAGTGCATGAGAACTGGATATGATCTTTCGTAATCCCACTGGGTCACAAGCTTTATGTAGCTCCTTTGTAAATTTATTGAGAAACATATTGTCGGTGGAAAATCTACCCTTCTTTCCACCGGTTTCCCGTAGTCTGGCAAAACACTAACCAACATCACATAACCTAGAGTCCTAGACGTTTACTCAGCTGATCCACCGAGATACTTTTGCCTGATATCAAGCTGTGATGTGCTAGATCATTTGACATATAGTTAGCAAACTGTTCACAGTGAGCCAGTAGCGTGTCTACTGATTGACCTTTCTTTTGTTTCAGCAACTGATCCACAAAATCGTGACATTTTGAGAACTCGCCTCATGAACAACCACAGAATTAATCAGATCACCACATGCTAACAAATAACCAGCTGGGGTATTTTCCTTATCTATCTTTGAACGTAATATATACAGTATATATTTTTGCTCTTTTTTGAGTGACACCTTTCGCCGGAATTCCTTTCACCATTATAAGATTGAAAAGATAATTCTGTCTTATTCTAAACCTGTGAATGGCTTTGTTGCTTGGCCGTGAACGACATTTAAGTGGAAGCTATGAGGGGATTGATTAACACTGGGATTTGGCGTAGGGTCTGCTATTGGGCCGCCAGGTAACGTAGTTAAATATCCTGGAGTAGTATCAGTTAAAGAGCTTTCCTACATGCCAAATTTTGGTCGTCGACAAGACTCAACACGCTGTTTTCGGCCCTTGTCGAGTCATGTCTCACATAATTCTTCCATGATCGTCTGATGTCCCCAATTGGTTGCTGGATTTCGGATTGAGTTATGAACTTTGTCGTGAGATTCATGCTAATTTTTGGAAATTCCAAGAATTTTGCCGACTGTCGGTAATGTGTCCGATGGTCGAGCAATGTCGGTCATGTGTTCGCGAATGATCGGCGATCAGTCGAGTACATTCTGATGTGTCCGTGAGGGTTTCGCATGAAAAAAACGTTACAAACAAGCCCAACCCCGCCCAACTGGTCGGCGACGCACTGCAAATGCACACAACTTGTCTCAAGATCAGTCGGCAAAATGACCCAGCAGATTTGGTATGTCAGGAAGACAACCTATACGACCATGGCCGAATGCTGCGATTATGCTATACTTGACAGTGTTGGCGACATAAAGGATAGGTCTTTGACACAGTCGTACATGTTGACGACGCAACTCGACATGGTCGCCAACAAGGTCGGTTTTCGGGAAACCGCATTCTTGTTTGCGTTCAGATTAGCAGCCGTACGGCTGGCAGCAATAAGGCGGGTCGGTGCCCCATATACGGAGGCGGTCAGGTCAGGTCGGTGAGTACTCGACCTTCTGTGAGACATTCCACATCTCTTCATCCAGCCAGTCTACCATCTTGTTTCTACATCACCATGCCCCCCAAATCTGTGAAGACGAAGTTGGCGCCGAAGGTCACAGATAAACGGAGATGAACCCGAGCCCTGTTCCTGAGGATCAGGACACTGCCTCGATGGAGGAAGAAGTGGAGGGAAGGGCCTCCCCCCAAACCTCCATTGACCTCTTCCCGACAGAGGCAATGGCTGAGCTCCATCCACAGCAACTCCCAGAAGCCTGTAGCTGGAACATCAACACAGGAAGAGCCTCTTCCGGATTATTCTCATCGCAAAGAAGAGGTTGTTCACCTTACCACAGAGATGGAGGTGGACATTGGCAAATGGGTACAGAGTCTGCCTTGTCTTTATGACGAAACAGACCCTGCCCACCACAACAAACATTATAAAGATCGACTGTGGGAGATGAAGGCAAATGCTTTGAATATATCTGGTAAGCTATGTGTAACTTGTGAATACCCATGTATTGTATATATGAACGTATTGTGTACAAATCTTGTGTCATATATTGTTTTGATATTGCTCGTGGGCCACATCTGTTTAAAAAAATACTAACGTTTCATAGAGTGTTTTCAAACAAATCTAATAAATTTCCCTTTTTCTTTTCAGTGACCACCTTGACGAAGTTCGTCGTCAACATGAGAACCAGGTATGGCAAGCTGCTTAACCCTCTCCGACATATGACGCGATTTTGAGCCTATTGGGGATATTTTAAAGCCTTTGTTACCATTAGGGGTATTTAGAAACCTTTAGTTTAGTTACTTCAACCTCTGCAGTTGTCTTTGAGTTAGCTGTGGGCAGAAAACTAATTTTGGAGAGGTAATTATAAGAGTGAGAGAACTCTATTTCTTATTGTTAATCTGGAAACCTATGCGTCATAAATGCATGAAAGGGTTTACAAGAAAAGCGGATCTGCTGCTAAACACGTACCTCACCACAAGAGAGAAGTGGTTATGGGACAACTTAGGTTTCCTGAAACCCCACCTCACAAAGCTGCTTAGTCGTCAAACCAGCAAGAAGGTCAGATGTTATATATAGGTATGAGTATTTTCAAATCTCGATAGGTACATTACCTACTACTTTCGTTCTCTCCATCTCTCTGTGTCTCTTTCTCTGTTTGATTGTATACATATCAATATATACTCTCTGCAGGGCTAAAATCAATGGCAATCAGGATGATTGTCCATTCTTTAACGAACTACCACAACTTGTTCGTCCCAAATGTCGGTGGTACGAACCCCGATGAGAGTACAGAAACATATACTATCTGACTATTGTGTTTAACCTCTCGCTCTCTCTCTCTCTCTCTCTATATATATATATATATATATATATATATATATATATATATACTGTATATCTATAAATATTATATATGTATATATATATATACAGGTATATATATATATATATATATATATATATATATATATATATATATATATACCGGTATATATATTTTGTTTTTCTTCTACATTCTAACTACTCCCTCTCGGGCATAGGATGAGAGCCTGCACACTCAACCCCTGAACACGGTGAGGCCCATGAGGTCTTGTTCCAGTCTAGGGAGTGAGACATGCAAAGCACCTATTCACGGCTCTAAGCAACTCCATCTCTGAAGCCGCTTCGCCTCCGTGCTTCACAGTCTCATCCCCCAATCTCGGACCCTCACTCTCAGAACGCCACCTATTGAGCAATTAACTCACTAGACATTGCCCCTCTGTAGCATATTTTGAATATGGGAATATTCATACAATGCTATTTTATCAGGGAACAATGAGGGTACTTTTTTTTTGGGGGTGGGTGGGTGGGGGGGGCATTTCGGTGTGGTGTGGTAATGCACTGAAACTAGGTACAGCACAAATTCCAACCCAATAATATCTTCCCATTGACATATTGGATTCGAACCCGGGTCCATTGGATTACCAGTCCAGTGGCAAGACCACTCTGCTGCACACATATATATATATATATATATATATGTTTGTGTGTGTGTATGTGTGTGTGTGTGTGCTATAAAACTATGGACTTCTGCTGCACTGCAATACAAAGAACTATAATGTTCCTAAAATGTGTCTTGTCTTTATTGCAGCTGGCTTCTCGATTGGATGTGGTGGGGGACGTGGACGAGGACGTGGATGAGGAGGAGGAGGAGGAGGGAATGGAACACATAAGACAGCAGGTGGAGGTGGCTCAGGGATTTGAGAGGGGGGGAGACAGGTTTTCTCCTCCACTTACCACAAGGTGGCGGGGAATAAGAAGGGGGTGGGGAAGAAATCCCCATCCGCAGACACTGTTCAAAAGGTATGAGCAATGTTGTATTTATGAAGTTCAAATGCCAATTATCTAGCATAATTAACAAACAGTGATAGGGAGGCAGACAACTGCTACTTTATATTTACACATGGCTCTCCTCGGGATGGAGTTTGTAATGACATTCTAAGTAATTTATCTCAGTATCTTCAACGTAGAATGTTGGGCATGGCAATTCATATACCACACTAAATATTAATATTGTTATTAACACCATCCTCATTGTTTGTGCATACCTACGTATTTGTGTCCAACACCTTCCTCAACCCATCGTTCAGAATAGGTTTAAGTTTGTCTCTGTGTGTTGCATTCTCTATTGTACTTTTTAATCACACAGCTCCTGGAGGAATCAGCCTGTTCCCACCGCTTTGTAGAAGTGCTACAAGATTCCACAACAAAAAATCCTCGCCAACCCTGACTCCGTTATCAAGCAATTCGTCTCGATGATGGAGTCCCAATTTTATAGACTTACCCTGGACCACAGGGAGGAGTTCATGAGTTATGCGATGACCAAAATGTTCACCCTCGTCGAGTATTCGAAGAGGGAATTGAGAGCATCATCAACACCAGAGACCAACCCTCAACAGCAACATACTCCATTATCCCCCTCAAACGTCTGTGCCTGCTGCTCCTGCCCTTACTACGGTCACAAATGTTGCAACAAGTGGCCATCAACCACAGTACTATCCCTTCTGCCTACCATCATGCGCCGCCATACCCAGGTTGGGTGCCTGACTTCCGCCCCGCCACCCCACCCCTCAACCACCATCCCCTTCAACACCTGGTCTAAATCTCCCTCTCATCTCACCCCGGGAGCCAACACCACACAGCCCACACCCTGAAATCAATGGTGTTCAACCTCAAATGAGGGTGATGATTTGCAAATAGTTATCACGAGGACACATTAAAAAAAGAAATATACATATACTGTACAATGTACTGTTTATTATGGAAAGTCATTACAAATATATTAATTCATGTACAGTCAATTAATATACATATACTGTACAATGTACTGTTTATTATGGAAAGTCATTACAAATATATTAATTCATGTACAGTCAATTAATATACATATACTCTACAATGTACTGTTTATTATGGAAAGTCATTACAAATATATTAATTCATGTACAGTCAATTCCTATAATCCGCTGTCTCATAATATTGTTTAGGCTTATGAAAAGCTTAAAAGTTAATGTATGAAATATATGTGCAATGTATAAGATGGAAAAGAGATTAAGTTAGAAATGTATAAGCAATGCAGTTTCCTACAGCAATCTGATAAAATATAATTGCATAATTAAAATTTCCGAGACTCTGCGGAATCAAACGAGTTGACTGTACGTATTTATTACATGCAAGAATACAAGGGATGCAAGTTTGTGAAATAAATTAAATCCATGAAACGATGCAAAAACAGAAAACAAAAATGAAATTATAAAACGTACAATTGAACAAAAAGAACAAGAAAACAGGAACAACATGATTCATAGACAAAATAAATTATCGGCAGGTGGAAAAACGATTTAGAAAGACATACATTCCAGAATTACAAAGATATGTTCACTAGAAAATCACACGCAATGTTTATAGCTCTGTTTTTGGTCTGACATAATTAAAATATCACAAAACATAAAGGATTAATTCATAATAATGCATGTAAACGTTCACAACGGTTTCATTCATTAATCATTTGAGTATGGTCAATATAATATGCAAAACATGACTTGTGACACACACAGTTAAATACATAGTGTGATTTGTTTGTGCAGTACAAAATCAAATAAACAGTAATTCAACCGCAATAGAAATTACAACAAAATTACAAATTATCTGAGAGTTCACAGGGAAGGAAACTATGACTGATTGTGGGTGTGTCCATATATAACTATGTGGATAGATAGATATATTATGTATTTATTTAATTATATGAATATATATATATATATATATATATATATATGTACACTTCTGTAAGTCCGTTGTCCTTTCAGTCATGGACAATCGTCGGTGGTTCGAGCCGGGCTGAGTGTATAAAAAACAAGTACTTTGTGTCACTGCGTGAATGTAGCATACGCATATGTATTACAAAGTAAGCCAAACTCGCAATTAGTGTATTTTTTTACCATCATTCTTCCTATATTTCTACCCGGAATCAAGCCAAATCTGTTTTTCGACTTGTCAAGCACTCTTTCGTCAATAATAAATGCACTGAACTATCCAAGTCCAGCTATTCCCAAGCTTTCTGGTATCCAACCAAAAACCTCTCCAACCATTTTTCTTCCTCGTCTTTCCCTCCCCTTTCCCACTCTGATGGCACAACCATCACTTCTTCCTCTGACAAAGCTGAACTCTTCACTCAAACTTTTGCTAGAAACTCCACCTTGGATAATTCCGGTGCTATTCCTCCCTCTCCAGCCCCTCTCTCCTATTTATGCCTAATATCCTAATCTCTTCTAAAGATGTACTTTCTACCCTCTCTGGGCTTAATACTAAGAAGGCGTACAATCCGGACGGTATTCCTCCTGTTGTGCTAAAAAACTGTGCTTCCGTGCTGACTCCCTGCCTAGGTAAACTCTTTCGTCTCTGTCTCTGCTCTAACGTCTTCCCTTCTTGCTGGAAGTTTGCTCACAAAGAAGGGTGGCCACTCTCAACCCTCCAACTATCGTCCAATTCTCTCATCTCTCGTATCTCTAAAGTTTATGAAACTATTCTTGCATCCAAATTTCTTGAGCATTTATCTACTCCCAGATCGCCAGTATGGCTTCCTTAGGGGTCGCTCTACTGGTGATCATCTTTCATATCTTACTAAATCTTGGTCATCCTCCTTTCGGGACTTCAGCGAAACCTTTTCTATTGCGCTAGACATATCGAAGGCCTTCGATAGAGTCTGGCGCATATCTTTAATTTCTAAACTACCCTCCTTCGGTTTCTATCCCTCCATCTGTGCCTTTGTCTCTAATTTCCTTTCCGGCTGTTCCATAGCTGCGGTTGTGGACGGCTATCGCTCACTTCCTCATCCTATCAACTCCGGTATTCCTCAGGCCTCTGTCCTATCTCCCATTCTCTTTCTAATTTTCATAAATTATCTTCTCAACTGTACCTCCAGTCCCATCCATTCATACGCAGATGACTCTACCTTACACTACTCAATTAGTTTTCCTGAACGCCCCAGCCAGCAATCTCTCAAAGACAAACGTAATGAAGCCATGCAACACTTTTCTTCTGATCTAACAACTATTTCCAATTGGGGCAGAGAAATCCTTGTTACCTTTAATGCTTCCAAAACTCAATTTCTTCATCTTACTACCCGTTCGGAACTTCCAGAGGACTATCCCTTATCTTTCAACAATACAAAAATCAATCCTTCATCTTCTCTCATTATTCTAGGTGTCTCCATTTCCTCTGCTCTCACTTGGAAGGACCATATTACCAGTCTTGCTAAGGCAGCCCCCCAAAAGCTGGGTGTGCTAAACCACCTCAAGAGGTTCTTTACCCCTGCGCAGCTTCTGGCTCTGTACAGGGGCACAGTGCGTCCTTGTATTGTGTAGTGTTCACATGTGTGGGGAGGATCCTCTCACACCGCACTCCTAGACAAAGTAGAAGGGAAAGCCTTTCGTATCATTAACTCCAGTCCACTCACCAACTCTTTGGAATCTCTCTCTCTGTGCCGCAATGTTGCATCTCTCTCGCTATTCTATCGCTACTACAATAATCAGTGTTCCTCAGAGCTTTCCCAGTGTATAACACCTCCTCTACGTAGGGTACGTAGTACCCGTCTAGCAACACAATCCCACCCCTACTCTGTGCAACTCTCCAACCCGAGTGAAACGCTATTCTCAGTCTTTATTCTATTCAACTGCTGAGCTCTGAAACTCTCTCCCAGAATCAGTCTTTCCCTCTTCCTATGACCTAAGTTGCTTCAAACTCCATGTGTCCAGGCATTTTGGCTCGAACGTCCCTTGATTTTGGCCCTGTCACTCTTTCAACTCTGGGAAGGCACCCGCTACAGGCAGTTTTGCCTTTTGTATAATTATATACAGTATATATATATATATATATATATATATATATATATATATAACTATATAGGGGTACTATTAATATGGGGTACTATGAACTGTTTACCAAGATAAGGTAAATCTTTGGGATTACCTGGGACAATCAAAATGCACTAGGATGCCTAGGAAGGGGGGGGGGGGGGGTTAGGAGTGGGGGAGGTGGGGGAGGACCAATGGGTGAAACAACTATAGTATTATCATCTTTGATCCTCTTTAATGGTCTTTGGTCCCTGTAAGAAAAGTTGACCAAAAGAAAGTTTGGACATTCTTGTCATTTATTTTGTTTCTAGGCGAGTATATATATATATATATATATATATATTGGCGAAAGAAAACACCAAAGAATTGCCACCAACAACCAAACCTGCAAGACTAACCAACCAGGATTGCAACCATAAAGACATGCAATATCAACAGGACAAAAGACGAAGAAAACCAGAATGGGGAAGGCACCATGGAAAATGCGGCCGACAGGGGAATCTATTCCAACCTTACAGAAGATGCGCATCCAAACCAGAACATTCCCGATGCCTTCCTGCAAAAAGAAACCTCAGCACCTTCCAACATAATTATACTACATCAACCACAAACACCAAGCCCCACATAACAAACCCCATTCACATCATATAGCCCCCACAACACAGCTAGAAATACCTAGAACACACAACCACATGGACTCTCTACAACAACATCTCCACCAGTCCTATGCAATTTAGGCATCAACATCAACCGTGCGTCTCGATAGACTACAATCTAAACAGTGAAGTGTACACACAGATGCGAATCAAATGCCTAAAGCCAGCGTTAACGTACCATAAAAACTCATATGACGGTGAACTAAACGGGCCAGAAATAGCAGAAAAGCCTCACACGTCCTATGCAAATAGCTCTCCGAACCGAGATCGTTCAACTAAGACACCGACAAAAACAGAGTCACTATGCACGCTGAACAATGTAGAGTCAAGAATTCAGCCTGCTGGCTTAAACCATATTTTTTATTCTGAACTCGGTACTCCTAGGTTAAAAAGGAGGAATAATTAAATTGATTGTTGTAAGGAAGTAACTTCTTTATTTTGTGACTACATCAACTCAAATGGGACAGAGAATAACTCAATCGGGGTCTACTCCAACTTAAGTGAGACCAAGATCGAGTCACGCAATCAAAGGCAAGACAGGCCCTGTGATTATACATCAATCTGCTACCGCATCAACACAAATAGGATGGAGATTGAGTCACTATAGCCTCCTTGTCATTCAATGACAAGTTCGACCTAGACAAAGAACTTAGTACTATTAGTGCAAATCTGCCCGAGCCCCATAAACCTGGATTTGTGTCAACGTACTCTATCGAGATTCAGGACAGTCATAATTCTAACTGTCCACCTACGGCAGGGAAAACTTTATGATTACCGAGTGCAGCGGATCCTTTAGTTTCATCCCCCAGATTCAGCGTGGATAGTGGTATCGTGGCTTGCACTAAGACGAGTTTGCGAAAGAGCCGAGCAGCACGTATCTTGGAATTGTTTGGGCCTGAACCTAGCTGGGAAGTGTGATCATCTCAGTGCCCCTGTAGTCAAAAGCACGACAGCCCGTGACCCAACTCCAGTCTCTGCTCAAACTGGTTCTACCAGTGTTTCCACTCTCTACGAAATCCTTTAAGTGTTTTTCCTAGTTCGTAATGGTATTCTGGGTATTCTCCTGGGTGACCTAGATGTGTGTGAATTTTGTGTTTTGTCTGTGTTTGTTCGCTGTTTTGTCTTGTGTTTTGTGTTTTCCTGTTCTTGCTCTGTCTTGAGTCGGCCACCCCCAAGAAAAATAAAAAATAAAATAAAAAAATAAATACAAAAATAGGAAAGGTGGGGATTGGGCCTGAGCATATAGATATGATAGATAGATAGTAATGGCAACAATAATTACAGTGAGGGTATAGACTTAGGTATGTCAAGGTTCATTTATTAATTAACGTCAGACAGATAATTTTCCTATCTTCCCTTCTTTATTTATTATCCGTTGCTCCATTTGCGGGACCCCAATACAGACTCTATCTTGTGGAATATATATATATACTTTCTTGAATTCAGGCTCCTGGAGTCATCACATTGGAAATTTATATATTTTTGTTCCAGGTATAAAGACACACACTTACACGTAAATCTCTCGAACACTTTGTACAGACCTAAGTTTATGCGTTCCATATAATTTTGGGTACAGATCCAGTAGTGAAAGTTTTGTCGCAGAGCTAAATGTTTCCTCAGTCACGTATAGTTGACTAATATAATTTTTCTACCTTGATGAATCCAATTTTCATCCTTAGACTCATTGAGTTATTACAGTTTATAAACTTATTCAAGTTGCATTAACTTATTGTTCGTTTTGAGATTAAATGTTGTCCTATTTTCCATAACTATCAGTACTACGGTTGGTTCGGTTCTAGTATCGCAGTAACTATTATTTATTTACGTTCAAGCCATATTTGAGAGCTTTGCATATTTATTTCAGGACTTTATTTCTTGTGATATGAGACTTATTATCTCTGTGTATTATTATTTATATGTTCATTTGAAACATTATTGATTACCATTCTTATTTCTCCAGAGACTTATTGAGATTGTACCCTAGCAGTTAAGGAATAAAACTTGTATGTCCTATATCTATGTGTTTTGTGTCCATTGCTTATTATTTGTGTGTTGATTAAGAGAATTTAGGTAAGTCCTCATCCACTGAAGGGGTACCTAAGTTGACGATAAACGCTGATCCCTAAGTTGGGAATAGTGCTCAGACTGTCTCACATTTTTGAAGACGTGGCATAACAATATATATAATATATATATATATATATATATACTGTATATTTTTTTTTTTTTTGTTTTTTTTCTATATTCCAACTACTCCCTCTCGGGCATAGGCTGATAGCCTTTACACTCTACCGCTGAACACGGAGAGGCCCGTGAGGTCTTGCTCCAGTCTAGGGAGAGAGACATGTGAAGCTTCACGGCTCGAAGCAACTCCATCTCTGAAGCTGCTCCGCCTCTGTGCTTCACAGTCTCATTCCCCAGGCTCGGACGCTCACTCTCAGAACGCCACCTATTGAGCAATTAACTCACTAGGCATTGCCCCCCTGTAGCATATTTTTTTAATATGGGAATATTCATACAATGCTATTTAATCAGGGAACAATGAGGGTATTTTTTTTGGCATTTGGGTGTGCTGTGGTAATGCACTGATACTAGGTACAGCACAAATTCCATCCCAATAATATCTTCCCATTGACATATTAGGATTCGAACCCGGGTCCATTGGATTACCAGTCCAGTGGCAATATATATATATATATATATACAGGTATATAATATATATATATATATATATATATATATATATATATATATATATATATATATATATACAGGTATATACTGTATATATATATATATATATATATATATATATATATATATATATATATATATATATATATATATACAGTATATATATTACCCCAGGGGGTAAGGGGACCTTCACTTATGGTGGAGGAAAAAAAGAATATGCCGTGTACGCGCATGGAGTGCGTCCCTGTGGCTGGTTCTGGTGGGGGACACCGGGGCCACTTGATCCTACCCCCTTGTAATCTCTTGGGGGAAGGTGCTGGGAATGGTCCCCGGGGTAGACTAGAGCCGGAGTTCTGGGGGGGGGGGGGGGGGGGTGATGCCCATTTGCCAGCCTAATCACCAATTATGACTCGACGTAAAGAGAAACAACATAAGTCCGATGTTCCAAAACCGCACAGGATACGGACAAATTACCCCACAGTCTCAGACTTGCTAGTGTGAATTTGGGTAGTTTGAATCTGCGTGCAAATGAAGTGGCTGAGATGTGTGAGAGGAGGTGAGTGGACGTCTGCTGTGCCCAGGAAACACTCAGGAAAGGGTATGGGGTACAATGGATTGTTGGAAGAAAGAAAAGATATAGGATCTACTGGAAGGGGGTTGAGACTGATATAGCGAAAGGAGGAGTGGGTGGAAAGTGTGCTTCAGATTATGAGAGTTAGTGAAAGGCTAATTGTTTTGAAGTTGAAAGTTGGTGAAAGAATTCTGAATGTGATATCTGCATATGCCCCACAGGCTGGCCTACAGAAAGAGATAAAAGAGAACTTCTGGAATGACACCGTCAGTGTCATTTCAGGCCTTTTGGAGAATGAAATAACAATCCTGGGAGGGGACCTGATTGGTCACGTGGGAGCATCTGCAGATGGACACGAGGGAGTACATAGAGGAAATGGTTACGGAAGGAGGAATCTGGTAGGCAAATTTATACCGAGTCGTCCTGCGTTGCACAACACGAAGTTCAAGAAAAGACAGAGCCATCTGGCCACATATAACACTGGGGTCTCCAGTAGCCAGATAGATTACTTCTTGATTAACAGAAAAGACTGGAAACTGGTTTGGGATGTAAAGGTCATCTCGAGCAAAGAATGTATCCCCCAGCATAAGCTATTTATGTGCGACATGAGCTTATGCAGAGATCCTGAGCGCAAGAAGGTATACATGCCCAAAAGGAAACTTTGGCTGCTGAAGAACAAGGAAGTTAGGGATAGGTTTCATAGTGAACTGGAGGAAATTAATATAAATATGGAAGCTAGGCCTAACGATGTAAATAGTCAATGGAATTTCCTTAAGCATAGCCTTCTCGCTGCCACTGACAAAGTCTGTGGGGAAAAAAAGGGTTACCCCAGGAATAAGACCTCCTGGTGGTGGAACGATGAGGTAGAACATGCTGTGAAAGAGGAAAGGAGATGCTTCAAAGCATGGAAGAAGGGAGGCAGTAAGGAGGAATTCCAGGCAGCTAAACGAACTGATAGAAGATTTATTTACAATGCTAAAAAAGGCATTAAGGACCTGGTCCTCGAACAAGTGTGTAACACAGACAATCCCAATGGGATCTTCAACCTAGCTAGGCGAGTTAAAAATGACAGTAGGGATAATATAGGTGAACAGTGTGTTAGAAACGATAATCGGACGATTGCGTATGCAGAAAATAAAATCAGAGAAGCATGGATGGCACACTATGAACGATTGCCAAATGTAGAATTTGAAAGGAATAAAGAACAGCTTAATATCGAAAAACCAATATCTGGACCCCCTCCTTTGATAGCACCAGCTGCAGTGAGCGGCGCAATCAATAAAATGAAGGACGGTAAAGCTCCAGGGTGCTCTGACATAGTCGCTGATATGATAAAAGCCTCAAGGGAGACTGGTGTCAACTTAGTCACTGAGATGATAAACACCATTAATAAAGAGGAGAAAATGCCAGAGAATTGGCACAAAAGTGTAATAGTAAATATATACAAAGGAAAAGGGGATGCGCTAGATAGAGGTAATTATAGGGGCCTGAAAATGCTTGACCAAATCATGAAAGTCTGTGAGAGAGTCTTTGAGGGTTTGATAAGGCAATGCATCTCCATTGATGATATGCAGTTTGGTTTTTTGCCAGAACGTGGTACAACCGATGCTATCTTCATAGTCAGGCAGATACAGGAAAGATTCTTACTAAAAGGCAGGGATCTTTATTTTGTGTTTGTAGACCTGGAGAAGGCCTTTGATGCTAGGATGCCTAGAGATGTTGTGCAGTGGGCTATGAGAAAACTTGGTGTGGAAAAGTGGCTGGTGCATGTGATAATGATAATGTATGAGGATTCGCGAACTGCAGTGAGGGTGAAAGGTGTACTGAGTGAGGAGTTCACAGTCTGTGTTGGAGTTCATCAGGGTTCAGTGTTAAGCCCCCTCCTCTTTATTATGGTCCTGGAGGCACTGTCTAGAGATTTTAGGTCCGGACTCCCGTGGGAACTGCTTTATGCATACGATTTAGTCCTAATAGCTGACAATATGCAAGATGCTCAGGCCAAATTCAGAAGATTGAGAGAGGGCATGGCCAGCAAGGGTCTAAGTCAATATTAACAATATAGACTAGGCAATGTGGAAAAGAGCGGTGCATACCCATGTACAGTGTGTGGAAAGGGTGTGGGCGCTAACTCGATTCAGTGTAGTGTCTGTCGATGTTGGGTGCACCATGGGAGTAAGCGCTGCAGTAGAATAAAAGGACCCCTGCCGAAAGATGAGTCAGAAATCGAAAATTTTGAGTGCATAGTGTGCAAGGGCGAGCTTGTGTTAACCCACTGAGCCCACTGACGCAGGGTTTGCATCCACAATGTATGTAACGCTAAACCCCAGCGACGCATGGTTTGCGTCCTGGCTGGTCCGGTCCCAATTACTCCGGCCCTATGGCACCTAGAGGGCTCAGATTTGTATGGGAACTGTGTAAGTATCCCACGCACCCATGCCGATGGTTGAAAACTCTTAAAGTCCAACCACGTGTGCGTGAGCGCGCACAAACATGTTTTTGGGGGGAAATTGCCTTCAATTTTTTACTCTTGTAAAATCCGTTTTCGGGGGCTCTGTAGGACCATTTTTTGAGCTTTTTGATAGGTTTTTCGTGGTTTTTCCTTCATTCCTAACCCATTCGCTATTGTTTCTGGATTAAAAAAAAAATCAGAATCAGCCGGTCCTGGGTGGTACATTTATAAATATTTAGCTGGTACTCAGCGGGTTAAATGATGATCCTGTGGCTGTGAATTTTGGAAATGAGTCATTGAAGCTGGCGGACAAGTTTTGTTACCTAGGAGATACCATCTCTGCCGGTGGTTGGGCCGAGGCTGCCACTGTCGCTAGAATTAGATGTGGCTGGGTGAAGTTCAGAGAACTGCTGCCAATTCTGGCCATGAAAAGAATGCCTCCCCTCCTGAAGGGAAAGGTGCATGCCTCATGTGTTAGAAGTGCAATGACGTTTGCCTCAGAAACATGGGCCGTTAAAGTAGAGTATGTCAACAGAATGGAATGAAATGAGATGAGAATGGGGAGATGGATGTGTGGGGCCAAACTGTAAGGTAGAATAACTAATGATGAGCTGAGGAGACGCTTAGGTATAAAGAGTATTAACGAGGAGATGCGTACAAATAGACTGAGTCGGGTATGGGCATGTGGAGAGAATGGATGAACAAAATTGGGTGAAAAGATGCAGGTCTGTGATTGTGGAGGGAGCTGCACCAAGGGGTGGACCGAGGAAGTCCTGGGATCGGACTATACGTGCCGATCTCGAATTCAAAAACTTGACTAGTGAACAAGACATTAAAAGGGTTGCCAGGAACACCGCCATTAGGACAAGAGACTGAAACTGCACGTATGTGTGGAGCACTCAGTCCTGAAATTATATGTATATACTGTATATATATATATATATATATGCAGTAAGGGAACACGCCGAGTTGTGTAAAGTTAGATTAAAAAAATATAATTTTGAAATTATAGACTCTTGCCAGAACAATAACTTGAGAACACTTGAATCCCTCTATTTAAAAGTAAATAAGCCCCAATTAAATAATATGTTGTCTGCTACTCCCCTCTCTCTTGTGTAGTTATGTAATCAGAATGTAGAGTTTGCATTGCTTTCGTCATTTAATTCATACTTGTATTACAAAACTCCAAATTAAATATAATTATATCCACTTCCCTTTCTATTATGTATAAGATTGTGTTTTAAACAATATTAGCAATTTCAAAGCAATTTATTTTAAGTGTTTAATTTTACTTTTTAGACCACTGATGATGGCGTAGTGTTTTATGCCGAAACGTTTGGATCCACTATAATGAAAATATAGATGATGTTGCTGCCTCGCTGGTAATTCTTTTCCTACTTAAACTACGGTTCCCGAGGAACACACCTATATGTGAGATATATATATATATATATATATATATATATATATATATATATATATATATATATATATATTTATATAACATAATACTTATTTCACATATGACCCTACTGGAGTGAAGCATACATATTTCAACACAAATATTTATCAATCTCTTCTTTTGATAACTGCGTCAAATTAAAAATATCTTTATTTACATAGCGTGATTATTGTCTGCAGTTACTTATAATGAAAAAGAAACAATGGGTATCACAGAACTATTTTTATTGTGTTGACCAACATATTGGTTCAAGTGTCTGTTGCAGTCCGTTCGATCATTTTGACTTGCCAGTAAACACGGCCAGCACGCGAGTTGTAATACTGGCGAAGATGGTTTCGCTGAGTCTTTGCATCCTTTGTGGCCGTGTTCCTTGGGAGTGCCTCGATTGGGTCAATCAGGTCCTGGAAAGAGGCCCCCCCTCCTCACTCATCAGGTTTCATGGTCCCCCTCCTCCACAATGCCGACTCGATCAGTTGGGTTCCTGATGTGTTGAATGTTGTGAAGGCAGCAGCATGCCAGGACCACAGACTCAACCATCTTTGGGTGTGAGGGAATAGTGGTCAGGAGACACCGGTACCTGCAATGATGAGGAACCGATTAAACAAAGCACATAGATATACTGTACATGTAGCTCCATGCACAAAAGTGTCTGTGTTAGGTGTGTTCGCTGTCATGTTTGATCACCTGACATAATGGGGTGTAAACAAGCTTTGAGACAATGGTATTAGATTTTAACACACACAAAGATAAATTATAATTTCATGAAAGGTGGTGAATGTCAAGAAAAATAGAGTGATAGAAAATAGGAAAATCGGCAGAGGAGGTCAGTAATCAGTAGTCAGTAGTCCGTTTGACAGATGGATTCTGAATGGCAAGGGGGTTGGCAAAAACCTCATTAGCATTGAGATAGAGAGAGAGAGAGAGAGAAGAAGGGAGAGGGAGATAAATTTATAGTGAAACAGAGAGTGTGATGGTGTGAGCGTGAATAATTTCATAGTAAATTCAACTATACTCACCTGCTGGCCATAATACCAAAAGCATTCTCCACAACTCGCTGGGTTCGAGATAGTCTGTAGTTGAAGATGCAGTTCTAATCAGTCAAACCTCTGCTTGGGTATAGTTTCATTAACCAGGTGTGCAGTGGGAAGGCATCACCGTCAATAAAAAAGTTAGGTATCTATTGTTCGTCGTTGGGCAGTCCCGGCAGTGACTCAGCTGCTGGCAACTCAAGGTTATTGTTTTCCAAGCAGCGCCTCAAGGGTGTGTGAAGGAACAAACCTCCATCTGACGACGATCGTGGGGCACCCATGTCACAGTAGAGGAACTTGTAATCGACATCTACCAAGGCAAGTAACACAATAGAATGATAACCTATGTAATTGTAGTACAGCGAACCATCTCTAAGAGGGTGCCTGATTGCCACAAGTTTTCTGTCCAAAGCGCCAACGGCATGGTGGAAATTCCATTTCATGGCGAACAAGTCAGCCACTGGCTTCCACTCTTCTGGTGTGTTTGGACAATCAAGCACCTCCTCCATGAACATGTGTACAATGGCCTCTCATATTTGTGGCACAAGTTTGGAGATAGTGTTGTATCCAATCTGGAAAATGTAAGCAAGACCTTTGTAACGGTCTTTGGTTGCAAGGTATCACTTCATGACAGTCAAACGTAATCCTGGTAGAATGGTTTTCCTCCAATATTTTATTACAGGTCCAAATCTATCAAGGAGTTCTTTGAACATTCTCATAAAGTTTCTGAAACTCACTGGGTCCTGTGCATCCATTTCCTTCATTAGGTTCTGGTAAAAACCAAAATGTGTCCTGGCATAGCAGCCATTCCTTCGTCCAAACTGAACGCTTCTTCTTTCTCTTCTCCCTCTCCTCCTTAACTCGCTCCTCATATAAGACCCCTAACAGACGCACCCGCTGCCTCATTAGCTCAATCTGCAATCACAATAATTCCAACTGATGTCTTTTGTGTCTCGGCATTGCAGAGACTGTATGCCAAGTATGTGGGAATATACATTTTGAGGTGAAAATAATGTGTGAACCTCTAGGTGGGACCTTATGACGTGCTTAAAATAGAACACCTAATTATACCAATAGCTTATTGTCATTTCAGGTTTGCAATAGAGTGGCTGAAATTCAAATTTGAGAGGTGTCGGAAGTGGTCTATCTATGTTGCAGACGATATTGGCGGCAGGTCGCCGAATATTAGAAGACATGTTGGGGATTGCTCACTGATAGGTTGCATGTTGTCGTTACATAACGGTCACAACACAACAATCGGGCCTATTCTTGTCGGGAGGCATTCACCGAACGAAAATCGGGCATGTTCGGGCATTTGGGAAAGCTCCTATAGTTACCTTACAGAATCTGGGCATTAACCTACTGCCAGTACACTGGTCCATGCAGATAGTTAGTCTTCAGACTTGGGTTTTAACCTGCTGCCAGTACACTGGTCCGCCTAGTAAGTTCTCTAAGTTTTATATTCCAACTACTCCCTTTCGGGCATAGGCTGATAGCCTTTACAATCTACCGCTGAACACACGGTGAGGCCCGTGAGGTCTTGTTCCAGTCTAGGGAATGAGACATGCGAAGCACCTACTCACGGCTGGAACCCAACTCCATCTCTGAAGCTGCCTCGCCCCCACGCTTCACAGTCTCACTCCCCAGGCTCGGACCCTCACTCTCAGAACGCCACCTATTGAGCAATTAACTCACTAGGCATTGCCCCCCTGTAGCATATTTTGAATATGGTAATATTCATACAGTGCTATTTTAATCAGGGAACAATGAGGGTATTTTTTTGGCATTTCGGTGTGCTGTGGTAATGCACTGATACTAGGTACAGCACAAATTCCATCCCAATAATATCTTCCCATTGACATATTGGGATTCGAACCCGGGTCCATTGGATTACCAGTCCAGTGGCCAGACCACTCTGCCACACCTCCCCTACAAAAGTGACACCATTCGTTTCCTTTGTAAACTATGATAAAAGTGCTGTGCAAAGTGATTAATTGTACAATGTATAAACTCATGCTAACTACGTTCTGGAATAGCTTTTGTGATCTATAGCGCTTTGTGTGCCAAGAATCCCCGAGTGCGCTTTTATAACTGATATAATCTATGATGAACTCTAAGAATTGAGAATCTTAACAGTGTATTTGTATCTATTGTGTTTGTATTATTAATTGTTTAGAGCGATAAACCCAGTCTTAACGTATTGTATCTTGTGCCATTGTCGGGTTATTTTTTCCATGTTCTGTGTATTATCTAAATATTAGTCATGTGTGTACAACTAGCCAAATAAGCCTTTAGTATGTGTAACCTTAGTTGAATATTAGTCATGTGTGTACAACTAGCCAAATAAGCCTTTAGTATGTGTAACCTTAGTTGAATATTAGTCATGTGTGTACAACTAGCCAAATAAGCCTTTAGTATGTGTAACCTTAGTTGAATATTAGTCATGTGTACAACTAGCCAAATAAGCCTTTAGTATGTGTAACCTTAGTTGAATATTAGTCATGTGTGTACAACTAGCCAAATAAACCTTTAGTATGTGTAACCTTAGTTGAATATTAGTCATGTGTGTACAACTAGCCAAATAAGCCTTTAGTATGTGTAACCTTAGTTGAATATTAGTCATGTGTGTACAACTAGCCAAATAAGCCTTTAGTATGTAACCTTAGTTGAATATTAGTCATGTGTGTACAACTAGCCAAATAAGCCTTTAGTATGTGTAACTTTAGTTGAATATTAGTCATGTGTGTACAACTAGCCAAATAAGCCTTTAGTATGTGTAACCTTAGTTGAATATTAGTCATGTGTGTACAACTAGCCAAATAAGCCTTTAGTATGTGTAACCTTAGTTGAATATTAGTCATGTGTGTACAACTAGCCAAATAAGCCTTTAGTATGTGTAACCTTAGTTGAATATTAGTCATGTGTGTACACTAGCCAAATAAACCTTTGTATGTAACCTTAGTTGAATATTAGTCATGTGTGTACAACTAGCCAAATAAGCCTTTAGTATGTGTAACCTTAGTTGAATATTAGTCATGTGTGTACAACTAGCCAAATAAGCCTTTAGTATGTGTAACCTTAGTTGAATATTAGTCATGTGTGTACAACTAGCAAATAAGCCTTTAGTATGTGTAACCTTAGTTGAATATTAGTCATGTGTACAACTAGCCAAATAAGCCTTTAGTATGTGTAACCTTAGTTGAATATTAGTCATGTGTGTACAACTAGCCAAATAAGCCTTTAGTATGTGTAACCTTAGTTGAATATTAGTCATGTGTGTACAACTAGCCAAATAAGCCTTTAGTATGTGTAACCTTAGTTGAACATTAGTCATGTGTGTACAACTAGCCAAATAAGCCTTTAGTATGTGTAACCTTAGTTGAATATTAGTCATGTGTGTACAACTAGCCAAATAAGCCTTTAGTATGTGTAACCTTAGTTGAATATTAGTCATGTGTGTACAACTAGCCAAATAAACCTTTAGTATGTGTAACCTTAGTTGAATATTAGTCATGTGTGTACAACTAGCCAAATAAGCCTTTAGTATGTGTAACCTTAGTTGAATATTAGTCAAGTGTGTACAACTAGCCAAATAAGCCTTTAGTATGTGTAACCTTAGTTGAATACAATAATTATATATGTCCTGCTGTGTTGTATTCAACCCCCTGTGTGTTTGTATATGTCCTGCTGTGTTGTATTCAACCCCCTGTGTGTTTGTATATGTCCTGCTGTGTTTTATTCAACCCCCTGTGTGTTTGTATATGTGTTTGTGTATGATGTTATTCCTTACCCATTATATATGTCCTGCTGTGTTGTATTCAACCCCCTGTGTGTTTGTATATGTCCTGCTGTGTTGTATTCAACCCCCTGTGTGTTTGTATATGTCCTGCTGTGTTGTATTCAACCCCCTGTGTGTTTGTATATGTCCTGCTGTGTTGTATTCAACTCCCTGTGTGTTTGTATATGTCCTGCTGTGTTGTATTCAACCCCCTGTGTGTTTGTATATGTCCTGCTGTGTTGTATTCAACCCCCTGTGTGTTTGTATATGTCCTGTGTATTCAACCCCCTGTGTGTTTGTATATGTGTTTGTGTATGATGTTATTCCTTACCCATTATATATGTCCTGCTGTGTTGTATTCAACCCCCTGTGTGTTTGTATATGTCCTGCTGTGTTGTATTCAACCCCCTGTGTGTTTGTATATGTGTTTGTGTATGATGTTATTCCTTACCCATTATATATGTCCTGCTGTGTTGTATTCAACCCCCTGTGTGTTTGTATATGTCCTGCTGTGTTGTATTCAACCCCCTGTGTGTTTGTATATGTCCTGCTGTGTTGTATTCAACCCCTGTGTGTTTGTATATGTCCTGCTGTGTTGTATTCAACCCCCTGTGTGTTTGTATATGTCCTGCTGTGTTGTATTCAACCCCCTGTGTGTTTGTATATGTCCTGCTGTGTTGTATTCAACCCCCTGTGTGTTTGTATATGTCCTGCTGTGTTGTATTCAACCCCCTGTGTGTTTGTATATGTGTTTGTGTATGATGTTATTCCTTACCCATTATATATGTCCTGCTGTGTTGTATTCAACCCCCTGTGTGTTTGTAAAAGTCCTGCTGTGTTGTATTCAACCCCCTGTGTGTTTGTATATGTGTTTGTGTATGATGTTATTCCTTACCCATTATATATGTCCTGCTGTGTTGTATTCAACCCCCTGTGTGTTTGTATATGTCCTGCTGTGTTGTATTCAACCCCCTGTGTGTTTGTATATGTGTTTGTGTATGATGTTATTCCTTACCCATTATATATGTCCTGCTGTGTTGTATTCAACCCCCTGTGTGTTTGTATATGTCCTGCTGTGTTGTATTCAACCCCCTGTGTGTTTGTATATGTGTTTGTGTATGATGTTATTCCTTACCCATTCGAGATTGGACCTACCAAATAAGCCAGCTAAACCCACCAAAAATCCTGGTATAACAAGGTCTGCTGTTAAATTGGAGAGGAAAAGTGAGAGTGTATGGTTAGATATGAATGACAACCGAGATAATATTGGAATTGACCTTTTATAAAAACCGCAAAATTTAATTGGAATAGATAGAAAATACTCTGGGATGAGATCATCAGGGCCTGTCAATCCAGTAAAGTTTATATAGTAGGGGATTTCAATTTTAGTAGAATAAATTGGAGAAATCACACACAGGAAATTTAGCATAAATTATTTGTTGTATAACAAATACAGGACTGTTTCTTAATTCAGCATGTAGATGAACCGGTCAGAGGTAACAATATAATCGATTTACTTATCGGCAACAAAGAAAATTAATATAAACACCGGAGTGGTCTTGCCACTGGACTGGTAATCCAATGGACCCAGGTTCGAATCCCAATATGTCAATGGGAAGATATTATTGGGATGGAATTTGTGCTGTACCTAGTTTCAGTGCATTACCACAGCACACCGAAATGCCAACAAAAAATACCCTCATTGTTCCCTGATTAAATAGCACTGTATGAATATTCCCATATTAAAAATATGCTACAGGGGTGCAATGCCTAGTGACTTAATTGCTCAATAGGTGGGGTTCTGAGAGTGAGGGTCCGAGTTTGGGTAGTGAGACGGTGAAGCGCAGAGGCGAAGCAGCTTCAGAGATGTAGTTGGGTTTGAGCCGTGAATAGGTGCTTCGCATGTCTCACTCCTTAGACTGGAACAAGACCTCACGAGCCTCACCGTGTTCAGCGGTAGAGTGTGCAGGCTCTCAGCCTATGCCCGGGAGGGTGTAGTTGAAATATAGACGAAAACAAAAATAAAAACAAAAATAAAAGAATAAACACCATTTGAGGAGGAGCACTTTACTGACAACGTTTCGCAGATAGTTTCTTCAGACGCTAGGTCCTTGGACGCCTTAAGTATCAGTCATGACAGGTGGGGGAGGCGGAGAATAGGGGGAGTGAGGTATGTGTGTATCCATTGAACATATCCATATATTTCTCTCTCTCTCTGTTCATTCTTATTATTAGGCTACTACTAATATTACTATTATGATTATTTGTTGTATTATTATTATTATTTTATTATTATTATTATTATTGTTGTTGTTGTTATGTCTTACTTATATGTGTGTATCCTTCAAACATATTCATACTATACATGGTACTTGTGTTGTGTACGTACGAACGCATTTTCCCCTTTTCCCCTTCCGTGTGTGAATGTGTGTGTGTGTGTGTGTGTGTGTGTGTGTGTGTAGAGTACTGTATATTGTACTGATTTATTGTTATTATAATTTTCAATAATTGTTATCATTATTATTCATATAGTAGGTTAATAATAGTATCTACATATTGTGTTCCGTTGTTAACCCATAAACATGTGTGTATTTGTGCATCCTACTGTTTACTACCCAATACCCATACCCACCCCGTACTCCTCCCCCCTCCCTGTCCTACATAACCCCCTCCCCCTATTAGTATTGGGGGCATATTTGGGGGCATAAGTTTCCTTCAGCTTCACCTTTCCCATATGTTATTTTTATCATTAAGTAGTTAAGCCTTCATTGGGATTATACTGTATATATGTTTAATATTACTATTTACATGTAAATTAAGTGTGAAACAGATGGAAGACCATTTTAAAAATTTAATTCTGTATATAAGAGTTCATTTACTATAAATTAATCAGGCGTATGCTTGGATTATCTTAATTTAATCATTTTAAATAGATAGCTTTTTTTTTTTGTAAACATGTAACTCATGTATATGTTTTACGAAATAAAGAAGAATTGAATTGAAATTGAAATTAGTAGAGAGGCAGATTTGAAAAGAGTCTTATTTAAGGAATACAAATCATTTTTAGTTACAAACTGGCATCCACCTTAGATCATTAGCCCATAGGGGAGTCAATCTTCCCAGGATGGATGCCACCTGAGATTTTGCCTTATGGCCCTGTATTAACCCTTTTTGTGTGAAATCGGTAATTTCCAAAAATGGACCATATTTTGGGGGTAGGTGGAATAAAAATGACCGTAACTTGGTAAAATAATGTTGTAGAGAAACAAACTAACCACCAAAATGAAACTTAATATTAATTAACGCAAGGGCTGGGGTTCATCTTTCACGGTTAGGGGTTTCTACATTAGCTAGTTCTTTAGACAGGGTGGTTGTGGGGTTTTGAACAGAAATATTGAGAGTGTAAATGAGAGGTTAAATGGAACAATTTTAGCGTCAGGCGAAAGCGATAAGGATATTCAGTCTCATGCTAAAAATGATGACTATATTGCAAATGATAGTAGTGATGGTGCAACGGAAGATGGAAATGTAGTTAGAAATAAAGGTAAATTAGGTATATAATAAGTAATAAGAAATAATAAGTTAGCTAAACACAATAGAAAATTAGTTGCAAATAAAAGTAATAGGTTGAGGGTATATTATACAAATTGTAGGAGTTTATGTAACAAAATGAACGAACTTAGAGCACTCGTTAGCACAGAAAATATAGACATAATAGCGCTAACTGAAACGTGGATTAATACAGAAACCAGGCATTTTTTAGCAGAATTTGATATACCAGGATATAGTTTGTTTAAATATGACCGAACAAGTAAGAGGGGTGGCGGTATAGCAGTGTTTGTCAGGAGTACATTAAAAAGCTGTATTAAATCAGGTATTAGACTAAATAACGATAATGAAAGTGTTTGGGTAGAGGTTAACGAAGGTAGTGAGACCATAGTTATTGGAGTTATGTATAGACCGCCAAATATGAGTAGAAATGACGGAACGTCATTATGGGAGGAAATTAAAATGGCATAAAGATTTAGCAATGTGTGCAGTATGGGGGATTTTAATTTTCCGAATATAGATTGGCAGCATCAAATAGGAGACTCTGATTCTGAGGAGTTTATAGAGGTAGTACAAGATAGTTTTTTATTTCAATTCATAGATACGCCGACTAGAGGTAATAATATTCTCGATTTAGTTTTCAGTAACAATGAACATATGATAAATAATGTAGAGATAGGGGACCACCTAGGAAATAGTGACCACAATTATGTGTATTTTAATATACAATGGAAAGGTAATACCAGAGAGAATACAACATTAATACCCGACTTCAGAAAAGCCAATTATGGTGGGTTAAGAAGAGCCCTATTAGCTGACCCTATGGTCAAAAAATTAAGTCGATCCAGGTGTCCAAATGAGTGTACCCCTTCTCAGGCACCTGTCATCTTAAGTCAGGAAGAGACGTCAACCTTGGTAGATACATACGATAATTTTATCGAGTCAGTATTCAATGCACAAAATAAATACATCCCCAAAAGAAAATTTAGATCAACACAGAACCAACCCAAATGGATGAATAATAGACTATTAGATCTTCTAGGACAAAAGAGAGGAATATATAGAAAAATTAGGAAAGGCGAAATTCACCTACTTGCTTACTATCAGAATCTATCAAGACAGGTAAAAAAGGATATTAGGAAAGAAAAACGAAATTATGAAATTAAGGTTGCCAATGACTCAAAAAATAATCCTAAAGCTTTTTACCAACTATATAAATCCAAGGTTAGAGATGTAATTGGTCCCCTTAAAACTTCGATAGGAGAAATGACAGAAAATTATTTAGAAATGTGCAGTACATTAAATAGTCAATTTCTTTCCGTTTTCACTAATGAAAATTTGGCACAGTTTCCAGAAGTCCGTAAGGTATATAGCGATAGTATAGAAAATAGGTTAAGTACGATTACTATAAGTAGAAATTATGTGCTTAAGGAAATTGACAGACTGAAACCTCATAAATCGCCTGGTCCTGATGAGGAATATGCTAGAGTATTAAAAGAATGTAGGGATGAGTTAAGTTACCCATTAACATTTTTATTTAACAAGTCATTGGAGACAGGTATAGTTCCAGAAGCTTGGAAGCTTGCAAATGTAGTTCCGATCTTCAAAAAAGGTGACAAATCACTAACATCCAATTACCGTCCCACTAGTCTTACATCAATCATAGGAAAGCTACTAGAGTCAATTATTGCTAGTAAAATTAGAAACCACTTAGATAAATTTAATTTAATAAATTCTTCTCAGCATGGATTCACTCAGGGACGTTCTTGCCTTACTAATTTGCTTAGTTTTTTCTCAGAGGTATATGAAGCAGTAGATAATGACAAGTCATATGATATAATATATTTAGATTTCAGTAAAGCTTTCGACAGAGTCCCCCATGAGAGATTGATGAGAAAGGTTGAGGCGCATGGAATAGGTGGGACGTTGTTGGGATGGATTAGGTCATGGCTAATTGGTAGGAAGCAGAGAGTCAGCATAAATGGTACGAAGTCAGAATGGGGAGCAGTCAAAAGTGGTGTCCCCCAGGGATCTGTATTAGGTCCTCTGTTGTTTGTTATATACATAAATGACCTTGATTTAGGTATAACTAGTAGGATAAGTAAATTTGCAGACGATACCAAAATGGGGAGAACAATTGATTCAGATAGAGATATAGAGTACCTCCAAAGGGATCTAGATACCTTACACGAATGGTCAGTAAATTGGCAGATGAAGTTTAACATTGACAAATGCAAGGTATTAAAGATAGGGAAGATGCATACAAATGTTAAATATAAACTAGCTAATATGGAATTAGAAAACTCGAAGGTGTGTTTGTTAGCAATGATTTGAAGCCTAGACAACAGTGTATAAGCGTTCGAAACAAGGCAAACAGGATTCTCGGGTTCATCTCTAGGAGTGTGAGTAACAGAACTGCTGATGTTATCTTAAAACTTTACTTGTCATTAGTGAGACCCCATATGGATTATGCTGTTCAATTTTGGTGTCCTTATTACAGAATGGACATAGATTCATTGGAGAGAGTACAACGTAGAATGACAAAAATTATCCATAATATTAGAAATCTTCCGTATAAAGATTGGTTGAAGAAATTAGGCTTACATTCGTTAGAGAGACGCAGAGTTAGAAAGGATATGATAGAGGTGTTCAAGTGGGTTAGTGGGATTAACAAAGGGGACATGACAAATGTACTAAAGCTCAGTGATAGCGAAAGAACTCGTACCAATGGTTTCAAATTAGATAAATTTCGTTTCAGAAAAGATATAGGCAAATATTGGTTTGGTAACAGTTGTAGATGGGTGGAATGGACTACCAAGTGCTATAGTGGGATTAAAAACGATAGGGAGCTTTAAGATAAAATTGGATAAGCATATGGACGAGAAGGGTTGGGTGTGAAGGGGGATCAGCAGGGTTGGGCCAATCAGCGCTCTGCAGACCCCGTAATCCTGCGTTAATCTCTAACCGTTTTTGGTAAGATGATCCTCAGGGTATTAGAGTGTTCAGCCTATAATTGGGCTTTGTAATTGGGGTTGTGTGGGACAGGGATCTGCCTTGCTTAGGCCAATCGGCTTTCTGCAGACTCCCATTTTCTTATGTTCTTATGTTAATATGTGCACTAACAAATTAATTTACCGAAAATTACAATATGCAACTCTCAAGGGAATGACGGGGGTCAGACCCTACTTTGACCCTTAACCTCCCCCAAATGTCCCTTTTTACCTAATGATGCCCCGCCCCCCCCCCCCCCCCCCCCAAATAAGAGAATTTGAAGAATGGGTATATCTAGCATATGGAATCTCTAGAAGACATATTTTGACTGTTTCAGCGTCCTGGGTGAATTAGGGGCGAAACGTTGGGGGGGTTGGGAGAAGGTGTATCCGGCCATTTTCTCACGAAAAGTACTGGCAAATTAGAGATCGTGGATACAGACTATGAACTGTTGAAGTCATTAACAGAACTTGACATTGACACACAGTTTATGAAGTCAATGTACGTACCAAGTAGGTACGAAAATTAGGAGTGAATTGCAGGGTGTAGTGTCAGTGACTGTGTCACATAATAGTTATGATGGCATTGACACTGCTCATGTTGAAAAAATGGTACCTCAAAACCTGTTCCTTCTTCTTAGTATGATAGTAGGTAACAATCAAAATTATGAATGCCGGGAAAAGATATTTAGTTTAGCACAAGTTGTAATCTATGCTGCTTCTGGTGGTAAAACACTTACACCAAAGCATGTAGGCCAAGCATCTGCTGTACACCACGCAACTAGAAGTAAATAATTAATCAAACTTCTTAATGCTGCTGGTCACTGTGCAAGCAATGAGACAGTTGAGAAAATGGACACCAGTATAGCAAAAATTGAGATTGAAAGATGGAATGCCAATGGTGGCATTGTTGTTCCATCCAACCTAGAATTTGGCAAATTCGCCCAGTTTGCAGGAGATAACATAAACATAACTGTAGAAAAAACTAGACGGAAAGGGCATGTTCAATGCTACACAGTATGCTGCCTTTCAATATGGTACACAAGAGCTAGAATAGCAGCACTGTCAATGGCCCAAGGTAAATGGGTACACAAAGATGCTTTGGTCCATCGTTGCCACCTGGGTTCCATGATATCTTATCTTCTGGTTACAAGCAAGAAGCGTCGTGCCCCAATCTTCCCTTTGTTTGACCCTGAATAGTTGTAATCCACAGATGAGTGCTTTGAGTAATCCAAGGCCAAATACCTAGCCGGGATTTTATGTCACAATAGCAAAACAGAAGACCAGCAGATCCCAAGCTGGACGGGCTTTAGCTATGTTGTCTCAACTTGTGAATCTGAAATTACTACTGTTGGCCATATGCCAATTATTCCAGCCCCAGCTGACAACATGGACACAGTTTACACAGTTCTAGCCAGAAGTAAAGCCATTTCAGAAAAGATTGGGCATACATATACAGTTATCACCTTTGATCAGGCATTGTATTGCAGGGCCAAGGAAGTTGTCCGGAGTAAAACAGAAGAATTTGATAATGTCATCATCAGGCTAGGGGTATTCAACTTCGCACATGCTAAATGGCCATGCATACAATAAGGAAATCCGTGCACAAACTAATATTTGAAGCACTTTGGAGAATACTCTGGCCAAAGTTTCAAGAATGGGCTGTGCAAAATGGAAAAGTACTAGATGAAAACCTATCTGTGCATGTCGAAGAGATTGTTAATAAATTCACTGGCAAGGATGAAGATATAATTGATTCTTTTTGTGGTCTGGTAAGAGTTCCATCAACTGTACTTGGGAATAACAATACGTTAATTCAACTTATACAGGATATTAAATTCAAAGAACTCAGGAGTAATAATTATGAATATAAATTCATGAAGCGGTTAAATAAATATATTTAAAATACAGAGAAAAAGGAAAACGTGTAGAGAGGGAGAGAAGGAGAAACAAACAAAACGAGGACGGGAAGAAGAAAGGAGACCAGAAGAGAAGGGAACAACGAGCGACAACAAGACCCCGCCCAAGACAGGAATGTCAAGGTCACTCACCTTGGCTGCGACCCTAAGGCCGTGAGGGAGACTTGCCCCATCACCCCAGGAAAGAAAATTCGCCTGGGGGTACCACCAGCCATGACAAGGAGAATTGGATTTTCTCAACCCTGTTAAAAACAATATTTATAAACAGGATATGTATAATATTAAGAAGGAGACGGCTCAAGCAGCTCTAGTAAGTTATCAGAGTATTGATATTACGAAGGTTATGATACCTATACCATTATGATGTTTTATTTATGTATGTATTTAATTATGTAAGAACCATGTCACACACACACACATTAACTTATCTATTTTATAATAAACACATATGTAGCCTACACGCCTTCTCTAATATTACCATTTCTCTATTAATTTCAAACAGACCCCATATACTTCTTTCATAAGTTGGAGCGGTTTGGGCCAACGAACTTTGCCTTTTTTCCAGATAAGCAAACTGACCACCAAATATGCCAACACAAAAGGTCACCAGATACAATCCCTAGTAACATTATAGAATTGTTCTTACGTAGGTTTTCTATATCAGAGATATCAGCCTTATTTGTATTAATTAACTCTAGCATGTTTAGAGATTATGATGCCCCATATTAATCGTTGTTGTTGTTGTTCCCTAAGCTGCCTGGCCAAACAGCCCCGAGTCCCTGACGAAGGCCATGGCCACGATTGGGCTTTCCCACAGAGCTCTAATTGAGTGTAGATTGTGTTGTTGGCATAAGTGGTTGTGTGAAATGCAGTCTTTTAGATGTGTTTAATGGCATGGGGTACTGTGTTACATACCGGGCAGGTGTCGACGACGGAGTCATCCAGTCTCTTCTGATAGCTCAGAAGAGCTGGATGGTGTCTGCATCTCAGCCTGGCCAGGTGGACTCTGTCCTCGCGAGGAAGGGATGATTCGGGAGGTCGTGCCTGCAGTTGCGTGTTGTCTATGAGTGAGTGGATGGATCGGCGAGAGATATGAGTATGGATGTGCTTCTGGAAGTTGGTTTGGGGTGGGCAGGGAGGGAGAGAAGATAGTATTTGTGTGTGATAACGTGTGCTGGGTGTTGTTATGATATTTCTTGGTGTCAGTGGGTGTGTTGCCATGTAGTGTAGTGGGTGGTTTTGGTTCGTAGAGGCTGCTGCCAGGAATTAAGTGCCTCTCATGTCCAGATGGTCTTTGACTTTGAGGATTGTGGTTTCTTGATGTAGGTGATCTGTGGGTGTAGTAGCTGTGCAGCCTGTAATGATTTTTAGGGCTTTGTTTTGAATAGTCTGTAAGGTCTTATAATGTGATTCAGCTAGGTTAGAAGCCCAGGCTGGGCTTGCGTATTCCATCACTGATCTTATGTATTGTTTATAAACTGTGGTGGTGGTTTCTTTGTCGTGTCCAAATTTTGTGTGAGCAAGTGACCTGAGGGCGTTAAGTCTGGGTGTCAGTTTCTTTTTCGTGTTTGTGGTGTGCTGTTTGAATGTCATATGAGTATTGTTACGGTTTGGGATTGAATCCATAACACTAAGGAGGTATCTCTAGAATTAAGGTTTACTTGTCCTTATACTATTAATTCTTAAAGTTAGTTATGAGGTATCAATGAAAGTATATAAATAAAGTAAAACTGATAAAAGTAATAATTCAAATATAAAATATCCCAAGTTCTTAATTTATAATTAGTAAACCCCACTCACTAATCAGTCACTGGTTTGTATGGTTTAGCCATAGTAAAGTAATTATGTTTTCAAATAAATTATGATATTCATGTTCCTATCAATTATTTATGAAGGGGGGTAGTTGTTTTAGTTTACGCAATAAAGATATAAATGGTAAAGTTCAGAGGCTCTGGTAAAATTATATGAACATTTATTTACACTATAAACACAAACAACAATTAATCTGAAGTAACATAATTTATATATGATCTGATATGTTAAGAGATCCAAAAATAGTTATTCAAAAATAGTTAATCAACATCTATAAATAATAGTTCTCAACAGAAATAGTGAGGACAAATAATTCCGACCAATCTTTACACTGTCGGAACACAAGACAAACCCAACCAACACACAATTCCTAATAGCCTAACTAAAGATGGCCAAAATATAAACAAAACTTAGCTGAGAAATACAGAGGTCATGGCGAAAACTATATATAAATCCAGGCAGCAGGTAGTGGTAGATCCTGTCTCGTCACACTGTAGGTAACAACTGCCTACTCTTCCAATATCCTGGTACCTCGTCACCCTGTAATGGTTAACAAATATACAAACACACACACTGGGCCGGCCCACAGTCATACAAGAAAGAAAGGAAACTCACACAACCAGAAAGGAAACGCCACGAACCTCAATGAACCACTAGGAACAAAACCATGAATGAGATAACAAAACTTACTGGTCCAGCTCTAATGGTCTCAACTAGGTTTCATGAATACAATATATACACTAAACAAACCAATGAACCCGAACACAATGAACATGGGTGGTATTCACAAATACAAATCTTTCCAGTAACATGTACAGTTGGACCCCAAAATACCAGTACATAATATTCCTCCCTCCCCTAAGAAGTGCGCATGGGGGTAATTAGAAACATCCGCCTGTGCTGACGTATTTGAGCTGTTTCCATCACTAACATATTCATTTTACCATAAATAGCATTAATACTTATCCATACGCGCCTATTATGGGTTGATTATAAAGGTATTAACCTGAAACAACAATAAAACGAGTGAAAACAGCGTTTGGATGGTCAAAATCGGAGATACAGGCCGCGAGTTATATAATGTATGGGTGAGGCAACCTGCTTTCCCGCCAATTTCCCCCAAGGCCACTGAGATACAGTCGATCGATACTCTCTTTCTCTCTCTTGCACTCGCTTGCTAACAGCGATGACAATGCCCTGCTTGCAACTCGCTAATGTTAGCACGAAAATATACCTCAGAATAAGGGAATAACAGGGAAAATAGGTGATAACTGAAGGAGGGGAGGAAAGTGGGGAAGGAGGGGAGACCCAGGGGGGAAAAAAAAAAAAAACAGAAAAAAAAAAAAAAAATCTATGTTTACATTTTTTTTTTTTTTCTCTGACTCTTAAGAGTCTTCCCGCAGTCCGCCGGGGGAACTCTTAAGAGTCTTCCGGCAGTTCCCGGGTTAAGAGATTTATTCAGGGAAAATAAATTTAGGTTAACCTTTATCACCTAAAAGATAAAGCAGAAACTTCTATACCCTAAATTATAAACACATAACTGAAACATACCACTAACCATAACTACTCCAAATTATACATGAGACAACTTATCTGCAATCACATTGTCTTTTCCCTTGATGTGACACATTTCTAAGTTATAGGACTGCAACATGAGAGCCCACCTCATCAATCGTTGATTATGATTCTTCATTTTATGTAAGAATTTCAAGGGGTTATGGTCAGTGTATACTTCTATGGCATATTTGGCATTATTCAAGTAAACATCAAACTTATTGAGAGCAAACACAAGAGCTAAACACTCCTTTTCAATAGTACTGTAATGTTGTTGATAAGTCTTTAATTTGTAAGAAGCATAAAATAAAGGATGCAGTACTCCAGATTCACTACATTGCAACAGAACGGCACCAATCCCTTTATCACTTGCGTCGACCTGGAGTGTAACAGGTTTATTGTAGTTGGGAGACTTCAAAATAGGAGCACTGATCAATGTAGCTTTAAGTTTGTTGAAGGACTCTACATTCACTTGTCCAGACAAATTTCTTTTTGGGACTTACAAGGTCAGTCAGGGGAGCAGACACGTCAGCAAAGTTGGGCACAAAGCGACGGTAATAACCAGCCATTCCGATGAAACGCATCACTGCCTTACGATCCCGGGGTTCAAGCAGTGACGAAATGGCTTCAACTTTGGCATTCGCAGGGCTTACTTCTCCCCCCCCCCCCCCCCCAACAAGATGTCCCAGAAACACCAGCTTGGCATGTCTGAACTCACATTTTGAGAGATTTACGGTAAGTTCAGCTGCTGCCAGCCGTTCGAACAGTAGTCGCAGTCGGGACAAATGCTCTTGCCATGTTCTACCGTAGATAACCAAGTCATCCAGATAAGAGTGTACACCTTCCAAACTCCCAGTCACATGGTGCATCAGTCGCTGGAATGTTGCAGGGGCATTTGTCATGCCGAGAGGTAGAACATTATACTGAAACAACCTGTGTGGAGTAACGAAGGCAGATATGTTTTTAGCCCGCTCAGACAGCCTTACTTGATAATATCCCGAGAGCAAGTCCAGTTTAGTAACAAATCTAGCCTCCGCAAGATGGTCAATGATGTCATCTATACGGGATAGGGGATTGCAATCTTGTCAGGTGAACTTATTCACCAGACGATAGTCAATGCACATTCGGAGTGTTCCATCTGGTTTAGGGACTAGGATAAATGGTGATGCCCACTCGCTGCAACTCTTCTCTGCCAGTCCGTTGTCCAGTAGGAACTCCACCTCCCGGCACATGATCTCCCCCTTCCAAGGACTGATATGGTAGGGGTGCTGCTTCACAGGTCGGGCACCATCCTGCAACACCACATCGTGTTCGACTAGTGGACATTGATGAGGCACATCATGGCACAGCTGAGGAAAATCAGAGAGCAGGCAACGCAGATCTCCACGTTGGGCATCCGTCAAGTGCTGTAATTTAACATGAATGTTAGCAAGAATGTCAGAGTTTTTCAATTTGCAATCCTTCATAGACCTCATCTCCATTATATCCCTATCATTCTGATTCTCCTTTCTAATGGCTACAACATTAACAGGATGGGCATGATAGAGTTTCAAGGAATTAATATTATGCATAACCCTTTTTCCTTTTCTCCGATCTGGTGTTGTAATGAGATAATTAACATCACCTAACTTCTCTTCAACAGAATATGGTCCAAAAAACTTACATTGTAAAGGATGTTTTGGGATAGGCAACAATGCTAGTACTAGATCACCAGGATTAAGTTCTCTGTCTACACTTTACAAATCATAATGGGATTTCATTTTTCTCTGAGCCTCATCCAAGTTATTTAAATCTACTTGCCATGCAGATTTGAGTCGCTCCCTGAATTTCTCAACATACACAAGTAAAGGTTTGTCATCCTGACTCCAACCATGTGTCTCATAACATGTGTAGTGGACCTCTCACTTCATGCCCAAACACGAGTTCACATGGTGCAAAGCCTAGAGACTCTTGAACAGTGGTCCTGATAGCCCACAGTACAAACTGAACTCCAGAGTCCCAGTCAGCATTATTATCTGCACAATACTTTGTAAGAGCTGACTTTAGAGTTTGATGAAAGCGTTCAAGTGCCCCCTGGGACTCTGGATGACCAGCAGAGGAGTGGAATTGTTTAATCCCCAGTTCATGCATAATCTGTAAAAAAAGTTTAGAGGTAAAGTTGCTACCTAAGTCCGACTGAATAGACTTTGGAACACCATAAAGGGTAAAAAACTTAGTGAGGGTTTCTACTATAGTCTTAGCTTTGATGTTTTTTCAAGGGAAATGCCTCAGGAAACCTAGTAGTGGAACACATGACTGTTAACAGATATTCATTGCCTTTACTGGTCTTGGGTAAAGGTCAATAATAATTCTAGTGAAAGGCTCTCCAGCAACTGGAATAGGTTTAAGAGGAGCTGGCTTGATAGGCCTATTTGGCTTTCCTGCTAATTGGCAACCGTGACAGGTTTTGCAATAGGATGCTACAGAAGGTCTTAATTTGGGCCAAAAGAAACATTGCAGAATTCTATATGAAGTCTTGTTAACCCCCAAGTGTCCACCACTAAGGTCATGCGCAATTTCGATAATCTGACTCCTGAACGGCAGTGGTACAACAATCTGGTGAATCTCCTGCCATGTATGATTACCTGGAGTATGTGGGTGTCTAAACTTCCTCACCAGAATACCATTTTTCATGTAAAAACACTGGGGAAAATCACTAACCTCAATCTCATGTACAGCTCTATCATACAGAGGGACTAATTCTGGGTCTCTTCTTTGGGCTTCTATCAAGGTCTCTACATCTGTGATAATGTTACTCACTTCTTTCAATCCTTTGTCATCAGTAAATAATTTATCCAAATTAAGGTTGTCATCATGGGTAGCATTGGCTTTCCCTTGGTCATGAAAAGGTTTGGAGTTATTACCGATTCCATTTTTTGACACATTACTCATACTCCTGGTAACTGCACAAACAGAGAACAAAGTGGGAAATTTCTCTTCTAAATCTTTAGTATTATTTACTTCTAAGGGCACAGTATTTACTACAGGATCTGGCACCACCTTCTCACCAGCCAAATCGTTACCCAACAGAAGATCAATTCCATCAATAGGCATAGTATCCTTCATTCTTTGGAAGCAAGAAGAGTATCAAAAACTTTAGAAAGACAAGAGATGAGAGCAATTGGACGATAGTTGGAGGGTTGAGAGCGGTCACCCTTCTTTGGGACAGGTTGAATGTGAGCAAACTTCTAGCATGAAGGGAAGACGTTAGAGGATAGACAGAGATGAAAGAGTTTGCCTAGGCAGGGAGTCAGCACGGAAGCACAGTTTTTGAGAACAACAGGAGGAACACCGTCCGGACCGTACGCCTTATTAGTGTTAAGCCCAGAGAGGGTAGAAAGTACATCTTTAGAAGAGATTAGGATATTAGGCATAAGTAATAGAGAGGAGGGAGGAATAGCACCGGAATCATCCAAGGTGGAGTTTCTAGCAAAAGTTTGAGCGAAGAGTTTAGCTTTGTCAGAGGAAGAAGTGATGGTTGTGCCATCAGAGTGGGAAAGGGGAGGGAAAGACGAGGAAGAGAAATTGTTGGAGAGGTTTTTGGCTAGATGCCAGAAAGCTTGGGAAGAGCTATAGTTGGATAGTTCAGTGCATTTATTATTGATGAAAGAGTGTTTGGCAAGTCGAAGAACAGATTTGGCTTGATTCCGGGCAGAAACATATGAAGAATGAGAGTCTTGAGTTTTAAGGCGTGGGTCCCGTTTGAATGCTTCCTCCTTATTGCGGACAGTAGTAGAACAGGCGTGAGTAAACCAAGATTTTTTAGCATTAGTCTGAGAGAAAGAGAATGGAGTGTATGCCTCCATGCCCGATAGGATTACCTCGGTAATGCGTTCAGCACTCTCCGAGGGTCCTCGGCCACGGAAGCAGAAATCATTCCATGGGAAATCAAAGAAGTACTGCCGAAGAGCCTCCCAGTCGGCAGCGCCAAAGTGCCACAAGCGCCGCCGGCTAGGAGGATCGGGTGGCTGTACTGGAGAGATAGGACAGGTGACAGAGATAAGTTTATGGTCGGAGGAGCCCAAAGGAGAGAAGAGATCGACAGTATAAGAAGAAGGGTTAGAAGTTAGAAACATGTAAAGAATGTTGGGCCGATCTCCGATGCGATCCGGGATACGGGTGGGTTGCTGAACTAACTGCTCTAGGTCATTTAGGATAGAAAAGACGTAGGCTTGTTCACCAGGTGGATCAGTAGTGTGAGAGGATAGCCATTGGCGGTGGTGAGCGTTGAAATCTCCTAAGATGGAGATTTCTGAGAAAGGAGAAATGGATATACTTTCGACCTACTCTATATTACTCCCTCAAACACGAGAACACGAGCATGGTGAATAGTATTATACATTTGAAAAGGAAATTAATTAGGCATTAGTAACCAATACCACAAACTAGCAACCGAATCCTGGTCACGGCACCATTTAATGTTACGGTTTGGGGTTGAATCCATAACACTAAGGACGTATCTCTAGAATTTAGGTTAACTTGTCCTTAAACTATTAATTCTTAAAGTTAGTTATGAGGTATCTATGAAAGTATATAAATAAAGTATAACTGATAAAAGTAATAATTCAAATATAAAATATCCCAAGTTCTTAATTTATAATTAGTAAACCCCACTCACTAATCAGTCACTGGTTTGTATGGTTAAGCCATAGTAAAGTAATTATGTTTTCAAATAAATTATGATATTCATATTCCTATCAATTATTTATGAAGGGGGGTAGTTGTTTTAGTTTTCGCAATAAAGATATAAATGGTAAAGTTCAAAGGCTCTGGTAAAATGATATGAACATTTATTTACACTATAAACACAAACAACAATTAATCTGAAGTAACATAATTTATATATGATCTGATATGTTAAGAGATCCAAAAATAGTTATTCAAAAATAGTTAATCAACATCTATAAATAATAGTTCTCAACAGAAATAGTGAGGACAAATAATTCCGACCAATCTTTACACTGTCGGAACACAAGACAAACCCAACCAACACACAATTCCTAATAGCCTAACTAAAGATGGCCAAAATATAAACAAAACTTAGCTGAGAAATACAGAGGTCATGGCGAAAACTATATATAAATCCAGGCAGCAGGTAGTGGTAGATCCTGTCTCGTCACACTGTAGGTAACAACTGCCTACTCTTCCAATATCCTGGTACCTCGTCACCCTGTAATGGTTAACAAATATACAAACACACACACTGGGCTGGCCCACAGTCATACAAGAAAGAAAGGAAACTCACACAACCAGAAAGGAAACGCCACGAACCTCAATGAACCACTAGGAACAAAACCATGAATGAGATAACAAAACTTACTGGTCCAGCTCTAATGGTCTCAACTAGGTTTCATGAATACAATATATACACTAAACAAACCAATTAACCCGAACACAATGAACATGGGTGGTATTCACAAATACAAATCTTTCCAGTAACATGTACAGTTGGACCCCAAAATACCAGTACATAATAGTATCATATGTTACTCCTAGGAATTTGGGTGAGTGTGTATGTGTTAGGGGTGTGTTGTTTTTGGTGAGTTGAGGGATGTATTCGTGTTCTGTCCAGCTTGTGAGCAGGGTTGTGGTGGATTTGGCTGGGGCAATATTAAGTCTGTTTGTAGTGCACCAGCCATGTAATGTATTAAGATAGGGTTGAAGGAGATCTGTTGCTGTTTTTGGGTCATAGTGTGTGCATGTGAGTGTTATGTCATCTGCATAGGAGGCTAAGTTTATTTGGGGTGTATTGGGTGTACAGTAGTTATATCGTGCATGTACAGATTGAAGAGTGCGGGCAATAGGACGGATCCCTGTGGGACTCCGTTTGGAAAGTTTCTGATGCTAAATGACTGACCGGCAAAAGATACGTGTGCACATCTGCCTGCTAGGAAGTTGGCCAGCCACCTTTTTGTGTTGTTGTGCATGTTTGTGTTGTAGATTTTGTTTGTTAGGTTGTGGCAGGGGATGGCATCGAAGGCTTTATTAATGTCGAGTGTGGCTAGTAGTGATCTGTGTGGTGGTCTAGCTGAGTTGATGCCGTCAAAAGCTCTTTGTGTAAGGTCTGGAGAAGAGTGTTTGTGGAGTGCAGTGGCCTGAAGCCATGTTGTGTTGGAGCTATAGGGTAGGTCGGGTGTAATTAGTTGTAATACAAGGTGTTCCATGACTTTGGAGGGGGTGCAAAGGAGTGTGATGGGGTGGTGTGAGGAGGGTAGCGTGGAGTCTTTGTTGGGTTTGGGGAATGTGATGATGATACCATGCTTCCAGATGTCTGGTATTGTGTTGTGTGAATAACTGTAGTTTGATATGTTAGTGAGTGGTTGTATGCCTTGTGGTCTGAGGTGTATGTTGCTTATGTTGTCTAGGCCACAGGCAGGTGATTGCTTGAGATTGTTGATGATGTGCTTTGTCTGGTGATTGGTGAAGGGTGTATAGTCAGGGTCTGTGGGGAATTGTCTCTTACGTCGGATGACACGTCGGTTGTCTTTGTGGGGTTTTAGGTGGCTGACATGTGAGAATTGATTGATGAGAGTGTTTGCTTGTTGTTTACATGAAGGAGTGGAAACTGTTGCTGTGATTGCAGCATGTGATTGTGTTGTGTTGCTGTTGGAAAGTGTGATGCTGCTTAGTGTTTTGGAGAGTTTTTTGGGGTTTGTTTTGTGATCAAGTGTTTGTAGGAAGTTATTCCAATTAAGTTTTTGTTGTTCTTATATTTTGTTGTTAGTCTGGGTGTTGAGTGCTTGGATTTGTTGTGTGATATCTTGTGTGTGGGGTGCTGGGGAGTGTTTCAGTATGTCGCGTTGTCTGATGCGGTTTTGAATTTCTGGTGTGAAGTTGGGGTTGTTTCTTTTTCTGTTACCTCTTGGAATGTGCGTCTTGTCAGCGTTTTGGATAGTTTTATTGAGTATGTGTACAGCATTGTTGATGTTAATGATGGGTGTACTGTTTAGAGTTGTGAAGTGTTGTTCTGTCTCATTTGTGAATGCTTCCCAATTAGCTCTTTTATAATTGGTGTAAGTGTGTTTGTAGTGGCTAGCTGGGGTGAGTCTGGTTTTGGTGGTGATAATGATCGGAAGGTGGTCAGAGCCTAAGGTTCTAACCACCCTCCAGGATGTTGTGGGGGCGAGTTCTGGGGAGCAGAAGGTGATGTCTGGAGATGATGGGTTATAGAGTGCTTGGTGGGGAATATGGGTATGTTGATGGATGTCGTTAGGGATGATGATGTTATCTGTTTGGTGCTGTAGTACCAGCCCTCTGTCTGTGTTTGGGGTTGTCGATAAACCAGGCCGACGTAGTAGTGATCTGTGTGGTGGTCTAGCTGAGTTAATGCCGTCAAAAGCTCTTTGTGTAAGGTCTGTGAGAAGAGTGTTTGTAGAGTGCAGTGGCCTGAAGCCATGTTGTGTTGGAGCTAGGGGTAGGCCGGGTATAATTAGTTGTAATACAAGGCGTTCCATGACTTTGGAGGGGGTGCAAAGGAGTGTGATGGGGTGGTGTGAGTAGGGTAGCATGGGATCTTTGTTGGGTTTGGGGAATGTGATGATGATACCATGCTTCCAGATGTCTGGTATTGTGTTGTGTGAATAACTGTAGTTTGATACGTTAGTGAGTGCTTGTATGCCTTGTGGTCCCAGGTGTCTGAGGTGTATGTTGCTTATGTTGTTTAGGCCACAGGTGGGTGAGTGCTTGAGATTGTTGATGATGTGCTGTAGACCCATTTGTCTGCAAACCTACCACTCCCTAACACAAGGGAAACTGGACATGTGACCAGTAGAACACACTATTGCCAATTCTGACTCCAACCTTCCGAGTCTTATAAACTATTATGAACATGTTTTGTATATATGTTAAGCTAGAAACTATCCAGGTTCACTCTATCTATCTATCTATCTATATGCTCAGGCCCAATCCACATTTTGGGGATAGCCGACTCAAGACAGAGCAAGAACAGGGAAAACACAAGAACAACATAAAACAAAAAATAAACACAGATAAAAAACACAAACTCACACACATCCAGGTCACCCAGGAGAAGACCCAGAGACCAGGGTTACCAAGGTCGCTCCAGCACTCCCCCGGCCCCTGACCACCCGGAGAGGTTCCGATCTTGGCAGGCAGACATACAGCGGAACCAAAGCCACAAGCCCTCCCACCACACTTCCAGGCACACCCTTCATATTAATCGTCCCCCGAGGCCAGGCGCCTGATGGACTATTATCTAGTCGAACTTGCGCCGACCCCTTACTCCAAATGACCACGTGTTCACTCAACTATTCACAAGCATTCTCCATTCACTCCTGTCCACCACCACTTCCCCTGCCTGATCTATAGTCATTCCTCTATCATCCAAAGCCTTTCTTACACAGTCTCTCCATCTCAATGGGGGTCTTCCTGCCCTTCTATCTCCCCTTGTACCTGACTCACATATTCTCTTTGTAAGCCTTTCATCTCCCATTCGTTCAACATGACCATACCAGCTCAGCACCCTTCTGTCCACTCTGGCTGACAAATGTTCCTGCTGCCCCACTCTCCTACGTATCTCTTCATTCCTCAATCTGTCTCTACGAGTAACTCCACACATACTCCTCAAGCAGCTCATCTCCATCACATCCAGCCCTCTTTTCTCCTTTTTCTTCAGAGCCCATGTCTCAGCCCCATACATCACTGTTGGCACAACAATTCCTTGATACAGTTCACTTTTTACTTTCACTCCGAGATTTCTCGTCTTCCACATACTTCCCATTGCTCCGAAAACCTTCCTTCCTTCACACACTCTCTGTTTTACCTCCACTTCCATACCTCCACTCCTGCTTATCGTTCCTCCTAGATATTTAAAACACTCTACTTGTTCCAATATTTCCCCATCCAGCCTCACATCTAGATTCACCCTATGCTCTCCCCTATTACACACCATTACTTTACTTTTATTGACGTTCACCTTCAGTTTCCTCCTTCCACAAACCACACCAAACTCTTTGACTACCCGCTACAGTTTCTCATCAGAATCCGCCACCAATGCTGTGTCATCAGCGAACAGCAACTGATTCAACTCCCAATCTCTACCATTCTTTCCTACTAAACCCAATCCTCTTCCCATAGTTCTCCTTTTCACCTCCCTCACCACACCATTCATAAACATATTAAACAGCCATGGTGACATTACACAACCCTGTCGCAAATCTACCTTTACCTCACTCTACTAAACTAAATCTAACATTGATAAATACTCTAAAGATTACTAGGAAGGCTACAAGCTTTGTTCAAAACTCTGTAGGCAAAGCAAGCATGCGAGGCTAGGACCCCCGCGACCCTACCATGACCCCCAAGAATACCAACTTAACCCTATTGCCACCCAGACTGTATTTTTATATAAAATGTATGTTCTCCATATCCAACACTTACAATAATAATTAGCAAATACTCCAGAAGTAAAAGCTAACCTTCTCATATATCTCTCTCCAACATTAGCAGTGCACAATTCTTATAGAAATAAATAATATCTTTATGAGGTGGGGCAACACCAAGTCCAACAACCCCGTTCCCCCTTTAAACTCATATGCTCAGGGATCACCTAGAAATCACCCTCGAAACTCTGTATTAAAACTCTAATATCATCGTACCCTTTGAGTTCTACCAATAACTATGACAGACAAGTAAGACTTTAAATTGCATAACACCTGCCCATTATATTGTTTCGAATGACTCTTCAAGGATAGTAGAGTATTGTCATACGATAATTAAGATTCACCTCCCCTAGGACAAGAAGGACTTCTTGTCTTACTAAATAGTGCAAACACAAGTCCTTACTACCCTTCGACAGAGAATGGGTAACCTCCAGTCCGGGTGCACAGTAGGCCAGGGAAGTTTGAAGGAAATTGAAGTGAATATAAGCTTTCTCCTGATCGGCACTCCGCTATGGAGAAATTTATTTTGACCCTTCATAAATAGTTATGGATAACGGCACCCCGAAGTCCTTAGACTATCTGTGAATATAAAAACCCTATTCTAGGACCTTCGTTACTTGTGGCAACCCAATCATTTAACGTAGAGACCTCTAATAGTTTTGTATCATAAGTAATAAAATCATAAAGTGGTATGTCCCCCTCCGCTTATATTTTAATATCTTTGATAGTGCAACAACAACTTATATATGCGTAACCTTATTATTTCTGGCACCCCAGGAATTAATATAGTTATATGTATTGGGTTATATTTCAGTATAGTTAAAACGTTGAAAGACCCAGGCACCCCTACCTTTCAACATTTTGCTATTAAGAAATTATACTAGCATTACTCACAGAGATCTAAGGTAGAAAGATCTTTTGTGTTAGAAGGGTTTAGCGAGACCCTCATGGCCACTCTGCATATATAAATCCTAGGCGCAAATTGTCTGTGGCACCACACCAGGATTTGTGACTAAAAGGTTAACACCGCCCCGAGTTCTTTGAACCTCTTAAAACGGTTAGAGACAGTCAAGAAGAGCCATACCTAAACTCTTCTTGCGTTAGTCCGATATTGTGTTAATCCGGCAACCCTGAGACACAATATTTAAAACCTTAATTCCAAGAGAACCTTAACAGAACTTCATCAACGGTTAATATAAAGGTGAAGACATTTAGTACCAAATGAGTTGATGCATCTCTTCAGCTCACTGTTAAGTGTCCATGTCTCACGTATTTGTTTGAAGTTATATGCCTAGAATACTTGCGTTAGTCCGATATGGTGACCAACTGTTTCATTACTAGTTACGGAACCATATTTAAGACCCCAAGCCCATTAACCCAACTGTAACTTCTTCACACGACCGACCAACCTGGACGGCCCACGGAGCATCAGAAGAAATCATCAACTAAGTGCACCTCTCTACCAAGAAAAGAAATAATATAGAAACTACCAAAATTCAGTATCAGTGACGAGATACAATGAAAGTTAGAGTTCAAAGTGACCGAAATTAACAGAGTTCGTAATACCTCGAAATACGTGAAAAGTTTGTAAATGTGTTCCACTAAGTTAATCTAAAGAAAAAGATTAATATTAAGACGCCCTAGAAATAACCCTCTTTAGCACGCCGTTCTAACTCCGTAAATAACCAATATACCCAAATAAGACGGATTTTAAGCATCCATCAACTCTGTCATATTTCCGCCAAGTGAGAAATTAACCTAGTCCGTCAAACTTAAACTTTGAGTTAAATAAACTAGGTGTTACAGTAATCCAGTAATTATAACAATACTAATAACCTACGTGTTCACCAATAAATACGTCTTGAATACTTATATTACGAAACTAGTGAATTTATACAAAATAAGAGGATTTCCACACCTTCAGGAACTCTGAAAAATAATCTCAGTCAGTGCCATAATATTTCAGAGTCCACAAACTTGAACTCAAACTGAAAAGGTTCATCAATGCTTAAGCTTCCATATTACGTGCCAAGAAATATAGGAACGTGTATCACGTCGTCCACTATTATCCACGAATAGAAGTTAAGTCAAGAGATATCGTGAATATAAATAGAACCTGAATTTAGTAACTTTATTATAAACTTTCGAGAAGAGAATAGTGCGTATGATTCTCAAGAAGAATATTACTTAGACAAGTTGAATTGAATATACCTGATCTCCATCTAGATCCACGATCGTGGTGGGAGAAATGGAAATAGAGTTGTGCCACTTATGATTTTCCATATTGAGTGTTTATGAATATATCTGTTTAACTAGTGATTAAGTGAATAAAGCTGTATTATAAATCATATTTCAATATTATATACAGTATATCCTCTATTGTGTTCTTTATATGTACATGCCTGAACTCAGATATCCCAGTCTCGAAAGAACTCACCTTAACCAATCGTTAAACCTGAATAAAATCAGGGCATAACAATATTAGTCATGTGTGCGTGACTGAAAATCCTCACCGAGAGTAAGTTACTGCGACAGGAATAAATAGAGTTTAGGACAACTCAAAATAATACACACAATGAATTCTACTTCATGAAGCGTGATAAATAACAATAGTCAAATTAAGAGACTGAATAGTAAAACACTCTGTGAACAACTTATATGGACTTACGTACCCAATAGGCAATAGATGATGTTACATAAAAACAAGATCTGAATAAGTGTTCACTAGTTTTACGTGTAATGGTGCATGTTTTTATTCCCGAATAAACATATGTATATCCCTCCATGTAGAATATTCGAAGTGATATATAAATATCGATTCCACAGATAGGGGTGTATTTGTTCTCTCTAAAACGAGCGACAGGTAACTAGGATAAGGAAAACATTGAAAATCTTCAGTATTACGTTAGTGTGAACCTCAACTTATCTAGTTAACCCTAGTTGAAATCATCTTTACTTTAACTAAACAAAGAGCATTTGAAGGAGTTGGAAGAAAGATAGGAGCCTGGTAGAGAATCTGGCGAGCACGTGGTCACAGCTGCAATTGTCCTTCCTTTCACTATAGGGCTCGTCGCTAGGTTCACACACAACAGGTGAGTCTTCTTTTTCTATCTTCTTGCTTCGGGGTTACTGGGCTACACTGGTTTACTCAAGTCAGATCAACTGGCAAAATCTGTACGGAAGTCTCTATCCGAATTAAAGTATCTAGCTACAGTATGCACGATTGCACGTCCTTCCTAAGAAGAGATACATATTTATCCCTAGTTTTGCCTACCTTCCCTTGGGCCCGGGCAGGTAGTAATCCTTTTTGGGATGGGGTTAAGGGGAGATTTCCACTTGAGGAATTTTTGTCTTGACTCCTTTCTCCCTCATGTTTAGCCCCATTGTTTTTCTAATTTTAAGACGTTTGCCCCATTATTTTGACGATTTTAAGAACTTTCAACCCATTTCTGTCAATTTTAAGACCTTTCGTGCCATTTAGGTGGCGATTTTATCCTGGCGAGCGATAGCGAGCCTGTAATTTAAGAGGAACCGGCTTTCAGCCGGGACATTTTTCTACCGAAAAATGTACAAATTTTTCTTGAAAGGGGCTCAAGGGGGTGTAATCTTAAGCTTGAAGGATATCTAGGGACCAAACTAAATATCTCCCCTTAAGGAGCTGCTCTCGGGGTACTACGGGCGTGGAGCTAAATTTTGTTTTATTTATCATGAGGTTATGAGTTGCAGTAAATATATGGGAAGGATATTGTCGTGACTGGGTGGACATTACAATTATGGGAAGGATATTGTCGTGACTGGGTGGACATTACACACTTGTCGTGACTGGGTGGACATTACACACTTGTTTCTATTTACTCGGGGTTTCGATATGGCTTGCTGTGGTGTGGACAAATAAATAACTGTTTGGGGCAGATATAGGAAATGTTTAGTTTGTATTATGGTGATTTGGAAAGAAGGTATGTAGGGGAATTTGGCTTGTTAGCTCGCTTGGTCAAAGTTGACTTGCTCATTATGGTACAAGTTGATGTGATGAATATTTGAGGGGGCTGGTGGGGAATTTCCATGAACAATTCCTCACTGTAGTCTAACTCTGGGTTGAGTAGGTCATGGCCGAAGGTTGGGGCTGCGTTTTCTACCGCGTTTGTCACTGTGTGTTGTTGAGGCTGGACCTGGGTGGTGGAGAGTTGTTTCGGCCGTGATTCACTCCGTATGCTAGCAATGCAGCATGATGCTATTGCGTTGCTATCTGAAGACGGGAGCAGGTGCTTGGCTGGTTTTGGCTTTTGATGATTCAGACCCGTTATCTCAACAAAGAATATGATAGAATATATTTAGATTTCAGTAAAGCATTTGATAAAGTCCTCCACAAGGAAAATAGAAGCTCATGGAATAGGGGGAACTCTATTAAGTTGGATTATGCCATAGTTAATTGGTAGGAAACAGAGAGTTAGCATAAATACAATCAGATTGGCATGTAGTTGTAGTTAGGAGTGGAGTCCCACAAGCACCTGTTTTAGGTCCTCTGCTGTTCATCATTTATATTAACGCATCTAGTGCAGCGCCCGTCACCTGAAGGGAGCAGATTTCCGCCTATTATGTGGCCTGGGAGCGAGGCAAGCTGTTGCAGGCAGCGCGGGAGGGCCTCATGCGGAGCCCACGAAGTCTTTGCGAGCACTGGTGTGCGAGATAGCCTTGTCTCACACCATTGCAGCGTTACACATAGCGAAAACCGCTCAAAACAGCATTGCAAGACAACTAGACGTTGTACAGAGATGATTCAGGTGTCTTTGGAAAGCTCTATTACTGTACGTTCAAGGATATATAATTGTATTACACTCTTGCTTATGCATGAAGATGAGTAGGGAATGAAGGTAAATTTAGGCGTTAAGGGTTATTGACCTTGAAGTAGGAAAAACTAGCAAACTCAGTAAATTTGCAGATGACACTAAAATAGGAAAAGTGATCAATTCTGATAATGATATTAAGGCTCTACAAAGAGATTTGGATACACAACACGAATTGGCAGTTTATTGACAGATGAGGGTCAATGTAGATAAATGCAGTGTAGTAAAATTTGGGAAATCAATAGCAAATGCAGGATATACACGTGGATATGAGTAACCCAGATAATGAAAAAGATTTGGGAGTCAACATCAACTGTGATCTGAAACCAAGAAATTAATCCATCAGCGTTCGAAATAAGGCAAATAGAGATCTTGAATTTATATCTACAAGTGTGAGTAACAGAACGGCAGACGTAATATTGAAACTTTATCTAGCTTTAGTGAGGCCACATATGGATTATGCTGTTCAATTTTGGTGGCCTTTTTATAGAATGGACAAACATTGGACATAGATTCCTTGGACAGAGTACAACAAAGAATGACAAAAATTATCCATAATTAAATTTAATATTTTTGTGATATGACCCAGCCAGTGCTCGAACCCAGGCCAGTAGTGCAGCACTCAACACTTTAACCACTAGGCCACCGTGGAGCTTAAAAGTAGTGGCTTCAAATGGAATCATACTCCATCCACCACTAACCTCCATATGAAGAAAGGATGAAATAATTTGGCTTACATTCAGTCAGCCGTGATTGAGTAAGATTAGGACACCCCGAGCTTCTGCCGCGGCCCCTTACCCAGAGACCAGACACATTTACTTGTTGTTTGGAGGCAGTGCTTTAGTGTTATAAAAGTGTTTTAGCTCGGTATTTTAGCTGTTAGTTGACTTGTTTTTGTTTTTTGTACTTAGTTTTTTGCTCCTCGCTAAGCTTTTGGGATTATGGCATATATGGCTTTCGAGTCCTTAACCCCTTCTATACCGGCAACGTCTTTTTAGTATTATTCTGACTATATTTAGACGATTTTGTGCAGTTTAAGACGGATCTGAGGCAGTAAAAATGGTTAAGTGAGATAGTTGGAAGCCTATTAAATATTGGAGGCCCATTTTAAACTGAATAAAACCATCTAACAGTAACCAGAATAAAGTAGAAAGACGTCGCCGGTACTGAAGGGGTTAACCGATCTGCATCAACTTATTCTCCAGGTAAGGGAGGAGATGGTTGTGGTGAAAGAAGAGGTCTTGGCTCTAAGGGAGGTTAATGTTAAACTTCAGAGGGAAGTTGACTTGCTTAAAGACGAAAGTCTAGCTTTCAATCTTAGCAAGTTAGCCAAGAGGAACTTAATAAGTCAAGTAAGAGAAAAATGGAGGAAGTTGAAGATAAACATTTGGCAGGTTGTTCAAAATATGGGTGGGAAAGTCTCACTGAAGAAGCAGGATAGTAGCATAGGTTGGAGGGTGACTAATTCATAGTGTGCACGGGATTAGTTCCAATTTCTCCACCAGATGGCGCGCGCATCAGTGGCCATCCTCCCGCGTAAATAAACAAGTTAATCTCTATGCGATTGAATCGGTTTCTACTTTATATGCTCGTAATGCCGTGTCTAACATGAACACTATGGAATTGAGTAAGCTAACCTATTGTGCATTTTTTGATAAAAGCACCAATTTTGGCACAGAGGTAGACCAATATATTATGAACAAATTTGGATGTGGAGCCATCGCCCAACTGCCCCCTGGCGGCCGTGGCGGCCATTTTCCAAAATGGCCGCCAGCAGACACCCAAAAGACAGACAGAAGTTAGATAAAGTATGCTGCTGAAGGTTTTAGTGAATGTTTATTGAATGTTTTGAATCAAGACATGCCAGATAGCTCTTAGTCACATTTTGGGAGATGCTGCCGATATTAATTAACATATTTAGGCTAATTGCAGATGAAATGGCGACAAGGAAACCCATGATCAGGCATCAAATGCTGACATTCCTTGTGAATAGGCTAGATTCATTTAAGTTGTGGAAATGTTATCTGACCTTCTTCCTCTGTCTGTCAATAGCTATTCATGGACACTGCCCACGCCAATTAACAAAATTATTAACACAATTATGCTAATTACATCGATAATACAACAACAATAACAGAACCAGATAGTGATAATTATGGTGGCTTGCTCTCATCAGATCAATCCTGGGCAAGTCAAATGTTATACTTCTGTGGTCAATGGACACTACTACATTTAATTATCATGTTAATTAACACATAATCTGCTAAATGCAATATGCAGATAAGTTCACTGTTTTACAATACCTGTGTACTGTCTGGAACAGTTCAGAATCTTCATCTTAAGTTTGCGAGTTCAGTTCTGAGAGCACTCCCCGTCGCAAGCACACAGTGGTGTGCATTCCAGACTGGCCTTCTTGCACTTGCACTTCTTGATGCAGCCCTTCTGGCATTTGCAGGAGACAAGCTCCCGGCAGACCTTGGATGCCTCGGGGAGCGTTGTCCAGAGAGGTTCGTACATGTCGCTGGTCTTGATCCAACCCCAGTCGGTTGGTGATGGCAATGTTGGTGCAGGAACCAGGGCCTGACCCCAGACATGTCCGCCCTGGTATATTGCTCGTCGGACGTGCTGCTTCAGGGCTGCACTTGTCGGTGGGATCAGCTGGACATTGCTCTTCTCTGCAAACAGTTTGCGGCGTGCCTTGTCGATATCGGTTGCGGTGCTTGTTCTGTCGTAAAGCAGGATGACGAACCTCTCGATGGTGTGCATGGCATCTTCATCAATATGATCCGGTGCAGTGGAGAGGTCAGTGAGTGTCTGGGTCAGCTGAGCTAGAGCTGTCCACACTGCCCATGCTGTCCTCTTGCCATGTCCGGCGAAGCAGGAGACCGTGTCGCAGCCCGTCAAAGCATGAAACATCGGTAGTGCCTGTGCTTCCTCAGGGCCCAGAGCCCGCGCCATCTCATGGGCTGCCAAGAACCGGAAAGTCTTGCCCGTGCCGAAGGACACCCACACTTCGGCTTCCTCCTCCAGGGTGCGTGCCAGAGCCACTGCCAGGACAACAACATCAGTGTCAACTGTGCGGATGAGGATCTTCTTGTGGCCATTGTGAGCAGCGTGGGCGGCATGCAACATTATGCGGCTGTCGGCTTCTTCGTGGTTGCAAGGAGGCAGGGCTGCAGTATCTAGGAGCGGTGGCTTGCTCAAGACATCATCTCCTTCAGTGATGACCAGCTCCTTGTCTGCAAGCTGGAATGAGTCGTGGAGGACGCCAGAGAGGAAGCTGAACAGCTCTGTCTTGTTCTCGTCGACTCTGAGAAAGCTGGCCCAGTTCCCGGGGATCGTTGCACCACCCACCACCCGTCTTCTCACCCCTTTTCCGCGCTTGGCTCTTGCTGTACCCTTCAACGAGTCTGTATTGTAGCGGTCCCACACCAGGTCCAGTCGTGTGGCTTGATGGAGTTTTGAGAGTATGTAGGGCATAAAGACCTGCTGTGCATACTCGTTGAAGCTTTTTGCTGTAGCTGGCTTCAGCATCTGGATGATGACCGCTCCATCTAGCACAATGCAGCTGGTTGGAGGAACCTCAGACTTGGGCTGACTGAGGTCTTCTAGACAAGCGAGAAGATCACTCTTGACACCCAGCCGGATGCCACCGCCATCTGATAGTGCAGGGGGGCAGGCTTGGTTTTCATGTTGGAAGAATTCCTCTAGATTCCCATCCCGGTTCTGGCACCCGATATACAGACAAGAGAACAGGTCCACGTCATTCTTCAGGGATTTCATCTGCTGCTTGCCCTTTCCTGGAGGTTTTGAAGCAGGATGACCGAAGATTTTCAGCTTGTTTCTGTGGATGGCATCTCCTATGGGTTTCGTTCTCTCCACCAGGCGTTCTCTGACGAAGTTGTCAAACTTTAGCTGACCCACTTCGTGTGCATGACAGAGGGCGTCTACAGCTCCAGGTGGCTCGATCTCCTTGGTGTCGAGTACCAGCCGATCTTGACTCTCCTCTTCAAATGGATTCCCGAAGTCTTCCATCACGTTGACCATCGACTGTACATCTTTCAGGAAAGCAGTCTGCACACTTGCTGACTGGTCATGGTGCCTTGTGTCTTGTGGTCTGTTCCCCGGGTCAGTTTCATCGTGGAACTGTTCGATGAGCGTAGCAACCTCTGGTCCTGCCACCATCCACCGTCGTAGAGCACTGGGGTTGTCAGTCAGGCCCACTGCACCTCTGTCTCCTTTGATGGCAGCATTGTTCTGCTCGTGGGCCTGATCGACGGGTATGGCGGAGAACGACCTGTTCGTCTTCTGGACGGTGAAGTTCCCAGCTCGGAATTCCTGGGCTATTTCAGGGTGTATCGTCGGCAGTTCCACCATGTCTCGCAGATGCACAGGAATCCAGCGCACGTAGTTGGTGTGATCCAGGGCATGGAATCACACTGGTAGTTCTCTCAGGGCATCTACGTACATCGCAAACGACGCTTGGCGCAGAGAGCGCACGTACACCAGGACCGTCACCTCCAGTTGCAGGACAGTTGCCCAGTAGTCGAACTGGGGGCAGGTCTCCGCTTTACTGGCAACAATCGTCGAACTCCAGCTGCTCGTTGCGTGCGTCACCCAGCTGGTCAATGTAGTGGTTGTAGGCGTGCTGCTGCAGGGTGAAGAGGGCTGCTGCTATCACTTGATGAGCCCTCCTGGTTCGACTGACAGGGGATGCCCGCAGGAAGGAGTCCGCTGTCCCGGCACTGGTGATCTCTGCCTGAACCAGTGCTTGCACTCATCCGCTCCTTTGCAGCCAGTCACCAAGGGTCTTCAGTGCTGCCATCTCGATATGAAGACCGCCGAAGAGGACGACAAACTTCTCTTCACCATACTCCTGTGGCCACTTCCACTGGATTTGCTTTGCCAAAGCAAACAGCGGCTGGTCGAATGTGACCACTGGAGTCTGGCCAGGGTTGAGATGTTCCACTGCAATCCCGACCACATCCATGGAGTGCTTGATCATAGCCACGGTGTGGGCGCTCTCCAGGAAGAGTGGGAGCAGTGCGGTGGGACAGATGGCCCGAGTGGCTGGCATGTCCTGCTGGCTTGCGTGGTATGCAGCCCATGAAGTGTTCTCCACTGGAGAAGTTTCTTGTAGGGCGACTTGGGTGTGTTTTAGCCAGAGATGCTCTCTTTCAGCATGTTGCTTGAGGCCGCTGTTGCTGCTCAGGGATGTCACGCTGGTAGCCGGCACGGGGGTGTTCTTGACGCTGCCGACGGATGGGACATCTGCATAGTAGTGCGGCAAACGGTCAACTGTTTTGAGGCCTCTTTCGTTTGGCCCTCCGAGGATGATGATGCTGCGGTCAATGCCGGCCCCAGGGACCGCAGGGTGTTGCATGAGGGAAATAGCAGTCCCATGGAATGACTGATTTGCTGTGGTGGAACTTAGGTTGTGGTCGATATTGTCTACCGCGGCAGTCGTGAAGACTCTGCCTCTCATCTTGGGAGGGCAGACTACTTGCTCCTGGTGGTAGAGGTGGCAGGCACTGTTCCCCATCTGTGTGGAAAGGGACAGGACCCGATCATAGGAGATAGAAATCCCCATGTGTGCCAGCCTGTCGACGAGCTCCCTCTTGCGCGTGTATGCATGTAGCATTAGGCCGATGTAGGCTGGAACTGGCGTCTCCTGCGTGGTGGCGTGCCTGACTGGGCGAGGCGTACTGCCTGTGGCGGCCCGTCGGTGCATAACGCTGTTGAACTTGAGGAGCTGGGCGATGCTGAGTTGTGTTGTGCTTTCACTCTGGTGCTTGATACTGGGACCTTCCAAGATCATAGTGACCAAGGCAAGCAGCATGGGTGGCACGGAGTCCTGTTGGCATCCTGCAGGAAACCCGTTGAACACCTTGGCATCTCCGATGATGTGGCATCTCACAATTTGGGCAGCACGCGCCAGGTGGACAGCATCAAGGTCTCTGTCCAGTTCACAAGCCTTTCCCAGGGCATCACCGAGGTCTTCATTGAATGCAAGCAGGACATCGCGCCCCTGGTGCTGTGCACACATGTTAGGAAAGTGAGCAAGCAGTCTCTGCTTAAGACGGGTAGTGTGCACCCTGCCCTCATGCTTGACTCCCAGCTGTTCCATCCTTGACGTGTATAACTGCGCCAGGTCAGCAACTTTGAAGACCGGAGACGTCTCGTCATCTATGTGAGCTTCTTCAATAAACACCACCAGCTCTGCGAAAGCAAGTCCTGCTATTGCGTGTTCATCGTCTGTACCTTTGCCCGCCATTTCCTTAATCTTCCGTGCGCAATTGTACAAGTGCATTAGGATATGTTCAATTGAGAGATGTTTGTCATGGTTGTGATGCTAATCTATGAATAATTCAATAAATCGATAATAAGATAAGATTCTAAAAACACATGGGCACCTCTCTTTGTTGTTAAGTGCTACCCTACATTAGCAACAACACGCAACATAATGTTTGCACAACATTGCAGATTCAAAACAATCATTTTTTCCTGCACATTTACTCAGTACATCTCATTCACCTAGGGATAATTCCTCGGCAGCCACATGGCGGCCATTTTGGAAAATGGCCGCCACGGCCGCCAGGGGGCAGTTGGGCGATGGCTCCACATCTAAATTTGTTCATAATATATTGGTCTACTTCTGTGCCAAAATTGGTGCTTTTATCAAAAAAGGCACAATAGGTTTGAATATCCTAGGTAAACCGCCCCACTATAGTGCTCTGAAGGAGGGGAGGATAGGGTAAAATAGAGGGACATTACGACAATGAAGATTTCTTGCTGCCTTGTGGTAAAAGCAGGGTGTTAGAAGAGTGAACAACACCAACTATATTTCCTTATATACTGGGCTAACTTAAATATTACCATCATTTACATGTTGATTGTATAATTTTACACCAGAGTATGTTGATATTTACACCAGAGTATGTTGATATTTATCCTGTCCGTATATTTTGTTAATGATTATTATGTGTTATAAGCCACCAACATTCCATTACTCACTTTCTTTCTGTAGTATACTGTATATTGTTTATATATATATATATATATATATATATATATATATATATATATATATATATATATATATAGAAAGAGAGAGAGAGAGAGAGAGAGAGAGAGAGGGGAGAGGAGAAAGGGGAGAAGAGAGAGAGAGAGAGGAAAGAGAAAGATCAATTAATGTCTTTAAGTTTTGGAAATTATAATTATGTACTATAACTGTCGCCTTGTTGCGACAGCAGAACGAAATGTTTGAGAACAGAATATTAAAGGCACATAACACAAGCTACCGGTACATACTTATAATTTCAGTGCATATAGACAGGTTTAGTGAATTAATATGATGAAATCTCCGATGTAAAAGACTATTGTATTACCCTCTACCCGCAAAAATCCCGCAACCACAAAACTACCCGAGTTGACAAAATACAACCGATCGAGTTTGTATTTTAATCAACACTTGACTTCAAACAATTTCAAAAGTTAAAACCTACCAAGTATCGCCTTATATATATATATATATATATATATATATATATATATATATATATATATATATATATATATATATATATATATATATATATATATATATATATGGGCTAGACTTAAAAATACTTAGTGTTATTGATTGATTTAACACAAGGTAGTGTTTGTGTGGGTGGATGGGTTTAGATAGAGGAGATTGTTCCTGTGTTTTCGACGATTCCATCCTTACACAAGCTATGTTTATATAGATCCTTTTGCACAAGATAGGTTTATGTCAATATATTTTACCTTCCACAATTAGGGAAAATATGATTCATCACGAAGTGTAGCCTACCTGTGGAGATGAAACGCACTTTTATATTAAAAACTGTATGAGATATACCGGTACCGGAAACGCACTTTTATATTATAAACTATATGAGATATACCGGTACCGGTATATCGTTTTGCTTCAACCGACAAACTTCATAATAAATCGTATATTCTCCTATTATGGAAGGTAACATATATTTATACAACAGACTTTGCTTAAACCTTCTCAAATAACCCGTTAGTTAAGACTAGTTAATTCTTAGGTAGGTTATCACCCCAAAGGTAGGTTATCAAATATCACCCCAACTGCATTTAAATACACTTCACGAGGTAGAGGGAAGTCTATATAACAATATTTCTATCAACAAAAAACAGTGTAGGCCTATCTATAATGGTTATCGTGTACAATTAATATTCGTAAATATTGCTGCTGCAAATTGTGATTTTTGTCACTTTACTTAAAGATATTTCCGAAACTTACTAAATAACTTATTTTTATGTTCATACTAAATCACAGCTATTTTTTCCGCTGAACATGATGGCAGTGTTTAGAATATGCTATCATCAATATTGTATTTTATAGAAATAAATCTATAACGATAGTTTTCGCTTTCATAGAATCCGTGCCGCACCAAAATATTCCCTCTCAGTTGGTTTTCACCCATAATAATTGCTTTTTTATATTTATGTTTTATGAACGGCAAGAGGAAAGTTATTATATAAGATTTCATCAACAAAAAACATAAAAATAATATGTGGAATTTTACCGTAGGTGAAGGTTACTGTTTATTCCGCCCGTACTTTCCCTCCCCATTTTCACCGATAAAATGTGGGACAATGAATATTCTGTATGTGAGCGATATATAGGAGTTTTCATTAGCTTTCTAATGGTACCTATATGACCATTGTACGATCAAAACTTCTATTTTTCCCGAATATTTTTTGTCCGTCACCGACTGGTAAATATTTTTGCTTCATTCATGGTCTATTTTCATATAATTTAACGATCGATACAGTTTTTAGATATTAATTTTGTATATCGGCAATAAATACAGATTGTTATTTTCAAAGAACCAGCTCTCTACGACTAAAACTTGATTTTATATAAATATTTTCATATGCCTATACCTTACAACGAAATAATTCGACCGTATCTTACCTTAAACTTGACCGTTGAACGTAATACCTTAACACCATAAGTATTGACGATATCTTCCTTACATCTTTGATTGCTAGACATCAATACAAAAGCACATTGTCTTGTCCTTGTGTGCTAAAAAAAGCCTGGTACATCACAAACTTGACCACTCTTTGTGTACAAGCGCGCGGCAGCCCCGCACCATATGGCCAGGCCCCGATTTGTTTATTATTGTCACGTGACCTGACGTCACGCGCACACTATGAATACATTCTCTCCTGTGCGAGACGAAAGTGAGGGGAATTCTAGTCAGGCTAAGGGACGGATAATCAAAGCACCTACCGCCGACGTATTGCCTGCCGTCAACACAGTACCTGCTGTCGACGCTTTACCTGCTGCCGGCGCAGTACCTGCCACCACCAGGGGTTTTCCACCTGCTGCTGCTGGATCCTCCCGAGGCAAAGATAGGTATATCTTTTCCATTGTTGGCGAATCCATGGTACGACGCCTAGGTAGGGCTACCTGCACGAAAATTAGGAAGGTTGTTTGTCTGCATGGCGCCGAGGTAGGGAGGGTATTAGAGAACATTGACCACATCATGGATGATAGTGGAAATAACCCCATTATCTGCCTTAGTGCAGGAGGTAATGATGTTGGCAAAGGTACGAGTGAGGAACTGCTCAGACAGCATCGGTAAGTGTTTAGATAAGGCTAGCAGGAAGGGAGGGATCCATGTAGTGCATAGCATCTTACCAAAAAGAGGAGTTAGCAAGGAATGGACGTCCAGGGCAATTGGTATAAATTGTCAGCTGTAGAAATATTGTAATGAGAAAGCAATACCATTTATAGACAACTGGAAACAATTCTATGGTAAAGATAATATTTATTAGTGGACCCTCCATCATTGACAATGCGCCTTACAACAGTTATGGCCAATCTTTGAACTCATGGCTCGCCGTTCAAACGACCCGCCTAGGAGAGTAAAATATCAAGATTGCCAAACCTTCGTGAGCGAACGCTCAATTAACACTCACGGACTCTTCCGTATAATGATGTGGGTACCACTACTGAAAAAACTAGTAAAAAATAAGGAAAATAATACAATAAAAATATTAAATGTGATCTAGCAGGTTGCGCTTCTCATGCGTCTGCTTTTATTCTGCGCGTCCCCCAGCTCTTATCTGGGCTGTTGTATCCTTCTTCTCCTAGGCGTCGTGGGTTACTGAGGTGTGCACAGCCTCGCTTTGTGAGTTTTTTGCTCATTTGTACATACTAGTGCTGAAGTTAGGGGAGTATTATAGATTAGCTAGACTGTGTACACCTTTTCCCACTCGCCCTAGGAGTTGTCCCGTGGGTGTTTGTCAAAACTTTTATCAGGATGACTTTGTTGTGATAAGGCGAGGCTTCCACGTGTTTTGTTTTTATATTTTCATTCCTCACTTCATTTACTATTTGTTAGTTAGACATGAGACTTCTTTTAGAGGATCCTGGGCCCAATTTTCAGCCACCCAATTGGGTGGGTTAAGCGGTTTCTTCTCTTCGTGGAGGAACTTGTGCGTTTCGAGTTGTCTCATGTGGTGAGTGGTTCGGCACTTGTTCATGACACTCTTCAGCCTACGTTTCTGTTCTTCGTGATGGGTGAAGTAGAGCCATCCTAGGCTATCATGTTTGTGTTATTGATGATTTATCTCCGACCACTTGCCCCTGTCTAGTTGGCCTCCTGTTCGATGGTGTTACGTGACTGAACGTGATGACTACAAGCTGTTCTCATAATACACTGGCAACGTCACACCGTAGTATACAAACTTGTACCATATTCATAATGACATACTACGATAAAAAGTCAGGTCACGAGACGCTACGAAATTTTAGCGGACCCCTTAAAATGTTGTAGCCTTCCACGAGATAACATGAGACACTCTGACATGTGACGAGATGTAAAAAAACGTATGGAGACTTCAACAAGAAACGCTTTTTGTGCCATGTCGTGGTCCAAGTCGTGAATGTGTGACGGGGCCTTAAGGTGAAGGAATTGAGAAGAACTGTAGATGAAAAGCGGGGAGCCAAAATGACAAGTAATATCAGGGAAAACAAAAATCGTTCAGAAAAGTTGCAAACAGTGTAAGGCAAAACGTGGAGGAAATGTCAGTTGTAGTAGTGTGATAAAATGTAGAGTTGTTACAAGAGATGGCTGATGTGCAGAAGAGAACAAATGAACGAGAGGGAAGATGGAAGGACAGTAATCAAGTGTTGGGTCAGAGAAGCACAAACTGAATAAACGTTGAAAACCACCGAAGGCCTCCAACCAATGTTCAAAACCACCCAACCATTATCTCTGTCTCTCTCTCTCTCTCTCTCTCTCTCTCTCTCTCTCTTTCTCTCTCTCTCTCTCTCTCTCTCTCAAGCAGAAGAAAAGAAATAGAATTAATCGAGAGATAATTAGCCTCACGTCGGATTCCCAACAGATGCAAAAAAAAAAAAAAAAATGGCTATATGAAGATTGTATATGTAGGCTACTGTATATACCCAGGCACATTCCCCATAGCTGGGGGTGGCCGACTCGAAACAGAGACCGAACAGAAACAACATTTAAAGTTCGAATTCTTAGAGTTTGGGACCAGTTTCGCGTTCCCTCGCCCATTCCTCTGTATCGTCTACTAGATGAAGTCTACAAGGGGAGGACTCCTAGCCTCCCGCTATATGAAGATACTGTCGTGAATCTTGGTATAGATACCGTAGTTTGAATTTCCCGGGTTCACGACAGCTGGTTCCTTTTTGTTTATACGCATTACTATATTTATATTTGTGGATAAATATTACTGTGGTTGCACCAATTATATCTTAGTTTATTTTCCCTCATTATTTAATCACGGGGGACGATATAAAACCCTTAAATATATTTTATATTGTCACGACAAAAGGGAATCTCAGACACACTTCACACAGACTTCACCCCGCCAAGACAGACGGACAGCTGCTGCCACATAACACCAAAACTTCCCCGATATTCGCCTCCCAACATGTCCATCACCTAACCTACACGCTTTGCATCACAGCTAAGTTCCTTTAATACTAGAAGTACTTCATTGATATTACTGGGACTACCACAGATAGCCTACATATACAATTTAACACGTAAGTCAACCGCCGACCGGTATCATTTTATAGCCTAGGCCAATTCATCTTCCCAGGTTTAGTTATTTAATTTATATCCGTTTCTCCTCTACCCCCTAGGAATAATAAACAAGATAGATACACAGGGAGTATTGCTCCTTATGCAGATTATCACAAGTTGCCTCCCCAGATGGGACTACATAAATGTCAACTCTCGTCAAGCCAGGAATCGTACCCGGTTCCTCTCGGTTGTGATTATAGAGTACTCTAGCCAATTCGCACAGGTGTATAAACATCCTACTATCATTATTATAGTAGTAGCAACAAAAAAGCTATTCCATCTTCGAACTTAAGGGGAGATTTCCACTTGAGGGATTTTTTTCTTGACCACTTTCACCCTCATGTGTAGCCCCATTGTTCTTTTTTAATTTTAAGACGTTTGCCCCATTAGTTTGGCGATTTTAAGAAATTTTGCCCCATTGCTGTCAATTTGAAGACCTTTCGTGCCATTTAGGTGTCTATGTTTTCCTGGCGAGCGAAAGCGACTCTGTACTTTAACCCTTGTCTAGCGGGGACTTTGGGCTTATTTGGGCATATTCAGGCCCTCCTCAATGATAAATCAAGTATCTGCATGAAAAGAAATGTATTCAGCAAAAAACTAGGCGCTAAAAGCTTCAAAATGAGACCAGAACGAGCGACGTAGCACTCGTGGTTCTCATACAGTTATACCAGTAACATGGGAGTTTAGCGTATAGCGGCATATTTTCCCCAGCTATGCTCACTACTGGCTACACTGCCGGCCTCTCGAGAACACAGGGAACATGAGTTAATGAGCGGCGGTAAGCCCTGGGAGTCGGCTGTCTGGCCCGCTGCGTTCCCGGCCATTTGCACTCGATTTTAACCCTTTAAAAGCCTTAATAATGCTCCTAACTTGCTGCAAATTGGAGGTGGACTTAAGTCCGCCCCCGATCTTTAAGGGTTAAGAGGACCGGCCTTCAGCTGGGACATTTTCTACCGAATAATGTACACATTTATCTTGAAAGGGGCTCAAGGGGGTGTAATTTTAAGTTTGATGGATGTCAAGGGAACAAACTGAAAAGCTCCCCTTAACACTCACCGCGTCCATAGCACGTCTTGTTGTCTTGTTCGCATTAAAACAAAACAATTCGCCTAACGCAACTGAAAATATACTATAAACTACATAAGCTTAATTACACCCATAAATCTTCTTACAGTCTAAATTAACTGAAATGACGGGGTTTGGCGAGAACGGGCTCCAGTTCATATGAGATCGCAAACATCAAAACAAGGAGGGAACGAAGGAAACCAAGTTTTCCTGAGCACCCCATGACCTCAGGAACTTCCCCGTTCTATGGGACACAGGATATCTAGGACAGGCACCACAGTTAAAGGAAAATCCTGATGTCCTATCAGGGCCGCGGTTTCAAAACACACCCGCCAATCACCAGCCCCCATTTGTTCCAACCCCAGATTTGCAGTATAACGAAGAAATGTTTATGCAAACGAAACACCAAAGGCCTGAATGCTACCGGAACAAATGGAACCAAGGAGACCTATAAATTATGATGGACCTGGAGAACCATCTAACCTAATTATAGAAGACAGCCTAGGCGAATTATTAACAAATTGGCCAAAGAGCTCCAATTATGAAGTAATCAGTATAATCATTATCGCATGTATACTAGGCCACGTAACGAACCCCTAGGTGTTCAATAAAATAGTCATTATATGTATGTACCTAATAATAAAATGTCCATGTATGCATTAGTTAAGTATTAATCATCACAACTTGATCACAACGTATTACAATATCCCTTTTACCTTGAAGTCCTATAAGCAAGAGACGAGAATTAAGCCAAACATAGTCTCAACGAAATATAGGAAAAGTATGCAAACAACCACTGGGGTAATGTCCTTAACTCTGAATAAGAATGGGATATCTAACAGCAGTGGAACAATTGTCTTGCCTTCCCCCCCTGCCCTGAGAGCTCGCCGAACCTGCTGTGTGCCTCCTGAAATCCTGATTGTGAGAAGCAGTTCATCCTGAAGTGCTGCCCTGTGGACCTACGTCTTCCTGAAGTGCTGCCCTGTGGACCTACTTTCAACATCGGCCAGACTTTCTCTCAGCCCTCTACCCTCCTTAATTACCCTAAGTGTTTCTGAGTATCTTACGTTGTGATTATTGATGTGAAGGTAAGGTTAAAGTATGTGAATATTACAGTGCTTAATTATCTAGAGATCTGTGTCCAAGATCCGTGTCCATTGCGTAAATGTTAATCCCTCAGAATTTGTAGTAACTGTTATATAGATCTGTGCCTAAGATCTAACTGTTCAACTTTGATAATTACTTCCTAGAACGTACTACGCAAACGTTACATACTTGTGTTCATAAAACGCACTTAGCTTAATACTCACAGACTTTCCTTGTATATGTCTAATTCTATTATGTGTGTTTCAAGTGGAAGTCGAAGTGTATAACGTGTAATTATTCCCTTCTTTAAATAAGAACCTGTGACCTAGAACCTATGCTCAATTTCATATTTTGTTTATCTCAGTCCCCCCTCGTTGTGAAGAATTGTTATCAATTACCATATATACTTTCTTCGCGAGATCCTAAATCCTCGCTCGTTTGTTTAAGCGTTATTCCCCTTATTGTATGAACTGTATTTATGAGCGAAACTTCCACCCCCAACGAGATCCCTCTCTTTCTACCACCTCCCTCCACATGTTACACGTCTCGTTAATCACAGTCTTCTAATATACAAATCACATTTCCTTACCCCCTGACATTCTTGAAATACCCACTAAGTATATTCAATTAGATACCAACCATGCAGACTATAATACGTTCGTTGTGTATGGGTACGAGGCGATCTCAAGACACCTTAGCTCCCAGTGCACAACGAACCGGATCATGATTATGTCCGCCTGTATTAAATTATGTATTATGTTGATTTATACCATTGCCTATTTTTGTAATAATTGTATTCAGCTAACTATGATCTCAATAATCATTGATGTAATGAAAATATGAATAGTCTCCTCATACGATTGCACTAGTTCTGTAGTGCTATTATTTACCTGTCAATTAATAATTCAGTCACTACAAGCTTGCTTGCTTGCTTTTTTTTTTTTTTTTTTTTTTTTTTTTTTTTTTAATGAAATACGTATATACAGACCATGTGACAATTAAATGAGGAAACTATAATAACGCATCTGAATAATGCCAACCTGACTTATAAACACAAATATGAATGTAACCAGACGACGATGCTGTTGTTTCAGTGGAATAATGGCTCTTTGAGCAGTATGTATCGCCTTACTAGTGGTTGTCCCCTCACAGGATGGGGAGCGCTGCTCAATAAACTCGCCCCTCGGGGCAAAATCAAATCAAATCAATGTATTTATGTTCACTTGATTATTGATGTAGATAATTTTGATTCTTATCGTCTAGGAATGGGGGAAAATAAAAAAAATTGTCTGCTATTTTTCCCGCCTTTGGTTCGCACCAAACCTAAATTTGTTGCCATCGAGTGAATTGAATTTTTTAAATCGCAGTCATCAAAATATCACTCGATTTCTATAGTCATGAATGTTACAGATATATCACTCTCAAATTCTATTCAGTACATTGTCCAATATACAAAGTATTTATGGTAAATAAAAACGATTCTATTAGACCTACACACACAATTGGTAATCGCCCTAAAAGTAGTCCTGTTAATATTTCAATAGATAAGTATCCATGTCCTAAAAATTATAATATGTATAAAAACTCGAGATGAACGTATAAAATAATCGACATTAGCCACTTTACTGGATATTAGATTATACAATTATAAACTACTTTCAGAACTGGCAAGCGCATCATAAATTGATGCCAGTGTTCGCTACCCATAATAGTCATTAAACGAAACATCTCAGACACTTAACATCTTCTCACCACTGACTTACTTTGTTAAATTTGACATTAGTTGTGCATCTGTGTGCACATTAGCAGTAATGGTGGTAGATATTTGATATTTGATATTTGATTAGTTAGTTAGGATAGTACTTCAGAGGCTATCAACACCACCACACTGTAAATCAAGAATATCGTTAGAAATGGAAACTCTAAAATCTACGCTTATGAACGAATCCTAACTAGCCCAATGGTGCGAACAAAAGACGTCTTTGGCAACACTGTGTACCAAGTGATATTGATCATTGATTTATTTATAATCATAGAGTAAATATTACATCTGAATTCCTCGATTCGATTTAATATTATTAACAATGCCCCAGAACGAGAAGCCCACCACAGAAGCCACGAACGAACACCACACAGAAACACCCAAAAGAAAGGTCCACAGAACGAAAGGACCAGCTGACCGAGCCAGCCAATTCAGACAGGCCCAAGCCCGCAGGGCTAAGCAGCTCCAGGCCGCACCTATATACCCCTTCTAAACTGACCATTTTTCCACACCTCACGTACACTACCCCCTCGTGTCCTACACTCCTAACTACAAAGATGATGAACAGGAATATACATTCATATTAAAAACACCCATGCCCTGTCCCTACGTTGAGCCAATGCCAACACATCAGACAGCCATAATTATATCTACGTATGTTCTTACATCCGAGAAGATGTTATATATCTTAGAAGTTAAAACACCCACGCCTGTCCCTAGACCTCGTATATCATTTCCCATGACGAGTATAGATATATGTAACCCGTGCTCAGTCGCCCCCTTGCATTGTTCCTCTAGTAACTAAGTGTCTCTATAATATTAACTGCCACCAGTATTGATACGACATAGCGGCACTGTCCTTGTGTCGTATTGTGCCAAGTACAGATCAACCAGGTTTCATCACCTTATTAGGACGACGACTATAATGTCGTCGTTCATCGATGTATGCAATCCTTAGTTAAGTATTAATATTAACATTCCCTAACATCTTGTTTTGCCAGACTAAGCTTTCTGAAGACCCATCGCCCCATAAATCTATGTATTCAATCCTTAGGTTAAGTATCTTTATCCGCCATTGTGTTCACCTTTTTCCATTTACTTTTCCACAATTGTCATACGTCTTCCACTTGCCTCCTTCGTATCCACAGTCCACACTACGCCAATTTGCTTCGTGTCATGCACCCCTTACCCCAACCAGAGATTGTATAGATAACCTTGTTACCAGTATCTGTCATAAGTACCTCGAAACAATAACTAAGTACCCCTACGAACTGCCGCTTTTTTTGGTATATATATTTCATAGAAAACGCAGTTCCCAGGGCCAACTAATAGTATCCATAACCCCTCGTCCTGACGAAGAATAATACACCATGTTTTTCCCCACTTTACCCACAGTCAAGCACACACCTACAGTTCACCTCCTTCTCCCCCCCAGCCCCACAGTCTACATAATTCTATCTTTTCCAGACTCGTATACCACCCAATAGTTGCATTCCCCGGTAGCATTTGGCTAACGTACTTTCACTGCCTTTTCAAACTCCAATATCAACTGCAGCCTAATGCCACCCCCACGCCCAGAGACCTTAGGGTCAAATTCCCCTATAGCCCCCCTGAACTCCTCCCCTCTCATTATAAGACCCCGCGCTTCTCTACTCTTGTCCGACCTAGCCTCTCTCTCATACCTCTTGAAGATCCTTGAATTGTCCGTTGCTAACGCTCTCCAACCTTTTATATATATACTCCTATCCAGCCTACCTTCACTTAGTAGGCCAGAACATTAGAACTTTACTAACCCCTTGAATGCCATCTATTCTCTTACAACCCATTCACAACCCTGCACCCAATGGTCGTCGGTGCGAGGCTAGCCGCCTCACCAGTAACTAACTTCTATTGCCATACTTCCAGATAAATGTGGCAGAGTTAGCAACCCAGTCTCCACCACATCAAGCAAACCATACAATTAACAACCAACCGAGTAAAACCAGCTAGCCAAGGCACCTTCGGTTTTGGTATTAAGGACACCCACATCTGTCTCATACACAGAGGGTTATTACAAACACTGGTGATATGGCAAGCCCCTAGCCACAGCCGCCGGACGACCATCACAGAGAGAGGGCGCCCAGCTACCACTTTTTACCCACCCGAGGAGGGAGACCCCCAGCCCCGCGGAGGTATACCTGACCCCCTGTTTTAACTTCTGAGTCATTGCCAGGTAGCACAGGAATTCTTCCTATCAATGAACTAACCATGCATGACTAACACCTTTACTAACCTCTATTAACTCACAATAAACCATTTACCTTTCTTGCATACTCTGATCACTAAATTAGCACCTCAGCTATACCATAGAATGAAGATTGAACAATCTAAGAGAGACGCTCCTATCACAGCTGTCCCCATCCTCCTCGCAAAGTAGATCCAGTCTCTCTCCCCTAAATACTTCCAGTATAGCCAAAATAGTATCTCTTACTAAGGCTCAGTTATATTAAAATATGAAGGCTTCCTATAGCCATGTGCCACAACAGTAATCACCATCTTACCTAGTCCCCATATCTATTGAGAGCTCAAATAAGTCCATAAGACTCGAGATCCCTATTGTCTACAGGGTCCAGAACCGAGCCTATAAACCTAGCTCCCGCCTCCAGTCAAATCAGTTGAAAGCTAGACACCAACCAGTGGTCACTACCCTGAAGTTAACCTCTAGCTCTGCCCTTGTGTTGTTCCGGAGTTGAGAGATTCCAGAGCCGGCAGACTCCGTGGCAGATTTTGATAGAAGGACCTGTCCACGTATTTGAGAACTTCACACATATGGACCCCCTGGACGGCCGCGGAACCAGTCGTTAGCCCCCAACATCATGGATGCAAGATAATCAGGACCAGACCCATCAGATACTACCCAAGATTCCCTTTATCAGTACTGCATTGTTACAGTGCTGTTTAGAGATTCACTTATTAATATTTCTACGAAGTGGCTATCTCTTTGCCCAGTATAATTCATATAACCATTCAATTAGGAAGTGCTAAGCGTATCAGTGTTCATTAATTAACAGGCGATATTAACTCTCGTAATCAACCATATACCCAGATATTATTACATAGAAGTGAAACCCTAGTGATATCTGAAGGTTCGCCCACTGATTTGCGTTCTATGTATTTCTGAGACAAGAATATAAAACTTAGATCAGTACCCCCTGAGGTTACTAGAATTCCCGTGCTCTAAAATACGCGTGTCTAATCTAGTCTGTGAACTACTGCTTGTGCACCAGAGCTACCAGTAATAAACCTAACAGTGAATATGATTCTATAAGTAACATTGATGGTCTTCGGTATATAAACCTGTTGAATTAAAGCTAGTGATCAGAAGATTAATACCTGAACGTTGGAAGTGGGAGACTAGGCTCCATCCAGATCCACTTATGCTAGTGTTGTTCAATTCTATTATATTGTCTTGCACGAGTATTCTGCAGTGGTATATCAATAAATGTGATCGTGTAACTTGTTACCATGTGTTTCTTTGTGTTCTCTATTCCTCATATCTTGTATTGTGCATGCAGCCTTATATACCCAGTCATTTAGAACTCACATTACCCAAGTTAATCCTGTAGAAAAACAGGGCATAACATTGGCGGCAGCGGTGGTTCTTGATTCGGATAAAAGGTTGCATTACACTGCAAGTTTGGAACAGTAGAAGCATGGCAACATCGCAAAATTGGTAGCCACTCACACACATTCCCAAGTATGAAGTAAACACGTATGATATTGCCACTTACTTAGACATAATAAAACCAGTGTTAGATGTGGCACTTCAAAATGACCGCGAAAAAAATCGCCGTTCCATTATTGCACATTATGCAGTTGGGAAAAGCCGTTTCCCAAATTGCTAAACAGGTAACGCCAGAGAGTACCTGGAACCAGTTTCGATCCCTCGTGATCCGGACCTTAGGGCCACTTTTGGGTTCCCTCGTCGCCCCCAAAATAATAAAAATCGACGAGATCAAGTATGAAGGGGATATAAATGTGACCCTTATACAACTCTACAGATACGTGAGGACCACGTATAGCTCTGAAGATGACGAGCAACAAAATGAACTCTTATTCACCGCATTATTAAACTTCCTCCCACCCCACATCACCGCCCATCTCGACCCGTGTGGCTCATTCGAAGAACATATGCTCTCCATCAGAGAAGAATGCTTACTCAGTTCGATGAATTCCCCCACCAACCCTCCGCAGTCCCTCCAACAAGCCCCGTTTTCTAGCTATGCCTACCTATGTACCAAAAAATGTTTTCCCCATGCCCCCAGAAATGTTCAGCTATTCCACAAACAACAAAATTCCCCTTGTGACAGTTTTCCGTCAGTAGCTCCCTTCCACCCCCACACAATTCACACCCCTAGAACACTTCAAACCCCCACACTTGACTCGCCCTCTCATGTCAAACAAACTCACCAGTCCCAGATAACCTCTAACCAGACCGAGACTGCCACCAAGAAAATTCCCCAAACTCGTCCTGTTAACAACCCCAAATCAGTACATCACTCCTCCCTCAATAACCCATGTCCTATGCCTAACTCTGCCCCCACTAATCCTCCCCAGTCCCACATAACCTTTAACCAGACCGAGACTGACACCAAGAAAATTCCCCAAATTCGTCCTGTTAACAACCCCAAATCAATACATCAGTCCTCTACCAATAACCCCTGTTCTACACCTAACTCTTCCCCCACCAACCCTCCGCAGTCCCCCAAGCAAATCCCGTTTTCTAACTCGCTCACCTCTCACCACCCTGACCCTCCCACACGCACCGTTAATCCTCCCCTCACGCGTGACGACCTAGGGACCCAACCATGTTCCCCCCCCCTTCCCCCAGAAATGCTCAGCTATTCCCCCACCAACAAAATTTCCCTAGTGACAGTTTTCCGTCAGTAGCTCCCTTCCACCCCCCCACAATTCACACCCCTAATAAACTTCAAAACCCACACTTGACTCACCCCCTCATGACAGACAAACCCACCAATCCCATATAACCTCTAAACAATCCGTCACTGCCACCGACACACCCCACCACTCTGATCCTCCCACACGCGCCGTTAATCCCCCCCTCACGCGTGACCCCCACCAAAGTGATTTCCCCCCCCTCATGCATACCGAACACCTGCTCACCAGTCGGTCCCCCACCATCATGAGCCCAGCTAAACTTTCAACCTCCACCAATTCCCACCCTGCCAGCCTAACCTCTCACGACCACATTCAGAACGAACAATCACCCCCGTACATAAACCCTACCTCCTCTTTCCCCCCTATCTTACCCCCCTCTTCACCGTTACCCCACCCGCCCAAAATTCCACGCCCAAAGATCCCGCTCGACAAAATACCACTCCCATCCCAATCCAACCACAAAACTTTTTCCACCGTGGCTAAACCCCAAAATACTCTCTCTCTCACCCCAAACAACATAATCAACCTCTCAACTTCAACCACTCCTCGAAATCCCATCCATGTCTCTCCCGAAAATAAAATCAGTCCAAATTCAACCCCTCTCAAACCACAACCCTGCCTGCCAAGCCCCCCCCCCCCCACCATCTCCCTATCAAATCCCCACACCCCAAACCTCCAGATCATAGTAAACTCTCAACCTCCAGCCTTACTCACCCTTCCCCAAACCCCACTCACGACCACAACTCTCTACACAATTCAACGCCTCCCCAGCACCAACCTCTTCCGCAACAACAACCCCGACTCGACCTAAACCCCCCCTATCACTACCCCCGACCGAGACTATTTAAACCTCCCTCCAAAACTGGCCCCGGGCCAGCTCTCACCCAGACCCACATTCCGAACACCAAACCTGACGGTATATCCACCCCGCCCTTCCAAAGTGAAAGTGAAACCCCAAGGTCAAAGCCACAACCACCACAACCACCCCATCGTTGGGGATTCCATCCTACGAGGACAGGTCGAAGAGTTCTGCGACAGAGTCCCAAATCAACGAAAAAGATTTTGCATCCCAGGAGCTGGACTGGACGACATTGTGGAAGCCTTCGAAGATACCACAAAGGATGCAAATGAAAATACCCTTTTTGTCATCCATGCTGGTTCAAATGACGTCATGCGCACCAGATCCGAAGAGTTGATGGAGAAATATCGCAAGATGATCCAGCACTACAAAAACAAGTCAAGGAATATCATCATCTCAGGCATTCTCCCCAAGATCGACACACCTGACAAATTCTACGACAAGGCCTTCAGCACAAATAGCCGACTAAAACATTTGTGTCTGAGGGAAGAAGTTGAATTCATCAACCTCTGGGACAACTTCTACAACCAGCCTACTCTGTTCCGCAAGGATGGCACTCATCTAAACCCTGTGGGTTCAGCACGCATGGGTCGTCTCCTACACGAAGCAGTCCGCAGCCATGGATCAAAAAACGCCATCCGAGAAGAAGCAGCAGTGACATAAATCATCCAACGCCAAGAAAAAAACAGAGGCAACCGAGGACCACCAGCGATAAGGACCGGAGACAGCGAGGACCGAGGACAGCCATGAACATAAATGTAGATCCGACAAGAACCAAAAATATTATTAAAGCGCGTTCCGTGAGTTCTAAAATAACAAATTTAAAAGTTTTCTATGCAAACGCTCGTAGCATACGCAATAAATTTTCAGATTTAGAGGAGCTAGTGTTTACAGAAAATTATGATGTGATTGGCATAACAGAATCTTGGCTCAATACAGAAGATAGAGACTTTTTAGCAGAGTATTCACTTCCCGGTTATGTAATGTTTGAGAAAAGCCGAATAAATCGAAATGGAGGTGGCGTTTTACTTTATATCAAAGAAAGTCTTAACCCTACCCTCTTGTCAAAACCTCAAATTGTGAACGTCGACGCATCTTTTGTGCTAATAAAGAATAATAAAGGTACCAAAATAATACTTGCATTAATATACAGACCTCCAGCTCAATCAGTGCAAACTGACCGAGAAATTTACGAACAAATTGCAGATGTAAGTAACTCACAAGATACCGTAATTTTTGGTGACTTTAATTTACCTGTGACCAAGTGGGGCGATACTCTTACTTCACACTCCGGACATGACTTGTATACGAACTTGCAAGAGAGTTCGCTTTATCAATTTGTTGGGACGCCGACCCGTGGTAATAACGTTCTTGACATTGTACTTGCAACAAAAGAAGAATTAATAGAGAATTTGAATGTTGGTGATGAATTCAGTAACAGCGACCATCATACAATAACTTTCACTTTAAAGTTTATAGTAACGAACCAAATAGTAGCATCGAAAAAGTCCCAAATTTCAAGAAAGCAAACTTCCATAAACTTAGAGCTATGTTTAAAGAAACTGACTGGAGCTTTTTAATTCACAATAACGACATAAATACATCTTGGAAGTTATTCGAAGCCACTTACCTAAAAGCAGTGCAAGACTGCATACCATCGAAAACTCGGCGTCCAGGCCATAATAATAAGCCCAAATGGTGGAATAAAGATATTTCAAACTGCCTGCTTGCTAAAAAATTTGCTAATGATAGATTAAAATCCTCACAAAATGACGAAGAACGGCTGAAATTTGTAGAGCTACGACGCAAAGCCAAAAAGTTAATTAAGCAAAGTAAAAAGACCTTAGAGTTACATATTGCGAATCAAAGTAAAACAAACCCGAAAGAATTCTATAGTTATATCCGAAAGAAAAAAGTAGTTACTTCAACTGTTGGACCGTTAGTCGATGAAAATGGAGAATACACCAAAGACGAAGAACAAATGAGTAATGCCCTCAATACCTTCTTTGCATCAGTTTTTACAACAGAAGACCTCAGTGATATCCCTACACCATCGCCGATTCAGATTGATAATTCAGATGTTTTAAGCAATATCACCGTTACAGAGAGAGAAGTATTGAATTGTTTAGATAAACTCAAGGTAAATAAAACGCCTGGACCTGATACAATCTCGCCTAGAGTTCTAAAGGAAGCTAAGGATGAGCTCTCTAAACCACTGACATTACTATTCAATAAATCCTTGCAGTCTGGAACTATGCCCGATCAGTGGAAGCTAGCCAACGTAACACCGATATTCAAAAAAGGCAGCAAATCCCTATCCAGTAACTATCGTCCAATTAGCTTAACCTCAGTTGTATGTAAAATGCTAGAAGCGGTCATACGAGACAGACTCGTAAATCACTTAGAGGAAAAATACCATACTTAAAGATACTCAACACGGCTTTCGTAAAAAACGTTCCTGTTTAACAAACCTCTTAGACTTCTTCCACGATATCCTCAACCTCTACGATGAGAGTAAAGCTGTAGATATTATATACCTTGATTTTCAAAAGGCCTTTTACAAAGTTCCCCACAAACGTTTACTGCTAAAACTAAAAGCGCATGGAATACAAGACGGTGTGTTGAAATGGATAGAAAATTGGCTCAGCGACAGAAAGCAAAGAGTAGTCATAAACGGTAAGGCATCAAAATGGACCAATGTAAGTAGCGGGGTACCCCAGGGATCGGTACTAGGACCAATTCTCTTTCTAATTTACATCAACGACATAGATGAGGGTCTCACCTGTACAATCTCAAAATTTGCTGACGATACAAAAATTGCAAATAGCGTACTCTCAAAAGAACAAGTTGACGATATGCAACACAATCTAGATAAATTGTCATGTTGGGCCCAAATTTGGCAAATGAGTTTCAATGCGGATAAATGTAAAGTACTACATATCGGATACCTAAATGAGAAAGCAAACTATTCGATGAATGGCACTCAGCTTAAGAATGTAAACAGAGAAACCGATCTGGGAGTAACAATATCGAGTAACCTAAAACCGAGTCAACAATGTTCAGAAGTTGTTAAGAAGGCAAACAAAATAATTGGCTTTATAGGCAGGTCATTTGAGCATAAATCCAAAGAAGTTATCCTAACCCTTTACAATTCCTTAGTCCGCCCTCTTCTGGAATACTGCGTTCAATCCTGGTGCCCTTATTACCAAAAAGATATAAACAAGCTAGAACGAGTTCAACGTAGGGTTACCAAAATGATACCTAGCCTAAAGAACAAACCATACGAAGAGCGTCTTAGAGAATTAAATCTATTTCCTTTAACCCAGCGCAGATTAAGAGGCGACTTAATTCAAGTGTTCAAAATCATCAAAGGCATCGACAATATGAACTGTAGTAAGTACTTCACTATCGACCAATCTAATTACACGCGGGGAAACGGTTGCAAAATTATTGGTAAATCTTTTAACTCGCACGAATCTAAGAATTTCTTCTTCAATCGAGTTGTCAACTTGTGGAATGGGCTTCCTCGAAACGTTATAGACTGCATCACCGTTGATTCATTTAAACTCCGCCTAGACAAATATCTCGCATCAAACCCGCGACTGACTGCGTTTGTAAATGAATAACTTTATTTTATCCCCCCCTCAGTTACTAACCCATCTGTCCCCTACTAACTTCCTAATCCTGCCACGGACATTAGTTCCAGGGCAGTAATTCCCTTTCCAATGTTCCCTTACCCACTCTAAACCACTGTTTGGACACTTGATCTTCAGTGTTTTGGAGGACAAGCAACCTAGAAGGGTCACTGGATCTGTTGTTGCTTGATTTCCTTTGTACTCCTTTGTACTTTGTACTCCTATTACCAGACCGTCACCCAGACTAACGGCGACCCTAAATAACCCCCCCTGATGATGATGAGGATATTATTGTACTTAATTTTTGTTTTGTTTTGATTGTTTTCAATTCCTAAGCGATTGGGCATGATTCTATAAATTTACATGTTGTCCATATACTGTATATTATATTTTTCTTCCCTTAGTCATACTAATTTTCTTGTTAACCTACACTTTTCTGACTATCTTTTAAATTTGTTTTATACATTGTTAAACACTTTACCTTAACATGTAAAACGTTCTTCCCCTCAATATAAAACATCGTCGAGCGACTCAAGTCCCACGACAAACATCTACCTTCCCACCAGGACCGCCAGAGGTAGAATAATCAACAGACCCATCAGATTTAAAGACAGTTATACAAAAATAACACCCCGTTCTGACACTAAAGACCCAAGCCACACAACACACACCCCCTCCTTCCCACACACCTCACTCCAACCCCCACGGGGGAAAACTACAAACCATTCATACGAAAGGTTAAAGTAAAAAAACCCACTGGACACTTACGTCTACAACGCCCACCTCAAACCTGGGCAACCGCCCGTCACAACACAGATGACACATTCTTACAGGTATACATTGACCTACAAAAGAAACCTGACCGTCGCTCTCTTGCTTGGTGGAACCTTCTAAATACCCTCAAAATGACCCACCATGACTATGCTTCTTTTTACTTCACCCTTGAGGCTCGAGGACGAGCCTATAATGAAGGAGAGGGAAGTAAAATGCCCCAGAACGAGAAGCCCACCACAGAAGCCACGAACGAACACCACACAGAAACACCCAAAAGAAAGGTCCACAGAACGAAAGGACCAGCTGACCGAGCCAGCCAATTCAGACAGGCCCAAGCCCGCAGGGCTAAGCAGCTCCAGGCCGCACCTATATACCCCTTCTAAACTGACCATTTTTCCACACCTCACGTACACTACCCCCTCGTGTCCTACACTCCTAACTACAAAGATGATGAACAGGAATATACATTCATATTAAAAACACCCATGCCCTGTCCCTACGTTGAGCCAATGCCGACACATCAAACAGCCATAATTATATCTATGTATGTTCTTACATCCGAGAAGTAGATGTTATATATCTTAGAAGTTAAAACACCCACGCCTGTCCCTAGACCTCGTATATAATTTCCCATGACGAGTAGATATATGTAACCCGTGCTCAGTCGCCCCCTTGCATTGTTCCTCTAGTAACTAAGTGTCTCTATAATATTAACTGCCACCAGTATTGATACGACATAGCGGCACTGTCCTTGTGTCGTATTGTGCCAAGTACAGATCAACCAGGTTTCATCACCTTATTAGGATGACGACTATAATGTCGTCGTTCATCGATGTATGCAATCCTTAGTTAAGTATTAATATTAACATTCCCTAACATCTTGTCTTGCCAGACTAAGCTTTCTGAAGACCCATCGCCCCATAAATCTATGTATTCAATCCTTAGGTTAAGTATCTTTATCCGCCATTGTGTTCACCTTTTTCCATTTACTTTTCCACAATTGTCATACGTCTTCCACTTGCCTCCTTCGTATCCACAGTCCACACTACGCCAATTTGCTTCGTGTCATGCACCCCTTACCCCAACCAGAGAATGTATAAGATAACCTTGTTACCAGTATCTATCATAAGTACCTCGAAACAATAACTAAGTACCCCTACGAACTGCCGCTTATTTTGGTATATATATTTCATAGAAAATGCAGTTCCCAGGGCAAACTAATAGTATCCATAGCCCCTCGTCCTGACGAAGAATAATACACCATGTTTTTCCCCACTTTACCCACAGTCAAGCACACACCTACAGTTCACCTCCTTCTCCCGCCCAGCCCTACAGTCTACATAATTCTATCTTTTCCAGACTCATATACCACCCCATAGTTGCATTCCCCGGTAGCATTTGGCTAACGTACTTTCACTGCCTTTTCAAACTCCAATATCAACTGCAGCCTAATGCCACCCCCACGCCCAGAGACCTTAGGGTCAAATTCCCCTATAGCCCCCCTGAACTCCTCCCCTCTCAATATAAGACCCCGCGCTTCTCTACTCTTGTCCAACCTAGCCTCTCTCTCATACCTCTTGAAGATCCTTGAATTGTCCGTTGCTAACGCTCTCCAACCTTTTATATATATACTCCTATCCAGCCTACCTTCCCTTAGTAGGCCAGAACAACATTAGAACTTTACTAACCCCTTGCATGCCATCTATTCTCTTACAACCCATTCACAACCCTGCACCCAATGGTCGTCGGTGCGAGGCTAGCCGCCTCACCAGTAACTAACTTCTATTGCCATACTTCCAGATAAATGTGGCAGAGTTAGCAACCAAGTCTCCACCACATCCAGCAAACCATACAATTAACAACCAACCGAGTAAAACCAGCTAGCCAAGGCACCTTCGGTTTTGGTATTAAGGACACCCACATCTGTCTCATACACAGAGGGTTATTACAAACACTGGTGATATGGCAAGCCCCTAGCCACAGCCGCCGGACGACCATCACAGAGAGAGGGCGCCCAGCTACCACTTTTTACCCACCCGAGGAGGGAGACCCCTACCCCCGCGGAGGTATACCTGACCCCCTGTTTTGACTTCTGAGTCATTGCCAGGTAGCACAGGAATTCTTCCTATCAATGAACTATCCATGCATGACTAACACCTTTACTAACCTCTATTAACTCACAATAAACCATTTCCCTTTCTTGCATACTCTGATCACTAAATTAGCACCTCAGCTATACCATAGAATGAAGATTGAACAATCTAAGAGAGACGCTCCTATCACAGCTGTCCCCATCCTCCTCGCAAAGTAGATCCAGTCTCTCTCCCCTAAATACTTCCAGTATAGCCAAAATAGTATCTCTTACTAAGGCTCAGTTATATTAAAATATGAAGGCTTCCTATAGCCATGTGCCACAACAGTAATCACCATCTTACCTAGTCCCCATATCTATTGAGAGCTCAAATAAGTCCATAAGACTCGAGATCCCTATTGTCTACAGGGTCCAGAACCGAGCCTATAAACCTAGCTCCCGCCCCCAGTCAAATCAGTTGAAAGCTAGACACCAACCAGTGGTCACTACCCTGAAGTTAACCTCTAGCTCTGCCCTTGTGTTGTTCCGGAGTTGAGAGATTCCAGAGCCGGCAGACTCCGTGGCAGATTTTGATAGAAGGACCTGTCCACGTATTTGAGAACTTCACACATATGGACCCCCTGGACGGCCGCGGAACCAGTCGTTAGCCCCCAACATCATGGACGCAAGATAACCAGGACCAGACCCATCAGATACTACCCAAGATTCCCTTTATCAGTACTACATTGTTACAGTGCTGTTTAGAGATTCACTTATTAATATTTCTACGAAGTGGCTATCTCTTTGCCCAGTATAATTCATATAACCATTCAATTAGGAAGTGCTAAGCGTATCAGTGTTCATTAATTAACAGGCGATATTAACTCTCGTAATCAACCATATACCCAGATATTATTACATAGAAGTGAAACCCTAGTGATATCTGAAGGTTCGCCCACTGATTTGCGTTCTATGTATTTCTGAGACAAGAATATAAAACTTAGATCAGTACCCCCTGAGGTTACTAGAATTCCCGTGCTCTAAAATACGCGTGTCTAATCTAGTCTGTGAACTACTGCTTGTGCACCAGAGCTACCAGTAATAAATCTAACAGTGAATATGATTCTATAAGTAACATTGATGGTGTTCGGTATATAAACCTGTTGAATTAAAGCTAGTGATCAGAAGATTAATACCTGAACGTTGGAAGTGGGAGACTAGGCTCCATCCAGATCCACTTATGCTAGTGTTGTTCAATTCTATTATATTGTCTTGCACGAGTATTCTGCAGTGGTATATCAATAAACGTGATCGTGTAACTTGTTACCATGTGTTTCTTTGTGTTCTCTATTCCTCATATCTTGTATTGTGCATGCAGCCTTATATACCCAGTCATTTAGAACTCACATTACCCAAGTTAATCCTGTAGAAAAACAGGGCATAACAATTATTGCATATATTGATTGAAGAGACATACGATCAGATCATATTTTTATCAAAGTAAGTTAATAATAAGTTGAATTGTAAAATTAATTGCGCACATCATTCCCCGTAATTTCAACTTCCTCTTCCAAGTATTAAGTGCATAGTCGCATTAATAATAAATAAAATTCCCAAGACCGCAGTAACTAAAATGACCTGAGCTGCTGACCTGGTCATTAGCCACCCCTACCCGGGCTGATCTACCTGCCCACGAGCGCCCCTCACCCCCCGTGAGCGTTTCTCGAACCAACCGTTTCTGCACTTGTTTGAAATCTCAATTCACCTAATTCTCTCCTACTACACTTTACACTTAGTTACACTTAGTTGTATTCTGTCCGTTAGTGACACAGTTGAGCTGGGGCTCCACTGTGACCAGGCAGCTCCCTTTCTTCCACTCTCCATTCCAGAAGTCGGTTGGAGTTGGTGCTGGGGTATCCTGGTGTTGGTGGCCGGTCCGGTATTTTGGCCAGCCACATGTCCAAGTGTTTCTTGAAGGTGTCTGGAGACACCCCGGTCATGTTCCTGAGAGGGGCTGGTATACAGTTGAACAGTCTGGTTCCATTGTATGTAAAGCTGTGATGGATCAGGGATTTGATTTTTTGTGTTGATCCCGGCGTAGTCCTCACATAGCACAGCCTTCCTCGCCTTTGGTGCTGAGTCTCTTGGATGTTTGTATTTGGTACCTTTTTTTCCAAAATCTTCCAGACGTAGATGATGATGTATCTCTCCCTACGTCTTTGAAGTGAGTACAGCTGCAGCACCTTAAGTCTCTCCCAGTAGTTAAAGTGTTGAAACCCATGGATTTTACTGGTGAATGTCCTCTGGGTGGACATACTAGGGGAAAATTTGTGTTCTAAAGATTAAGAATACGTTAGACACTCGACTCACATATATATTATTATCAAGGGTTGACTCTATATGTTACATGTTCTTTATAATTAAGAGTATATTTCCTATTATTATATTACCACAATAGGTTATATTTTGTGTTCCTGATTCAAGACTGAATATTTATGCATTCCTTTTGTTACTTCCTGTTCTTTATAATAGTGAAGGTAACTCTCAGTCTTTATTGTGCTTAATACATCCTTGATCTCAGCATAGAAATAATTATGCAGCATATTGAGAGTTCAGGAGTATATGATCAGAAATAATAAATACATCAACCCTTTTGCCATTGAATAAATTATATGTGTACAATTACCTGTGTGTTATTATTGAGTTAAGTAGCACCTGATTGAATACCTATTTCTGTGATTAAGAACGTGTTAGATGTGTTCCTGTTGAGGATATTTACAGTCTATAAGTCCATATCTGGATTTTAGTGCAGACTTGATAACGAGATATAAATATTATATCACGGCATAACATTAACATACTTAATTAAATGTTAGGGTGTCATTCTTACTAAATTTGAAAGTCATATCTTAAGTCTCTCCCTCCATTAATTATTTATGTACAGATCGGGAAAACTAAATTAGTTCAAATGTTGCTGAGGATTGGTTGCATTTGACCATCAAAATGGGTTCCCTAGTGTTAATGTAACCTAATTGTCTTACAAACCTCCAGCAACATAAGGTAAATGCATACATTCGGTTGAAACTATTACACACATATGGAGAACATTACGAATTTGACAGAGATGTTGGTTATTATTTCGATTCTCAATTAGTGACAAATTATAAGTTTTCTTTGCTTCTACATGTTAAAAAATCACATAATCTGGTCAACCACTAACAATTAAATAATATTGGTATTTCTATTTTGATGTGTCCTTGTGCGTGTTTAGGAGAGAGGGAGATTTGGTTACATATATGTGAACATTTTCGATTATATTGTACAATAGTCAGGTCAAAATACAGTTTAACCCCCAAAAAATTGCTACAAAAGGTGTCTCAACTGATTCTGGTAGGTTTTAGTGTACTTTTTAACATACTAAAAGTTTACCAAAGTAGGACCCCCGGAAAAGTTTTTTTTTTCAAGATGGCGTCCAAGATGGCCGCCGAAACCTCTTAATGATCATAACTATGTAGCTATCAACTCAAATTTGATGATCTTTGTGTCTATCCCTAGGTCTTTGGGGGCAAAGAACACATTAAGATCATAAAAAATTATGTTGGCCTATTTTGTAACACAAAAATCCAATATGGCGTCAAAAATGGCCGCCAACACCTCCAAATGACCGCAAGTCCATAACTATTGACTCAAATTTGATGATCTTGATGTCTATCCCCAGGTTTTTGGGGGCAAGGAACACATTAAGACCATTAAAAATGAAAGTGGGCCATTAACTAACAAGTAAGTCCAATATGGTGTCCAACATGGCACTACCATGTGACCAACGTTTCAGTCTAATTTGATTAAACTTGGGTCTAGATCTATCCCCTGGTTTGGGGGGACAAGGAACACTTTCTAACCATTTTTTATATCACATAGCTGAAAAAACTGGAAACTGGGTAAGTTAAGATTTTTGGCTGCAGTGGCTTTCCATATTTTGAGTGCTGCTTGTTCTGAGGTATTGATCCAACTCGAGACAGTAACGGAGAAGAAGAAATCTGAACTTGCTCAGACCTCAAAGACCAGCCAGTTGTGGCTGAATTATCAGCGTATGGTTGGCATGGCAAGAATGTTGATCAAGGCGGATCGTACTGGGTCTTGGTTGATGCATTTGCAGGCAGTGTCCAATTGCCTAACTGTCTTTGCTGCAGCTGGGCACTTCAATTACCTGCGATCTGCTCATTACTACCTGCAGCAAATGAGCAACCTGGAGGAAAAGCACCCAGACGTTTATCGAAAGTTCCTTGATGGTTTTCACGTTGTTTGTAGGAGCAATCAGTGCTGGGCAGGGCTTAGTAGTGATCTTGTCATTGAACAAACGTTGATGAGGTCTCTAAAGAGCACTGGTGGTCTAACTCGCGGCAGTGGGATGACTGAGGACATGCGAAAACTTTGGACCTTATCTGCACCTGTAAAATCCGAGTACAACAGTGCGATGCAGGATTTCACAAACCTAACCTATACTACAAGTCCGCAACACAAAGACTCAACTGAGGCGCGCATCAAAAGAGATGCATCTGATCTCGAGAAAATTCGGATAAAGCTTGCAGCCTGCTCACCCTTCACATCTGATCCTACTCTGAGAAACATTGTCAACGGGATAGTGGCTGGGCCAGATGTGAAGGTACATGACTTTGAATCGGTTGGGAACAAGATCATTGAAGATATAATCGGAAAGTCGGCATTTACTTACAAATTCAAGCGGAAAGACAGAGCCCAAACCCTTGGGAATATCTCTGCTGTGAAGATTGCTCCTGATCGTACCATTGATCCTGCCCTTCTGTTCCAGCGTTTCCTTGTGGTGTCAAAGTCAGGAGATCTTTCCCTTGAAGAGGTTTTGACGTATGAACTAAGCCCCTACCCTCCAGCCCTCTTTGAGACCAGGAACATTCTTCGAAAAGCAGACAAACCTCAGCTTGCTCAGGCAATTCGAGACCATGCTGCGGACTTATCAAATGAGGCTGTGATGAAGTCTATTCCTAAAACAGATTGTTGCGTGCTTGATGGTGGCTCTTTGCTCCATCGTTAACCGTGGAAGAAAGGCGACTCATATAATGCAATAGCTGAGTCTTATGCAGACTTCACTGTGAGACATTACGGACAAGCGACAGTGGTGTTCGATGGCTATGGTGAAGGTCCCTCCATAAAAGACAACACACATCAGAGACGAGGAAAAAACCTGCACCCTATTGTTAGTTTCACTGCAGAAACAGAGTTTTCAGGCAAAAAGGAGGACTTTTTGTCTCGTGACAAAAACAAGGCAGACATGATTGCTCTCATCAGCACAGCACTAACTAAAAGGGGATGCCATGTCATTCAGTCACCAGGGGATGCAGACGTTGATATCGTTAAGGCAACTGTTGAACGATCCCGTCATTGCACCACAACGTTGGTCGGTGAGGATACAGATTTGCTGATCTTGCTCCTTCATTACTCCAGAACAGACAATGAGATCATCTACTTCCGTTCTGACGCAAACAAGCAGTCAAAAGAACACAGAGTGTATAACATTAACCTGTTGAAAGAAACTTTAGGAGACGATGTGTGCAATGAGTTGCTCTTTGTACATGCCTACTCAGGCTGTGATTCAACTTCAAGGATTTTCGGCATCGGAAAAAAGTCAGCCTTCCGGAAATTAGTGAAATCTGATCCTGTCATGAAGTCCTGTGCTAGTGCATTCATCCTTCAAAACAAATCTCAAGAGGACATATCAGATCTTGGCAAAGACCTGATGGTTGATCTCTCTGGTGGCAAGTCTAATGATATGCTATCATCACTGCGCCATATCATTTTCACCAAGAAAGTGGCAACTGCTCAAGCATTTGTCACTCCTGAACGGCTTCCCCCAACATCACCTGCAACAAGATTCCATAGCCAACGTGTGTACTTTCAAATTATGGTATGGATGGGGATGGCAAATGAAATGAACCCAACCGAATGGGGATGGAAACAGGAAAATGATCAGTTAATTCCAATTATGACCCAAAACAATGCTGCGCCTGACGAACTCTTGAAAATTATCCATAGCAACTGTTCGGGGGGATGCAAATCCTCTCGATGCAGCTGCAGACGCTATGGACTCCCCTGCACTGCTGCATGTGGCCCTTGCCAAACTGAAAACTGTGACAATCCAAACAATACTCAAGAGGTCGATACTGAGGAGGAGGATGACACTCAAAACTGAACGCTCTGAAACTTATTCTATGGACAAAGGTGTTTGTGCATTAGGTGATAGTGGACAGCTGAAGGTCATGAATTCAATTTCATAATGATTCAACAGCTCAGTGATATCCAAAGTTATCTTAATGTGTTCCTTGCCCCCAAAAACCTGGGGATAGACATCAAGATCATCAAATTTGAGTCAATAGTTATGGACTTGCGGTCATTTGGAGGTGTTGGCGGCCATTTTTGACGCCATATTAGATATTTGTGTTACATAAGAGGCCAACATAATTTGTTATGATCTTAATGTGTTCTTTGCCCCCAAAGACCTAGGGATAGACACCAAGATCATCAAATTTTAGTTGAGAGTTACATAGTTATGATCATTAAGAGGTTTTGGCGGCCATCTTGGACGCCATCTTGAAAAAACACTTTTCCGGGGGTCCTACTTTGGTAAACTTTTAGTATGTTATAAAGTACACTAAACCCTACCAGAATCAGTTGAGAAACCTTTTGTAGCAATTTTTTGGGGGTTGAGGGGGTATTTTCCATATAGCGACCTGACTACAACCAAGTAATCTACAATTGTGGTTTGTACTAAACTAAATATTATGCCATACATTGCTACCATGGCGGAATACATAACACTGCAAACTGTCAACTGGGTGGGACTGCTTTCTGCAGCGCTGGCCATTTGTGCACATCAAAGAAAGTATATACAGTACTGGATATGCAGATATTGCGTCACTCGTCGATGCGTTATTTTAGTAAATTTTTAGAGCAAGTTAACATTTGGCTATGACAGATCTTTCTGTCTCCAAAGAGTTTATAGCATGCGGTATATACTGAATTCATTATAAACAAATTAATTTTGTGATTTGTGTAAATCCAAAGTAGGTTCATCAATAATTATAATGAACATGAAGTGTAAAAAGTTGCCTGTTAATGTTTGTAAGGTTATATTTTGCTATAAATTGTTGGGATGTGAGTTAGTGGTCATGGTGGTATAGGAGGGAGGAGGAAGAGCTTTTTCAGTAATGACGAGGAGTAAAATTGAATATACTGACAGTCAGAGAGGAGCTTCACAAACTGCTAATTATATGCATGAATCTTCAGCTTGACCTTTCCTTCAAGAACGGTAACTATTGAGCTCCAACATCTTCAAGATCTGTGTTACTTACTTGACATTAACTTAAAATGAGTTCCTCTTAAATATATAATTACCCTCGTAAAATTCCTTGGTTGCAAAACAGGGAAGAAACCCGGAGACTCTTAGAGACGTTATTCATGACAGAAGTTAAAGGGCAGGAGAAGGTTAAGAAGCGAACTCCATTAAATATTTGTCTTTGCCCTTATTTCACCAAATACGCGAAAAGAGAGGAGCATTAGTAATATATATATATATATATATATATATATATATATATATATATATATATATCAATGGAAAGATATTATTGAGATGGAATTTGTGATGTACCTAGTATCACTGCATTACACAAAGCCCACCGAAACGCCAAATAGATACCTTCATTGTTCCCTGATTAAGTAGCACTGTATGAATATTCCCATATTCAAAATATGCTACAGGGGGACAATGCCTAGTGATTTCATTGCTCAATAGGTGGCGTTCTGAGAGTGAGGGTCCGAGTCTAGGAGATGAGACAGTGAAGCACTGGAGCGAGGCAGCTTCAAAGATGGGGCTGCTTCGAGCCGTGAGTGGACAACTAAGCCCCATGCATCCTGCGAAGGCAAGATGCCAGGGGCTGGATACAGCTAAAAGTGCTTCGCATGTCTCACCCCCTAGACTGGAACAAGACCTCACGGGCTTCACCGTTCAAAGATTAGCGGTTGAACAGGCTCTCAGCCTATGGCTAAGAGGGAGTAGTTGGAATATAGAAGAAAACAAAAATATATATATATACAGTATATACTGTATATACTGTATATAATTATACATACCGGTATATATATATATATATATATATATATATATACAGTATATACTGTATATACTGTATATAATTATACATACCGGTATATATATATATATATATATATATATATATACTGTTTATATATATATTATATACATATATATATATATATATATATATATATATATATACTGTTTATATATATATTATAACGGGTGGATGGGACTCGTTAGCCTTGGTCGGCAACTCATCTAGGGGAGACAACCTTATACAAATCCGGGTGGATGGGACTCGTCAGCCTTGGTTGGCAACCTGTCTAGGGGAGTAAACCTGATACAAATCCGTACTGCTTACCTAAGGGTAAGGCAGGTTAGTGGATGGATTAGCCGAACACCACTGTAGAAAAATAGTGCTAACAAGATACACAGAGGGCCTCGGAGTCGGACGGATCCTGAATTGAGTGGTCAATCCTGTAAGTCCTTCACTAAACTGGCTCGGGTTGTCCCTCTCACAGGGAATAGGTCCGCTTGGGGGCATTCTGTGTATGGCCACCCTCGTAAGGGGAGTAAGGCGTCTGGCAATAGATAGATAGATAGATATATATTATATACATATATATATATATATATATATATATATATATATATATATATATATATATATATATATATATATATATATTATGTTGAATATGATTATTCAATATTATGAACTACAAGATTCAAAATAGCGACATAACGTGGTTGAATATTGGCAGAGAATAGACATGAATTAGCTATAATTTTGATGTGCCTCACAGCTAAAGGGCTCGAGTGATGTCAGCCTAACACGAGCTCATCTGATGTGTTATGGAATTATAGAATTGGTTCAGATTTAGTTAAATTATCGGAGATTTTGATTGTTTTTTTGTTTTCCAATGTCAAGTAATCTAAGCTTAGTGAACCCCCAAGACCCCCTTCAAGGTAAACTAATACATAAATATACAATATAATGTCCCCCTTCCTTCAAGATAATTACCGGTACTTATATTCTCTCGTTGAAAAATTTCCCAGCCAAATGTTGTTTTATCATTGCAGGCTCGCTACCGCTCGCCCAGAAAAACATCGATATCTGAATGGAGTGAAACGTCTTATATTCAACAATCTAATGTGGCAGACCATTTTAAAATCGCCAAACTATGGGGTGAAAAAATGTTGATCCAAAAAAGATTACCCTTGGGTTACATAGGGTTAAGACAATAGTATATGTGACACCTGTTTTAATAACACTGTCTTTCTACTGCTAGGTGGAATTGGAAGGAACTCGGAACACCTGCTTTCATGAGCCTCACTATTAAATTATATTTTATTATTTTATTGCAACTCTCAAATGGATTGAGTTATGTTTATACTCTGACTCAAAAAACATTATTCATTTGCAGGTTCGTATATACATTAAACCTTGTCTCATCCTAACCCTTTTTACTTGGAAACCCGTACATCTCGGAATGGCATCGGCCTCTCAGACAAGTCCTCAGAAAACTTGGAGAAGTCCGAGAAAGCCAATTAATGCCCACGGTGTGCATGTCGAACCGCAGACACCTTCCTGAAGTATGCGTAACCTTTAGCTATGAAATGCAAACCTACCTAGCTAATTGTATTGAATTTTACAAATATGATCAACATAATTCGTCTTTGTGATAGGCATCTTAAATTATCATAAAACATTCAAGTCTATTACGATATATTCAATTTCCAAAATGGCTCCATTGATCAATGTAATTTTGGGAGCAAATGTGTGCTGTATGATATCAATCAAATCAAATTTATATGGTTGTCTGGTTTGGGAATCATTAATATGTATCCAAAACATTATTACTGTGGTATACTATCAATGGAAGTTAAATATTTCTAAGCTATAATAATTCAAACAAATTCTATCTAAATTAAATTACTCCATATCTAAATTGAATTCAATCTGAAACAAGCTAAATTTGTATCCAAAGGTCTCGCATAATAAATTATATATAAAGTAAGGTTATAAGGGTTAATATTATCCAGGAAATAACTGACCAATAGTTCCACGTGGCAACGAGACAAAGGAGAACTTTTACCCAATATGGCGGACAATGGGGAAGCGAGACGCCGGCCCTGAGGCTCGAGTCAAGTGAAAGAAAGAATCAAATAAATATATGGGAATGGACATGAATACTATGCTTATCTGTCAGTCAGTCATAGCGTTGATGAGAGCGTCGTGATCGTGTAGATGTATGTATTGCTATCAGTTTATTGTGGTTAGAGGCACAAAAGCTCGATCAACTGAAGGCGGAAATTAGATGTTAACTGGTTGGTGTTCGTGAAGGCTCTGCTGCTTCCAGCCCTCCGCCTTGCTGCCGTAGCATACGCCAGGGCCCAAATTATCGTACCTATTCTATGTTGCTCAATACGATAAATTATATTAATATATACGATAAATTCATATATACTACATAAGACCATGTCAATATTGCTTAACCCGCTGAGCACCAGCTAAATATTAAATAATGTACCACCCAGGACCGGCTGATTCTGATTTTTTTTTTTATTCCAGAAACAATAGCGAATGGGTTAGGAATGAAGGAAAACAAAAACAAATTATGAAAAAGCGCAAACAATGGTCCTACAGAGCCCCCGAAAACGGATTTTACAGGAGTAAAAAATTGAAGGCAATTTCCCCAAAAAAATATGTTTTTGCACGCTCACGCGCACGCGGTTGGACTGAGAGTTTTCAACCATCGGCATGGGTGCGTGGGATACTTACACAGTTCCCATACAAATCTGAGCCCTCGGGGTGCCATAGGACCGGAGTAATTAGGACCGGACCGGCCAGGACGCAAACCATGCGTCGCTGGGGTTTAGCGTTACATACATTGTGGACGCAAACCCTGCGTCGCTGGGTCTCTGTGGGTTAATAGCATATTAGGCCTTTTATAATCTTAACTTACTTACAATCTTTTAATATACGATCTAATCGTCCTACTCCGTGCAGCGGGAACGACCGTAACGTCACAGAGACGTACGGTAGCACAAAAAGTGTCGTACACTATCATATTTACACGATACACACCCCCCCACAAAAAATACCTGAACCCCACCTTAAACTTAAAGTTGCCCAGTCGAGGCTATCTTCTGACGCCACATGTCGACGGCGCCAGCAGCAGCGCGTCTGGGACGCGTCCCGGTCCGAGATTGATCACCATCCGTAAGAGGTGAGTCGTTACCTTGAGAATCCTCGGACCCAGCAATAACAGGTGGAGTCTCCGATTGTAAAGTGGAATCGAGCTCCAAAGCATACAAACGTGCGATAGGACGAACAGTAGTACCAGTGGCTGTCTTCAATAGCGCCACCCGCTCTACACAGTCTTCCCCTTTGTATACCTCCAACACGTGGCCCAATTTCCAGTATAAACGAGGACTATCTTCTTTAATTAAAACAACTTCACCAACAGTAGGTGCCGTCAGTCTACCAGAGGGTGTAACACTCCTTTCCCTCAATGCTAGCAGATATTCATTAACACCTTACGAGCGGCCTATGCGGTTTATTTATGTGTACCGCACAGCGGGGTGTTTTTAGCCAAAATAGGGCTGTTTACGTGATCATTTTCATGCCTAAATAAGACCCAGAACGTAAAACAAGTACCTATCCCTGAAAGGGCATAAACAGAGCTTTCGAATGACACCATAACGATCCTTGTATGATGGATAGTTTTCTTGCAATAACCGTGCAACGCGAGTGCAAAAAGCAGGTAATTCGGTACTTTCAGTACATAATTGAGTATGTAGCGAGTGAGAGAGGGAGGAGGGAGCTGAGATTTGTGTCAGTAGGTTCGCCGCGGTGGTCTGGAGCAGTCATATGCTCGCTAGTCTCCTGCCACCACTTGTCTCTCTCTCTCAGCCACATTACGTGCTGAAATTGCCACTCGAGTTATGTCGAGCGCCGCCACATAGTCCAGCTTTATTTAACTCGACTTATGTTGCTCGCCGCTAAATAAGGGTTAATCCACCTTTTTCTAAAATCTTCGATTACCCTCCATATATCGCTCCTGGTATCGCTTAGACACCGCTGCTCCAGAGTACAACGAGGGATCCTCTAACTCTATGGATTGGAAATCAGATGGAAACGCAGTCAATGGTTTACCATATAGCAAGTGAGCTGGCGTTAATGGTAGTGGTTCTTGGTCGGTGAACACATATGTGAGCGGACGATCATTCACGACTGCCTCTATCTCTGTGAGGACTGTCGTCAACTCACTCTTCTTTAATAGAGCACATCCTACTACCGCTCTGAGTCCTGACTTTACTATGCCGACACACCGTTCCCACATCCCACCAAACCAAGGTGCCTTAACTGGGATGAACCTCCATTCGCACTTCCTCTCTCCCATAAAAGTGATGATTGTAGGATCACTGCTCATATACTTTAGATATTTTGATGCCTGGATACAAGTAGGAGCATTGTCGTTAAGAATGAGTTGAGGGAATGAACGACGGGCACAAAACCATCTAAACGCCAGCATAAATTCTTCGCTAGACATATTATCACATAGTTCTAGGTGTACCGTTTGAGACGTTGCACAGGTAAACAATAATATATAAACCTTCTCATGCTCTCTCGTCTTCAATGCACCTGTGTAATCTAACCCTACAGCTTGGAAAGGTTCTATATGCTTTGCACGGCATTCAGGTAGAGGTGGAGCTGGTCCAGCTGCATATGGCTTACCTTTTAGTCTCTGGCATATTACACACTTTCTTACTACGCGTCGAGCTACTTGTCGAACTCTGGGTATCCACATGTGAGACGCAAATTTGATATAATATGACATACCCCATAGTGATTTACTTCCTTATGTGCACGTACGATCAATAGATCAGTAACGTGATGTCTTGCTGGCATAAGTATAGGACGGTTTGTGCCGTCCGTTACACTCGACCACTTCAGGCGACCCTCACACCTGATGAGGTCATTATCTAGGTGCAACCTCAATTGACGCACTAAATTAGACATTATTGTCTTATTCGAGCTTTGCAAAGATTCTAATTCATTGAAAAAGGTTTCTGCTTGAACCCACTTGATCAAAGTTACTTCAGCTGCTTTATATTCACGAGCATCAATGTTGTGACCCCTGTTGCAGAGCTGGCCTGTTACTTTAAGCTTGATATTGGATATATATCTCAACACCCAAGCTACAACTCTGACTAATTCATTATAGTCACCGAATCTTGCCCATTTTAATATTGGACCCGGTGGCTCATTTGGTTGGGCTGTAGCTGCCACTGTTTCCAGTGGCAGAAGTCTCTCACCAACAGCATGCCAAATCGTCCATTCATTTTTATGGAGCAACCACTTTGGACCATGCCACCACAATTCGGACTTCACTAACTGGCTAACCGTTATACCCCTAGTTATGAGATCACTAGGGTTTTCTTTTGTATTTACATAATGATATGCAACATCTGGCAATAGGGCTCTAATCTCATCTACCCTATTCCGCACATAAACTGGCAGAGACTTCTTGCTATGTATCCAGTTGAGTGCGACCTGACTATTGCACCAAACGTGAACGATTTCAATATTTAACTCGCTCTCGTATGCTGCGCGTACATGTTGCACCAGACGTGCTAATGGCAGCAAGGCAGTCAATTCCATTTTAGGGATAGTTACCTTTTTGACCGGGGTTACCTTGACCCGGGCTGTAACTAAATGCGCCCCAAATGAAATAACGACATGTATGGCTACCTGTATGTCGTGGCGCTAGCATCGCAAAACGTGTGTAATGTAATGTCACCAAACGCCGCCACTTTACGAGGTAATGGTTTAGTACATAGGATGTCATACTCTTTCAACAACAATGTCCCTTGGTCATTCAAGTCCTTGGGAAAACTGTCATCCCATCCTATTTTGCGTCTCCAAACTTCCTGCATCAGAATCCTAGCTCTTATGGTAATGGGTATTGCTAGACCCAAAGGATCAAAAAATTGCGCAACTTTGCTCAACAGACTTCTTTTTGAGTGCGCTCCCTTCTGCTGAGCAAAAGACCTTGTTTGAAAAGTTAGTATGTCTTGTTTAGGTTGCCAGATCATCCCCAAATTTCTGGACTTTTCCTGGTTATGAAATGCTGTACCGTCCAGCTGTATCAAACTCTGAAGATCTTCACTATTATTAACCCACTCGCGGAGAAATAGATGTGCTTCTGTAAACAATCTACTTGCTTGCCAGTAAGTATGTAACAAATCATCCTGACTATCGCTAGAACCCTGCAAATTGTCTGTATACAACCCGCTAGATAGTTTACTTGTGTCCTCATGAGTATCTGATAGATGTTTTTTTATTGTGGCATTCAACTAAAACTGTGAACATGTAGCACCAAAGAGTACGACCCGAAAACGGTAGATTACGACCGGACTTTCAGAGTCGCTAATGTCTTCGAACAAAAGAAAACGGGTAGCATCTCTATCTTCCTCTTTTAGTTTGACCATCAAGAATGCTTTCTCGATGTCACTAGTAAATGCATACTGCCCCAGTCTAAACCGCAATAAATGTTGGGACAGATCCGACACCAAAGACGGACCTGTCAGCAGGCAGTCATTTAGACTGGGTTGTTGAACTTGGTGGGCAGAGCAGTCATACACCACCCGTATTGGTGTGGTGATGCTGTCTTTCCTCACCCCATGATGGGCCAGATAGTGAACCCTTCCCTTCCTAATCGGTTCTTTTACATCGACTCTTTCAATGAAGCCCCTATCTTCATAACTCCGAAATACATCGTCATATGCCTGGCGCGTGCTCGGTTCATTTGTTAATTTACGCTGTAATGCGCGCAAGCAACCTAATGCCAATCCATAGTTGGTTGGCAGGCTCATCTCACTGTTCTTCCAGGGTAAACTAACCTTGTATTGCTTGTCTGAGGCACAGTAGCTCACAGACTCTTCAAATTTCTTCAGTGCAATTTCCGAGTCATAATCGGTCTCCATAGGATTAATGCCTATGTGATCCAATCTCCATGGTCGTTCCAGGTCGAACTCGGCAGTCATTTTAGGGTCACTAGGTTGGGAATCCTCCCTTCCCAACTCCTCTGCCGCGGTTACATTCACTCTTAATATCGAGACCGTGTCGACCAGGACATTTGACTGTGTAGTATGCACCTTTCCGCTCATGCAATAGCCAAATTTAGTGGGGATTAAAATTACACCACACATTCTTTTAAATCCAGGGTATACTACATCATAATAATGATCCACACCAAGTAGAACATGCACCTTACTCTGATCTCCCATGGGATCTGACAAGTTAACCCCTTTGCTACGTAATGCGTGTTCCACCTTCTTCACTCCTACAGATACATATTCTGGTAGGGTGTCTACTACGAGACATATCATAAAGTACCTGTTTTTACGGTAGAAATATGAAATCTTCGATATCTCGTAGACTTGTTTGTCAGTAACCCCTGTGAAGTCTTGCAATCGAAGAGTCTCAGCCCCTACGATTCGGTGCTTAAGTCCCATTAATACGGACCTTTTTATAAAGGATCGTTAAGACCCTTGATCAAGAAGTACCCAACAAACCTTGTTACTGTCATTACCTTCCATGGGAATCTGTATTGTGGGCAATATAGTAGTGTCTTTCGTGCTACCTAGTGTCAAAGTTGTAGTACCCTCTGGTTTGACGTCTTTGACATTCTCTGCTGTAGGACACAACTTGTCAAAGTGATGTCCTTTACAGTGGCGACAGGGCCTTAAGTATGTAGCAGTATATTGTCCCTGCTTACCATGTTCCTTGCTTAGACAACCTACACATAGCTTCAACCTTTTTGCCTGTGCAAATCTCATTTGTTGGGTATTTTACACAGAAACTCCATTTATGTTTGTTATTATTACATAGCTTACATAGAATCTGAGCAAGTTTCTTATATGTACCCTCTTTCTTTCCTTTAGTCCCCACCGTCATGCTTACAGTTCCCCTCATCTCCACATTCCCACTCCCTCCCGACACATACATTCTCCCTTTGTTCAACTGTAGATTACTAATTTCTTTACTGAACTGAGTTTTGAACTCCCCCCAAATCAAACGATCTAACCTTGTCAAGTATTGCCATAGGAAGCTTCTGACGTAAGATAATGACTATCATTTCCTGTGTGGTGAGCCCTATGGTGTCTAGCGATCGAGTATGGCACTTAATATCTGCCCTAAATTTTGCTAACTCCTCAACCTTATACTGTGGTTCTGCGAGCTTTAACAAGGCAACGACATGGGCCATCTTCAACTGCTCTTGATCCCCGTATGTGGACTGTAATAGTTGTACTTCCTCAAGATAACTATCACCTACTACCACAAAACCCTCTATCAAATGTAAGGCCTCTCCTTCCATTTGTCCTTTCAGGTAGTGAAACTTACGGACATTATCCAAAGAGGGTTCATGTACTGTAGACCGAAATACATCCCAAAAAGCTAACCACTCAGTCAATTTGCCCCCAAATGTAGGAAGATTGAGCTTTGGGAGGTGCACAGCGTGTTTTGGGTCAACCCTTCTATGGGCTTCGTTCTCGCCTCCCTTCTTATTTGCGACAGCACGCTGTAATAGGTGCTTCGCTTTAAAGACAGGTTCATCATAGAGGGCACGATTATCTCACTCTGCAACTATCTCTTCCTCCTCTGTCATGCCTGCCACAATCACCTCACTTAGAGCAACAATACGACTGTGGGTAGCCTGGACATTGCCTAACCTAGCCTCAAATTCCTCGAGGTCAGCAGTAGTGATGAAAGTGTTGACATCAATAATTAACCTATTTAATATTCCCCGAAGTCCCGCCCTCTGATTTTTAGGAGCTTTGGTCAGCACCCCACTAGACCTGTGTCTCTTCCTGTTTACTCATTTTGTATGTAAGCCTGTAGGCTACTTACCTAAAATGTTATAATTACAATGGCAAAATAGTAACCTAATTAAGAGACGCCAACCGGCAGACTTCTATGTTATGGAGAAAAAATAGCACAAAAAATAGCAATACCCACACTAAAGGGTCATATTGAACAAGATTTTTTTTTATGTCAGGTCATGTGTCACAGGAAGTCTGAAATGAAAAAGAGAATTATTGGGGGAAGATGATGGGTGGGATGCAGGATTTAGGCAGGTGCAACGACGTGTCCCTGCATTCCGGCTCTAACTATCGCTTGGCTAGCCCTACCATTTTATCATAGAGTTGTTCCTGCATCCTATTTTATGTCCCCTTGCTTGCCTTTAAAAATCCCCTATCCCAGGTCTGGGCACCAATGTGGTATACTATCAATGGAAGTTAAATATTTCTAAGCTATAATAATTCAAACAAAATCAATCTAAATTAAATTATTCCATATCTAAATTGAATTCTATCTGAAAGAAGCTAATTATATACAAAGGTCTCACATAATAAATTATATATAAAGTAAGGTTATAAGGGTTAATATTATCCAGGAATTAACTCACCAATAGTTCCACGTGGCAACGAGACAAAGGAGAACTTTTACCCAATATGGCGGACAATGGGGAAGCGAGACGCCGGCCCTGAGGCTCGAGTCAAGTGAAAGAAAGAATCAAATGATTATATGGGAATGGACATGAATACTATGCTTATCTGTCAGTCAGTCATGGCGTCGATGAGAGTGTCGTGATGGCGTAGATGTATGTATTGCTGTCAGTTTATTGTGGTTAGAGGCACAAAAGCTCGATCAACTGAAGGCGGAAATTAGATGTTAACTGGTTGGTGTTCGTAAAGGCTCTGCTGCTTCTAGCCCTCCGTCTTGCTGCCGTGGCATACGCCAGGGCCCAAATTATCGTACCGATTCTATGTTGCTCAATACGATAAATTATATTAATATATACGATAAATTCATATATACTACATAAGACCATGTCAATATTGCTTAATAGCATATTAGGCCTTTTATAATCTTAACTTACTTACAATCTTATAATATACGATCTAATCGTCCTACGCCGTGCAGCGGGAACGACCGTGACGTCACAGAGACGTACGCTGCAACAAAATGTGTCGTACACTATCGTATTTACACGATAGTTACAGTCATGTCTCTTAATTGTAAACAGTGTCATGCTTCTTGGTATGCTAAACAAAATAAGTATTGTGGATTCATATACACAATACAAACAAAAGGTGAGTTATACAAATAGTACAATACAACTTTAGGGCTCTGTCGTGGTGGTGGTTATGTCCTTATGTATGGGAGACTGGTGTGGTGGTGATGGAAGCAATTCTTATGTGCTGCATATTACTTCGATCCCCCTTCTGTATAGAAGTCACGGCCCCATGGCTGGAGATCATGTATATTTTCTGTTGATGTGTTGAATGCTGGAGTGAGGTGTCTCAGGAGTTCGTACCAGCAAGTTGATCTTCTATCAGGTTTCCTTGTGGAGTCTTCCATCAGAACCAGTGTGGAGGAAGATGATTCGTTTCGTAGGCATCTCCTGAGTTAGTTGGTGTTACTTAATCGTCTTTTGTGGCCAGATGATGTAATCAGGAATTCGTACCAAACGAACATGTTACTGGCGGCGAGTTGCAGGGCTGAGTTGGGTGGTATATGCATGGAAACTGCTGTGACTTGGAGACAAATGGTGCCCTTTGACCTGAAGTGGGTCATTTGGCTAATCATTTCGGACGTTAACCCTTATTTAGCGGGCTAGGTCGTCTATTTGACCGTAGCGCCCAGCGGGGTGTTTTTACCCTAAATAGGGTTGTTTACGTGATCATTTTCATGCCTAAATAAGACCCAGAGCGTAAACAAGTATCTATCCATGAAAGGGCATAAACAGAGCTTTCCAATGACACCCCAACCATCCTTGTACGACCACTGGTTCTCTTGCAACGATCGCGCAACACGAGTGCAAAAACCATGTAATTAGGTACTTTCCCTACATAATTCCCTGTGTAGCGAGTGCGAGAGGGTGGGGGAGGGTGGGATTCATGTCAGTAGGTCCGCCGCAGTGGTCTGGAGCAGTCATACGCTTGCTACGCTCCTCCCACCATTCATCTCTCTCTCTCAGCAACATTACGTGGTGAAAATGGCACACGACATAAGTTGTGAACCGCCACTTAGTCCATATTTATTTCACACGACATAAGTTGCGCGCCGCCAATTAAGGGTTAAGGTACCAGGCGTCACTTGGGGGCTTGTTGGGGTATCCCCAGCTGAGGCAGTTGTGTCTGTTGCCGTTGCATCTCTACTCGGTATGATGGTTAGGTGATGCTCAGTAGTAGCAAATGATGTCTTTTCTGTTAGGCGTGTTATTGGCCTAAGTTTTGGCAAGCTGTAACGCATTGGTAGGTGTGATAGGCGGCCTGAACGGGTGCATGTTGGTGAAATTGTGGGTGCATATTGTATATCATCCCATATTTCTATGTTGTGTGTGGTCATGAAAGGTGTTTTGGTCAAATTAGGTGGTAGATGAAGCCTTGGTAGAGGTGTTGGTATCGTTGGTCTCGAAGGTGCAGCAGTCGTGGGTGGCTGGGGGTGGGGGGAGATTTCAATATGTGGAGTAGATGGCACAGGTGGCTGGACGGCTAGGCGGGGGGTGGTAGTGCGTTGGCATTTATAGGAAGGGGAATGTAGGGGTAGTGATCTATGAGGATCAGCTGGTGTTTGTTGTTCACTTTGACTGTATATTGAGGTTGGGAGGATGGTGGTGGTTGATTGTTGCTAAGGGTTACAAATTGGGTTGGTTTGATTACTACTATCGGTTTGATTGCTCTGGTCTGCTTGTACTTGAGTGCCTAACGGTTTGTAGCGTCTGACATGACGATTTTGGTCAATTCTATTCTCACCGTGGTAGTCGACTATTACCTATTACTGACTATTACCAACTTGGGTGGGTGCCCAACCCCAAAATGGGTTGAAATAGGGGAGCTATCCCCCCTCCAAAGGCAGCTTTCTAGGGCCTTTCCTAGCTGATACTGAGAGGATTGGGTTCTAGTCATGTGGTGATGGGCTGGTCTATTAGAGTGAGAGTTGAGCTGTGGAAATTTACTTAAAGGTTAAATTATATAATTACGGGTACATGAATGAATTAATCCTAACAACAAGTTTAAATAAGTTAATTACCAGATTGAAATCTGAAGATTTCGATGGGTAGATTCCAGTCAACTCACACGGCTTGTTCACGTGAATGATATGTCACTACATGTCACTACAGGATGAACTTACTTTATTGAGGACTGGTGATGTAGGACTGAAGACTTATATCAATTGTGGTTGGTGTCTAGGATGAGTCAGGACCGGGTGAAGATGTTGGGTTTACAGTTGTTAATGTGAGACTGAACTCAGCTCAGCTCTGGGAATACACAATGGCTACCGGTTCCAATAACATTTCGAACTTGTAAACTTGCTTCATTATACATCCAGAATCAATGTACATATATATGCATTCAAGCTAATAATTATCTTACAATGAATAATCTACATCAGTCAATAAGATACTAGCTAAAATCGTGACTACTATACAATACCGCCAAATTCAAATAACCCAATTGGATACCAAACTGTTGGGGTTATATTATACTATTCCCGACATGAGCATTCTCTGCCATACCCATAGCTTACTCTGACTGTTCCTTTTAATTATATATTTTCTAGATCTCAAGTGGCGTCACGCCGCGTCTCTTCCGTGGATTGACCTCTCTACTGCCAACCTAGAGCTTCGCAGACTTGGAGCCAAAGTGTCACATTTTTCCTTTGCCCCTCAACTTTCTCTTCATAATTATTAAAGGGCACAGGGCCTTAGGTGGGGCTTCGGTGTCCCGGGCATTTCTACACCCTCCTCAGCTCCTCGCCTGGGAGCAGCTTTGGTCACCTGGGCATTCTTAGTGTGGGGGCGCTCGGTTATGGCCTTGGCCTTGCTCGGGACCTTGGGGCTGTTTGGTTAGACAGCCTGAGGAACAACAACAACAACAACAACAACAACCTGCTAACAATTGGGGATACGGTCGATGGTAAATGGTCCCGAGTAACGAGGTTTGAGTTTGTTAATGACAGATAATTGAAATACCATCACTTGTTGTCCAGGTATATATGGGCTGCCATGTGGCGGTTCGTCTTGTTGAAAGCCTTGGAAATATTTTAGTTGTTGGAGACGGTTTTTCAGGTGAACGAGAGTACCATCTTTCTTGGTGGCAAGGTGACAATGGGGAATTAATAGTGGTGCTTCTCCAAAGATGCGTTCATGTAGCATTATATCGTCTTCAAATGGGCAGGTGTTAATTCTCCATTGAATGATTTTTACTTGTGCAGGCCAGTCGTCAGTATTCAGGGCAACTAGTCGGGCTCTGAGTTGATTTGCCAAACTGCGGTGAGTGCGTTCGCAAATTGAGTTCCCTCTAGGCCAATATGGGGAAGAATGGGATATCTTGTAGCCAAACAGTTTGAACAACTCTTCCCATATTTGCCCTGCAAATTCTGGGGCATTATCCGAATGGATGGCTTGTGGGAGGCCGAAATATGAGATTACATGTATCAACATAGCTTTAGCAACTGCTACGGCGGTGTGTTCTTTGGTGGGACAGACAATTAGGAACCTAAAGTATGTGTCTATGAAAGAGATCACATACTTCTTGGACGCTTTGGAGGGAATCGGACTCATCACATCTATGGCTAATAGTTGCCATGGCTTAGATGTAGCGAGTTTTCTGGAAGGTCCTGGGGTCTTGGTGGTGTCCTTACCCAGTGCACAGGCTCTGCATCCTTCTATGATGTTTCGGCAAATGACAGTTGGGTTGTTGGTCCAATAAACTGTGTTGAATGCTTGAATGACCTTCATTTACCCGGCATGTGTTCATGAAGGGTGAAGGGTGTGATGTTGTTTCAGGATCTACTACGATGTAGCCTGATAATGTGTATAGTGCCGACGTGTTCAAGATTCAAGAACATCTGTAAGGATAGCCACTAGGTTTGTTGTTGCGTTATCCACTGTTGCACTAGAGTCGATGTTGCTTTGATGTTGGCCTGAATTGATAATATCGACAAAGAGTCTGCTGTTTCTGGATCTATGACGATGTGGTTGTTCGTTAGAGCTGTCGTAGTTGTATCTTCTTTTACTTTTTCAGGATTTGGTGTGTGTTTTTTCTATTCTTCGTTCCCAAACCTCAGTTGGCGGCCTGCACAGTCAAATAGAGCACCTAACTTCTCTAGGAGGTATAATCCTAGGTACCCATCATAGGTTATACAGGTGGAGTTGAAAACAATGAAGAGAAGTTCAGTGGTGGCAAATGGTTCAGGTGTGGTCACTAAGACAGGGTGAGTTTCTCCTTTTAATACGAGGGTCTCGTCTCCTGCTCCTATCAAGTTGACTGGGGAGGCTTTTAACTTAATTAAGGGTCCGAATTTTTCATGATGTTTGTGATAAAATCTTGTGTAGATGCAGGATCTTGCAGCACCTGTGTCTATCAGGAGTCAGACTCTTAATCCCACAATCTTGATTTTAGTGTAGACCGGGGGTCTGTGGATGTTGGTGTTGGCCCCCGCTAACATAGCGGTCAACGGGGTCTCGGCAAAATTCCTCTTGTCTGTCTTTTTCCAAAAGTAACATCTGCTCTAATTTGTATATCACTTCATGGATTGGAAGTTCTTCTTCTTGGATATATCTTTGAGGAACCTCTGATTCAGTAAGTTGGAAAAGGCCAAAATTAGGTTGTTGGAATTAAGTTCGAAATGTTCTAGTTTGAATTAGGTTCGAAAAGTGCTAATTGGAATTATGTTCGAAAATATCCACTCGGTATTAAATTCGGAAATAAGTTCGAAAATCCTTCGAACTTGTTTCCCACGAACCAATTTTCCGATTTTGAACAGGGACTTGGAAATAGGATCGTATGTAATATTATATAATTTAGTTGGAAATACATACGTGGTAATAAGTACGTGTTGATAGTGCAGGGTTTGAATTTCTTTCCAAGTAAACGTCGTAAGTTCGAAAAGGCCAAAAAATAGGTTGTTGGAATTATGTTCGAAATGTTTTAGTTTGAACTAGGTTCGAAAAGGGCTAACTTGAATTGTTCGAAAATATCCACTCGGTATTAAATTCGAGGTTAGGAAATAAGTTGGAAAATCCTGGGTCGTATATTGGAATGGGAATGTGCTTCTCCGTGTTTAGAACCCGGACTAGGCACCAGTACGTGTTATGGATCCTTCTAATGGGGAGAAACTAGGAGCTCAATATATATACACAATACAAACACAAGGAGAGTTATACAATAGTAGGCTACAAGACAATGTTTTAACCCTTATTTAGCGGCGAGCAACATAAGTCGAGTTAAATAAAGCTGGACTATGTGGCGGCGCTCGACATAGGTCGAGTGGCAATTTCAGCACGTAATGTGGCTGAGAGAGAGAGACAAGTGGTGGCAGGAGACTAGCGAGCGTATGACTGCTCCAGACCACCGCGGCGAACCTACTGACACAAATCTCAGCTCCCTCCTCCCTCTCTCACTCGCTACATACTCAATTATGTACTGAAAGTACCGAATTACCTGCTTTTTGCACTCGCGTTGCACGGTTATTGCAAGAAAACTATCCATCATACAAGGATCGTTATGGTGTCATTCGAAAGCTCTGTTTATGCCCTTTCAGGGATAGGTACTTGTTTTACGTTCTGGGTCTTATTTAGGCATGAAAATGATCACGTAAACAGCCCTATTTTGGCTAAAAACACCCCGCTGTGCGGTACACATAAATAAACCGCATAGGCCGCTCGTAAGGTGTTAATTACATACAATAAATATCCCACTCATTGAGACATATTAAAATCAATAATCAGATAATACAAGTAATACTGCAATCTTCCTTTTGCATGAGTTAAGGGAAGTAATCAGGTGCATGCTTTGACTTTGACTAAACATTAACACGTAATCAGATTTGAGGTAAGCATGGAAATAAATCTTACTGTGAGTATTTATATTAAGTAGAACAATATTATTACTATCAACTTACACAATATTATTATATAACATGGAAATGGTCTTTACGAATACATTGAGGTTTGATTTCTTTAGACTAATAAATACACTATTCTCTCAGTTGGCCCGCACATCTTTACTGAAGATACGTTTTCTCTCTTTTGCCTAATTTTCTATGTTTCAACTGCGAGGGATAACTATAATAAAAATAACTTAATAGGAGGTTTCACGTCAGATGTTAGGTTTTCGCAATTAGATCCAGCTATTAAATGTCATTAGTTATGGTGACACCAGAATGTACAACTATAGCCATAAGAGTATTTGAATAGGGGTTGTCAAAGATAGAGCTCAAGAATTGTGAATGTGTGGAATAGCTTGCCTATAATGATATAGTTGAAGCTAAGAGTGTGATATCTTTTGAAAAGCTCTTGGACAAATTCTGGAAGGATCAACCCATCAAGTATAATTTTGAAGAAAAGATCATTTCCACCCCGGGCCACCCCATTAGAGTGAACTCCGGGGATGATGACCAAGAACTGGACATAGCTAGAGGACTAACAAGACCTGCGTCCAGTATCGCCGTAAGGTTCCAAAAGGTAAGGTAGTGTTTTCCTAAAGGAGATAACGTTATCACAATGAGGGACTCTATAAGAGAGACGGAATTACTATAATTTTGTACAAGTGATTTCCCTGATGCAGGTGGTGGACTTAATAATTTTTGAGGGAGACTTATGTATACATAATCAACAAGAAGGGGGTTTGCATTTTGGACGGTCTCGGACCACAACCTTTAGTAATTATTTCTGTAGAGTTGTTTCTCTTGCTGTTGGACAGTCTCAAACCATATCCTTTATGTACTGTACAGGTGTTTCTCTTGTTGTTAGTCTTGAACTTAGCTGGTGAGCATCGATCAAGCCTCACAGGTAGAGTTGCTAGTTTTGAGCCTAGTTGGTGAGCATCCAGCCTCACAGGGTTAGTTGTTGCTAGTCTCGAACTTAGCTGGTGAGCATCGGGCCTGACAGGTGGTGCTAGTCTCGAACTTAGCTGGTGAGTATCGAGCCTCTCAGTTATATGACCAAACAAGAGGGATTGTTCTAATGCCTCTTCCTGGTCAGCTGTAGTAGTGTACACTTCTGCTTCATTCTTCTGATTGATGTTGTTGAGGGCGAAAAGGTGCTCGATCGGATTTGGTGTTTTCCTGTGGGCCGCTGGTGGTCATCTCGGGGTGGAGGCTGGGGCTCTGTTGTGGTGGTGGTTATGTCATTCTGTATGCGAGACTGGTGTGGTGGTGATGGAAGCAATTCATAATTATGCTCTGCATATTAGTTCTGACCAGAATTATCTGCACATTAAATTAGCATCATCAACAAAGTTAATTTGTGAGGAAAATATATAGTATTCTAGTAAATTAAATTGGGACCTTTGAGGATACGTTTACCATGCTTTCTACATTCAACCAACCACCTTCAATATCTGCTGGCCTGCTTTGTAGCAAGGACTTGGACCCTGGCAAACATTATGAACAAATTTAAATATATTCATTGCCATTATTAATTATAATATTACATTTTCTATCAGTATTAGAATATGGAAATTTGTACCTCCTATCTCTCTAGGTACACAGTGAGGTTTGTTATAATAGGGTGCAGTAACTCCCTGGTAATGAGTTCCACCGCCTCTGTGACAGCCTCAGCCTGTGTTAGGGTCAGGTTCAGAGGTCCTGATGTTGCTGGACTAGGAAGGGGTTGTAGGGATTTGGGCAGCAGGAAGTTCTGGGATGGTTCTGTCATACTCAACACTAAATCCAAAGCTAGTATGACACTCAGACAGATATCTTGCTCTATTGCAGTTCCTTCAGAGATGTTTGTCTGGAAAGTAAAAAGAATCAGTCATTTATCAGCCAGTGCAAGTAAAGGCATACATCCATTAGTCAGAAATGCTTCGTAACCCGGCAACTGCTGAAAGACTCTTAAGAGTTTCCCCGGGCGACTGCGGGAAGACTCTTAAGAGGCTGGGAGAAAAAAAAATCCATTTAAAACACCCCAAAAAAAATTGTTTGTTTTGTTTTTGTTTTTTTAATTTTTAATTTTTTTTTTGCCCCTGGGCCAGGCCAAATATCACTCCTCCACCTCCCCTCCTTCCCCACTTTCCTTCCCTCCTTCAGTTATCACCTATTTTCCCTGTTATGCCCTTATTCTGTGGTCTATTTTCGTGCTAACATTAGCGAGTTGGTAGCATGGCGTTGTCATCACTGTTACCAAGCGTGGGAAAGAGCGAGAGAGAGACTATTGCGTAACAGTGCCTCTCCAGACAAGGGGAGGGGAGGAGGGTAGGGAGGTTGCCTCAGCCATACATTATGTAACTCCCGGCCTGTATCGCCGATTTTGACCATCCAAACACTGTTTCCACTTGTTTTATTGTTGTAACAGGTTAATACCTTTATAATCAACCTATAATAGGCGCATATGGATAAGTATTAATGCTATTTATGGTAAAATAACGATGTTAGTGATGGGAACAGCTCAAATACGTGCGCACAGGAGTGTTGTGTCTCATACCCCCCATGCGCACGTCTTAGGTTAAGAACATAATAACATGGAATAAGAAATCGAATTTACCCTTGAAAATTGCTAACGTTCCTGAGCAGGCAATCTAGGCAATCTATTTCACATATTTAAAACTCTGTTTCCAAACCAATACTTACCTATATCTTTTCTAAAACGAAACTTATCCAATTTGAAGCCATTTGAACGGGTTATCTCGCAGTTATTCAGCTTTAACCCTTATTTAGCGGCGAGCAACATAAGTCGAGTTAAATAAAGCTGGACTATGTGGCGGCGCTCGACATAACTCGAGTGGCAATTTCAGCACGTAATGTGGCTGAGAGAGAGAGACAAGTGGTGGCAGGAGACTAGCGAGCGTATGACTGCTCCAGACCACCGCGGCGAACCTACTGACACAAATCTCAGCTCCCTCCTCCCTCTCTCACTCGCTACATACTCAATTATGTACTGAAAGTACCGAATTACCTGCTTTTTGCACTCGCGTTGCACGGTTATTGCAAGAAAACTATCCATCATACAAGGATCGTTATGGTGTCATTCGAAAGCTCTGTTTATGCCCTTTCAGGGATAGGTACTTGTTTTACGTTCTGGGTCTTATTTAGGCATGAAAATGATCACGTAAACAGCCCTATTTTGGCTAAAAACACCCCGCTGTGCGGTACACATAAATAAACCGCATAGGCCGCTCGTAAGGTGTTAAGTAACATTTATGGTCTCCAGTATATCAACTTGTGAATAAAGCCAGTGATCAGAAGATTAATACCTGAACGTTGGAAGTGGGAGACTAGGCTCCATCCAGATCCACTTAATGCTAGTTGTTCAATTCTATCATTTGTCTTGTACGAATATTCATACCTTCTTATGCTTCATATTAATCATCATCAAGGAAACTATAGAAGTGTGTTCATCAATAAAAGTGATCGTGTGTCTTGTTACTGTGTGTTTATATTGTGTTCTCTATTCCTCATACCTTGTTTTGTGCATGCAGCCTTCTATACCCAGTCAGTTAGAACTCACATTACCCAAGTTAATCCTGTAGAAAAACAGGGCATAACATTGGCGGCAGCGGTGGTTCTTGATTCGGATAAAAGGTTGTATTGCATTGCAAGTTTAGAACAGCCAGAACACGATAACATCATGGCGCACCGTTCTCACATCCCCATCCCACATTATGATGGGGAAACTTACGAGATCGAAACGTTCATGGACATAGTGAAACCCGTACTTGACCTAGTTTATACCACGGATGCAGAAAAGATAGCCGTGACATTAACGCACCTGGGAAAAGCCGTTTCCCTGGTTGCCTACCAAGTGCACCCTGCTCTCACATGGGACGAATTTCGCCCAATAGTGATAGAAGCCATTAAGCCTTCGTTGGGCGTTTTCGTGGCCCACAGCCGTATCCAAGACACTAAATTCGAAGGCGATCTAGATGCCACAGTGAATAAGATCGCCCAACATATAAAAGTGTCTTTCCCCACATTGACCAGAATCCAGCAAGAGCAGCAGATTCTGGTCAACCTTGTATCAATATTGCCCTCAGCAGTAAAAGATAATTTCCGTGTGCACGATTTCGTCGGATATCAAAAAGATCTCATCACGATCCGACGTATTTTGGCCGTGCGCACAGAAACACCCACCCAAATCGCTGTAATAAAGAAGTTTCCCACGCACCCGCAGCACCTCGACCACCAAAACCCCAAGGCTCAAACCTTCAACTCCAAGAATGCCTACCCATCCTCATCCTTCCACAACAGACCGACCTACCCTTCCGGCAAGCCCCAACCCAGTAGGCCCCGGTTCCAACCTACCCAGCCACGCAGAATCTTCAACCGGAACAGAACCTACAACACCTACCAAAGTAAAAACCCTACATTAGTAATTATCAACCCCTATGATTTCCCTGCCTGTAGTGCTCAGTGTGCCCTCCATCAAATTCGTGACTCTGCCAAACCTCGCCCCTTTACTCCTCGCATTTCTGTAAATGAAGAGGAGTTGGGACAAGAGGAAGAAATGGAGGAAATGCACACCGGAGAAATAGCCCCTATCATGACCTCAGACGATACCGAGGAAACCCTGGAGGAGGTAGATACCGACTCCCAGGATTTTTTAAAGCCCACGATGGCCTCGGCGGGGGACGCCATAACTGATCACACTGCCCCCATTTACTACATGGCCAAAATCAAGGACATTCCTGTCCGCTTGTTAATTGACACGGGAGCTGCCAAGTCATGTTTGTTCAAGTCTTATTATAATCAACACCCCCGACTATTTGGCCCCTTGTTACCTACCAAATCAGAACTAATCTCAGCTGCTGATACCTACTTAAATCTCCTAGGAGACACTTTGCCCCTGTCAGTAACTACTCCTGCCCCCCATGCTCGTTGTTATCACCCATTCACAGTATTTTCCTCCCACTGTACACATTACGATGGTTTCCTTGGACTTGACCTCCTTCAAAAACTCCAGGCCCAGGTTGACTGCGGCCAGAGGCTGATCTCATTAAAAAAAAAAATCCAACCCAAAGCCTCTGACAAACCAATCACGCAGAAGCCTATTCACAAAAAGAAAAAACACCTCCACCCTCAACAAACTCTGAGTCAGGATTACCAAGTTGCGGCTAGCACTAAGGTAACTCCTAACCCCTCCCCTTGCCCCGAGTTCTCTCAAAATATCACTCATTTCGTTGAAAAAATGCCTCAACAAACGAAAGAAGACAAGTCCAAGCAACTCCCTCTCGGTAACCCCCGCATTTCTCCTAACTCTGTCCAGGATCAATCCTCCCATGTTTCCAGGGCAGACTCTGATGTATGTAAAAACCATTCTACCAAATATTTATGTACACATTGTGACGCACTCAGTGCTGTGCAACGCAACCTGATTGTACTCCTTGGTACTCGAATGTACCGCCCGTGATCTGGCTACCGTCAGCCGCAATGTATATTGAGTATGACAACTTATAACTATTTTCTTTGTATCTCTGCAAAGGTCTCGTCATGTGCTAACCAGTGGTGGGTTTTGTTTTAAGCCATGTCGAGACCTTCCATTTAATATGTAGTATCAATAGAGAAGTTGATAGATAAGACAATGGGAGTTCAGAGAGAGAGTGAGTTAGGCTTCAGAGCAAGAGGGTAGCAACGCGCCGCGCTGCCGGGTGGTTGCCAGACGTTTGTTCTGACTGGCAGCCTTGCGCTTATAGCTAGGCGCGATAGGGTTGGTAGTCCATTGTTGCCTGCCTGGGCTGTGCCCATGTTGTCGTACAGCACATTGCCTGAGGCTGGCTGCGTGTTCTATGATCAGGTTGCCTAGAACCTTTGGATTCTAACATCCCTTGCTCTCTCTCCCCACTTCTCACGGTTGCACTCTTTCTCTCTGACGACATTACTCTCATTTCATTCTTCTCTCTATTTAAATGCATAACCTTCCCTTGAGGTCCTAAAGGAGTTTCAGCACTCACCTCTCGTATTACTCTTAGGACAAGCATATATTTACATGTATTAGATTTAAGGGGTTAATGTGAACAGCGATCTTCTTGATGAGGATAGTTGGTGAACGTTCTACATGTTCACGAGTTATATGCCCCGCTCATCATCCCATTTGTGACTAGACTGGTGCCATGTGTAAGAGCCCGACCATGCCCAGGAGTTGTCTGTAAAGGGACGAGGACTTAGCCTTGATTTGCATACCGAGCCAGAGCGAGTGTAGCACCCGAGACTACAGCTCGCTCGTAGTGCCGGTATAGTAGAGTAACGTAATTTATCTGTCCTTGTGTTCTCTACAGTCTTCTCCTGGGTTCTCGCTTTCGGTGCTGGGACTCGTTGTTCCTGTGACTTGGCCTGCTAGCTAGAACACATGGGGATGATGAGTGGGATATATCTTTATTTTACTATGCATTGCAGCTCTCTTTAAGTATATATCTATAACACTTTACAATACACATTACTCACACACAAGACAACACTATTAATACTTTCATGTATCAATTAACTGCACTGTCGTTTTGCTGCTGTGTCCGGAGTTCTGTTGCGTAGGGCGCATACGGACTCGGAGGGGAGACAGAGTGAGAGAAGCGAAGTAGCCTATGCGGTAGTAGGCTACCGGCGCAGTACTGTTGCCTGCAACCTTTTAGTTATTCCAAGTATAGATTCATTATTATAATAAGTGACTACTATTTATGTTCCTCCCATGTGTATTATTAGGTATCTACTGGATCATGAACATCTTGTATTCTACATGCTAGTGCATGTTAGTAGGGGACAGTTAGTGTAGTGCACGCGCTTTCAAGTAGGCGTGTACATTTGTCATTTAGCATTTCACTGTCATACCTTTAGCCTGCTTCTATTCTACATTATTAAAGGCTTAATATTAACGTAGTTTCTTGAGTATTGCATTTCTTTAGTAATAACGTAACCTATAAATGTCTGAGGGAGTTTAGCCTCATAGCCTACCCCTGTTGTACACTTTCGCCGAGTTAAGGTACCTCGTTACCGTAGACGATAACTCTGTAGGGCGTTGGTGCTTTTGTTGTCTGAAGCATATAGTATTTGGGACTGGAATCGAGTGTGTCGTTGTCACTTAAGCCATTTCTGTCCTACGATCAAGAATCCCGAATATGTATTGCCGATCCAGCCGTAACAACATGTTTCCAGGGAAAATGTCGACCTATGTCCCCAACAATGTTTTCCCCATGCCCCCAGAAATGCTCAGCTATTCCACAACCAACAAAATTTCCCTTGTGACCGTTTTCCGTCACTAGCTCCCTTCCACCCCCACACAATTCACACCCCTAGAAAACTTCAAAACCCCACACTTGACTCGCCCTCTCATGACAGACAAACCCACCAATCCCATATAACCTCTAAACAAACCGTGACTGCCACCGACAAAACTCCCCAAATTCGTCCTTTTAACAACCACAAATCAGTACATCAGTCCTCCACCAATAACCCATGTTCTATACCTAATTCTTCCCCCACCAACCCTCCGCAGTCCCACCAACAAATTCCGTTTTCTAAATCACTCACACCTCACCACGCTGATCCTCCCACACGCGCCGTTAATCCCCCCCCTCACGCGTGACCCCCACCAAAGTGATTCCCCCCCCCTTATGCGTACCGAGCACCTGCTCACCAGTCGATCCCCGACCATCATTAGCCCAGCTGTAGTTCAAGATAAATGTCAAATTCCCTCCCGCCATCAAAAATGGGTTAACCTTCGACCCATACCCCAAACTCACATGATATTTTCCCCCACTACCACGTCCACCAACCCCAATCGTTGCCTATTACGACCCGCCATCATTTCCGCTCGCATCAACCACATTCTCGTGGCAAATATCTCTGAAGAATCCCTGACATTACCAAAAGGCCTCATCATAGGAGACCTCGAAACTTTTGATGACCTCCCCATAGATTCCAATGACACCCCTACCAGCCTCAAATTGCCCCCTCTCCCTGACACATTATCCGACCACCAAAAACACAGCATGTACGAACTATTGCTAGAGTTCAGTGACGTGTTTGCCCAACAACCCACTGAAATCGGACAGACCGATGTGGAACAACACATCATTAACACCACAGGCCCCCCATAAGACAACCATCCCGTAGACAAAATCCCATACAACGCCAGGAAGAGGAACGCCAAGTCCAAGAAATGTTAGAGGCCGGAATTGCTACCCCGTCCATCTGCCCCTGGTCTTCCCCTGTTGTCCTAGTAAAAAAGAAAGATGGGTCAACCCGTTTTTGCGTCGATTACAGGAGATTAAATGACGTAACCATTAAGGACGCTACGCCATTACCCAGGATAGACGATTCCCTTGACTCCCTATACGGATCCAGATGGTTCACTACCCTCGACTTACAAGCAGGGTATTGGCAGGTGCCTATCAAGGCAGAGGACCAAGAAAAAACAGCATTTTCCACTAGTGGTGGCCACCACTACGAAGTTAACGTCCTACCTTTTGGCCTCTGTAACGGACCCGCCACTTTCTCCCGTTTGATGGAAGCGGTATTACATGGCCTGACCTGGGAAACCTGCCTAGCGTATCTAGACGATATTATTGTGTACTCACAAACCTGGGAAGAACACCTCCTCAGGTTGAAACAAGTTCTTCAAAGAATCCGAGCCGCCGGGTTGAAATTGAAACCCTTAAAGTGCGAGATTGCACGAAATAAGGTAGATTTCCTCGGCCACGTAATATCTGAACGTGGTATTGCACCAGACCCAAAGAAACTTCAAGCCATACAAAGCCAACCCCCACCCACCACCGTTAAAGGAGTACGTTCTTTTCTAGGTTTAGCCACATACTACAGACGTTTCGTCCCCCACTTTGCCGCAATAGCTAGACCCCTCCACCAACTCACCCACAAGGACACCACATTCACCTGGACACCCAAAAGAGACCTCGCTTTTAACACTTTGAAGCAAAAGCTAATCCAAGCCCCTATTGTCACTTTCCCTGATTACCATAAACCTTTCCGTCTTTATACCGACGTATCTCTGTACGCCATTGGTGCAGTTTTAGCTCAAGTAAGAGACGGAGAGGAACATGTGATAGCGTATGCCAGCTCCACACTCAACCAAGCCCAACAGAATTATGCAGCCACCAAGAGAGAGTCCCTAGGGATCATTTGGGCACTCAACCACTTCCGGTTATTTGTGTTGGGTGCAAAACACGATATAATAACCGACCATCAATCTTTGCAATGGTTGCGTAAGTGCGAAACCAACTCAGCCATCTTGGTACGCTGGAGGGAGACACTAGAGGACTATGATTTTACAATACAGTATCGTCCAGGTGAACTTCACACCAATGCAGACGCCCTGTCACGTTTGCCAGTACCGAAAAACCCCCCCACCAACCTAGCCGCCTTACAAAACACTGAGCTCTTATCTACCCCCATCCACCAGCATAATTCCCCCCCAGCACCCTCACTAATTCAATCTTGGGAAACAAGAATCAGACCACCCTGGATACCGTTAAATGTCTTCAGGAAACTGACTCGCTGGGGAGATCAACTTGCCACAGACTCCGGTCACATAGTCCTAGACCCCACCATTGCCCACGACTACATGATTGCCATTCACGAGGGAAACGGCATACACCTTGGACAAAAGAAAATGTTAAAAATCTTCACGGATCAGTACTGGACCCCCAACCCCTCCAAGATTGCACAACGCGTGACAGAATCCTGCAAACCTTGTTTATTGGGGAAAGATAGATCACGCACCCCAGGCCCAGCTGGTACCATTTCTGCAAACAAACCGTTCCAGGTCCTATCCCTCGACATCATGGGCCCGTTTCCTTCTTACGCTGGCAACCGCTATATCGTCACATTTGTTGACGTATATTCAAATTTTTTAATAGCCTGCCCAGTTAAAGACCACACAGCCACCACCGTCGCCACACTGCTTGCCACAGAAGTGTTCCCTATATTCGGCCTTCCCTTTGCTCTTCTATCCGACTATGCCCCCGAATTTAGTGGACACGTTTGGCACCAGTTCACCCAACAATGCGGTATTAAGATCAAACACTCATCCCCGTACTGGCCTCAAGGAAATGCTATATGCGAACGCAGCCATCGTACCATCAACAACCAGTTACGTACCAAAATGATTGCTCTTAATACCTCAGACTGGCCATCACAGATAAAGATGATACAATGGGGCATGAACACCTGTCCCCGAGAAGACGGTATTTCCCCTCATGAACGTGTTTACGGCGTACCCCCCCTGTTACTGCCGTTCCACCATCACGCTCACCTCCCCTCCAACACCTCCACAATTGACCCATTGCAACATCTGCAAAACACCCTCCATACCGCCCAAACCTGTCAAGGCACCAAAACTGATAACCCCGATGATAAAAACCTTTCGCCATCCATGACACCGTAATGGTAGCCAACCTCCCTGTCACCAATAAATTAGGCCCTCGCTATGTCGGCCCCTACACCATCATACAAGTCCCAAATGCCTATCAAGTCACCATTGATTATCACGGCGTGACTCGCACGTTCCGAACTAGATTCGTCCGAGCTTTTAAACCTCTAAAACCACAAGACATTACCCCACCCCACACGTCCGACCCTGAATTGAACACCCCTACTACCCCTCCCACTCAGGCTATGAATGTTCCCCTACAAACCCCTAAGGGCCTAAACCCTCCAGCACCGAACCGGCTGATCATTCCTCAACATACCCCCCAAACTAACCTCCACAAACCCCAAGCCCCCACTATCACACCTTCCTCCACCATGACCCATTCCTTCACTTCTGATAGTCAAGTACCTCCCCAACTTATCCAAGTACGAAAACCTCCACCCACAACCCCGACCACAACGGAAACCCTCCCGTCTAGCCCTGACGTACCTCCACCAGGCACCACAGTAAGAAAACCACCACCCCCACCTAAAACCAAGTACACACCCAACCGCACCACACAATCTAGCTCAGTAACCTCACGCTACAACTTACGCCCACGACTAAAATCTTTTAAAACCTCCAGAAAACACACCCTGCTAACCAAGTTCCGTAGGGCTGCCAGACCACTATCCTCCTCCTCCTCTTCTTCTTCGTCGAATTCTCCTCCACATAGGGAAAGAAGACGAATAATCACAAGTAAACACCATAACCCCTCTAACTATATTCCAAAAATAACCACCCCCACCCTCCCACGAAAGAACATACCTTCCCCTTCAACTTCATCCCCTCTCAACCCCCACCTCATCACCCCGGATGACCTGCTAGATCTACCCCCCCCCCACCAAACTCCCACAAAACCGCCTATTTCCAACACCATCAAATCACCAACCCACCAAAGAACACACCCAACACATGTTCCTACCCCCAACCCACCCAATTAAACCTCCACTCCCTACCAACCCATCTAGCCCCCCCGCCTCCACCCCTTTCCCTCCACTATCCCTGCGACCCCCCCCACGCATCAACCAACCTCATCATCTCATCAAAACCCCAACCAAGCAACCCCTAAAAAGTAACCTATGCCAACAACCAACCCCTCCTCACACACGTCTAACACACAACTAACTCCTAACCAAAGCCCCTCCAAAATGACGTACCCGACCTCCACACCCCCACTTGAATCCCCCCACAAAGTCGCCCCTGAGAGAACCCCCATACATACCCCCACCCAATCCTCTCCCATTCCGCCTACCACCCTCACTCGACAAAAACCTCCACACGCATCTACCTCTCAAATAACCCCCTACATCACCCCCACTAAATGCCCTCCACCTGTAAAGCGTTCTTCCCCTAAATATAAAACATCGTCGAACGACTCAAGTCCCACTACAAACATCTACCTTCCCACCAGAACCTCCAAAGGTAGAATCATCAACAGACCCATCAGATTTGAGGACAGTTATGTAAAAACAACACCCCGTTCTTACACTAAAGACCCAAGCCACACAACACACACACCCCCTCTTTCTCACACACCTCCATCACGCCCCTTACCTAAACCAATATTGCACATTGCCTCCATATATTTTCCCAGCCTGCAACACCACCCAAGAAAACCCCAAAAACCCCAGACTCATATCCCCCCTTCACCCCCAGCTCCGCTTTCACGCGTTAGTCCCTCCCCTTCAGTTATTAACCCCTTCACCACACGGAAGAGGCCTCCTGTCAGTCCCACACACCTCAATCGATATATGACCTCCACCATGAACAAATCCACACCATTCGTCGCCCCCGTCCCTACCCCCACAGAGGAAGAATACACACCGTTCATATTATTATTATTATTATTATTATAGAAGCTGTCTAAGCCTCCCAACAGGGTGCAGATACACCTATAAAAGATGAATCCCCACAAAATACCCGTAAGCACTGGAGAGAGACTAAGACAACTAAGAAAAAGGAAAAGGGCTACAGTAGTTAGAGAGCCCAGAAGAAAAGATCAGTTTGTCAATTAAAACACCATTCTAAAAAGAATAAAAGTAAATCATGATTAAAACAAAAATTTACTGCTGTAATAAAACATTAACTCTGGACTTAAAAGCTGAGATATTGGTTGACTGTACAACCTCGTTTGGCAAATGATTCCAAAAGGGAATCATTGAAGGAATAAAACACAGAGAAAAGGTTAAAGTAAAAACGTCCACAGGACGCTTAGCCCGTCTACAGCGCCCACATCAAGCCCGGGCAGCCGCCCTCCACAACACCGAGGACACATTCCTACAGGTCTAGATAGACCTGCAAAAGAAACCTGACCCTCGCTCTCTTGCTTGGTGGGACTTTCTAAATACCCTCAAAATGACCCACCATGACTATGCTTCTTTTTACTTCACCCTTGAGGCTCGAGGACGAGCCTACAACGAAGGAGAGGGAAGTAAAATGCCCCAGAACGAGAAGCCCACCACGGAAGCCATGAGCGAGCACCACCAGGAAACGGGAACAGAAACACCCGAAGGAAAGGCCCACAAAACGAAAGGACCAGGTGACCAAGCCAACCAGTTAAGACAGGCCGAAGCCCGCAGGGCTAAGCAGCTCCAAACCACACCTGCCTATCACTTCTAACCACTGACCTTTCCCCCACCTCGCGTATACACTACCCCTCGTGTCCTACACCTCTACCTACATGATGATGAACATGAATACACCTTAATGTAATACACCCATGCCCTGTCCCTAGGTTGAGCCAATGCCAACCAGTTCAGACAGGCCTAAATCTATGTATGTTTTTCCATCCAAGAAGTAATATGTTAACCCCCTGTCTTGCCAGACTAAGTTTCTGAAGACCAACCGCCCCCATAAATCTATGTATGTTCTTCCATCCGAGAAGTAATATGTTAACCCCCTAAAATACCTTGTCTTGCCAGACTAAGTTTCTGAAGACCAACCGCCCCCATAAATCTATGTATGTTCTTCCATCCGAGAAGTAATCTGTTAAAACCCCATGTCATAATTGATAAGAAACTATGATACCCACGGGTACACCATTGTATATATAACCATTATTCCTGTAAGACCTAGACAGAAATGACTGCAGATGTTAGCCACAATGCAGTAACTCTAATTCTTATCCCAACCAGAGATTGTATACACCACCCTCTTTTACCATTGTCTCGACGCCTTTCCACCACGAAACAATACCGAAGCTACCCCTACGAACTGCCGCTTTCTTTGATATATATGTCATAGAAAACGCAGTTCCCAGGAACAACTAGAATCAGCAAGAAATAGTGTCAGAGTAACAGTGTCCATAACCATCGTATTGACGAGTAATAATACACCATGTTTTTCTCTACTTTTATCCACAGTCAAGCACACACCTACAGTTAACCTCCTCTTCCCCACAGCCCACAGTCCACATGATTCTATCATTTCCAAACTCATATACCACCACTTATTGCTCATCCCCCGGTAGCGTTTGGCTAACGTACCTTCCCTGTCATTAACCCCCAAGCTACGATACCAACTGTAGCCTAATGCCACCCCTACGCCCAGAGACCTTAGGGTCAAACTTCCATGTAACCCCCTTAACCCTCTCCCTCTCGTTAACCCCCCACGCTCCTCCACTCCCTTCCGACCTAGCCTCTCCAGCATACCCCCTGAATATCCTTAACTTTTCCGTTACTAACCATCTCAAACCTTTTGTATATATACTCCTATCCAGCCTACCTTCCCCCAGTAGGAAGGAACACCATTAGAACATTACTAACCCTTTGCATGCCATCTATTCCCTCACAACCCATTCACAACCCTGTACCAAATGATCGTCCGTGCGAGGCTAGCCGCCTCACCAGTGACTAACTTCTATTGCCATACTTCCAGATCAATGTGGCAGAGTTAGCAACCCAGTCTCCACCACATCCAACCACCCATACAATTAACAACCTAACCAAGTAAACCAGCTGATCAAGACACCTTCGCTTTTGGTATTACGAACACCCACATCTGTCTCATAAACAGAGGGTTATTACAAACCCTTGTGATATGGCAAGCCCCCAGCCACAGCCGCCCCGACGACCATCACAGAGAAGGGACGCGCACCTACCCCTTTTAACCACCCGAGGAGGGAGACCCCTACCCCTGCGGAGGTATACCTGACCCCTGTTTTGACTTCCGGGTCATTGCCAGGTAGCACAGGAATTCTTCCTATCAATGAACTAACCATGTATGACTAACACCTTTACTAACCTCTATTAACCCACAATAACCCATTAACCTTTCTTGCATACTCTGATAACCAAATTAGCACCTCAGCTATACCATAGAATGAAGACTGAGCAATCTAAGAGAGACGCTCCTATCACAGCTGTCCCAAACCGCCTCGCAAAGTAGATCCAGTCTCTCTCCCCTAAATACTTCCAGTATAGCCAAAATAGTACCTCTTACTAAGGCTCAGTTATATCACATTATGAAGGCTCCATACAGCCATGTGCCGCAACAGTAATCACCACCTTACCTAGTTCCCGTATCAATTGAGAGCTCAAATAAGTCCATCAAAACTCGAGATCCCTATGGCCTACAGGGTCCAAAACCGAACCTATAAACCAAGCTCCAGCCCCCAGTAAAATCAGTTGAAAGATAGACACCAACCAGTGGCTGGCCCCTTAAGTTGACCTCTAGCTCTGCCCTTATTTTGTTCCTGAGAATTGAGTTCCAGAGCCGGCAGACTCCGTGGCAGATTGAGATAGAAGAATCTGTCCACGTAAAGGAAATCTACATGCACCTTATAACCTTCACATAAACCAGTGGGGATATAAGAGTGTAGCCAGCAACGATTGCCAAGAGATCCGTCTTGAGAACTTCTACATATGGACCATCTGGACGGCCGCGGAACCAGTCGCTAGCCCCCAACCTCACGGACGCAAGATAACCAGGACCAGACCAATCAAATACGACCCAAGATTCACTCTATCAGCACTATAGTGTTACAGTGCTATTTAGAGACTCACTTATTAATATTTCTATGAAGTGGCTATATCTTTGCCCCAGTATAATTCACATATAACCATTCCATTAGGAAGTGCTAAGCGTATCAGTGTTTATTAATTAACAGGCGATATTAACTCTCGTAATTACCCATATATCCAGATATTTTTACATAGAAGTGAAACCCTAGTGATATCTGAATGTTCGCCCACTGATTTGCGTTCTATGTATTTCTGATACAAGAATAAAAAACTTAGATCAGTACCCCCCTGAGGTTACTAGAATTCCCGTGCTCTAAAATACGTGTGTCTAATCTAGTCTGTGAACTACTACTTGTGCATTAGAGCTACCAGTGATAAATCTAATAGTGAATATGAATCTATAAGTAACATTTATGGTCTCCAGTATATAAACTTGTGAATAAAGCCAGTGATCAGAAGATTAATACCTGAACGTTGGAAGTGGGAGACTAGGCTCCATCCAGATCCACTTAATGCTAGTTGTTCAATTCTATCATTTGTCTTGTACGAGTATTCATACCTTCTTATGCTTCATATTAATCATCATCAAGGAAACTATAGAAGTGTGTTCATCAATAAAAGTGATCGTGTGTCTTGTTACTGTGTGTTTATTTTGTTTTCTCTATTCCTCATACCTTGTTTTGTGCATGCAGCCTTCTATACCCAGTCAGTTAGAACTCACATTACCCAAGTTAATCCTGTAGAAAAACAGGGCATAACAATAAGCACTTTCAATCACATACACACATACACGTACACGAGGGGGGGGGGGGGAGGGGAATAGAGATAGGGTTTTTCTGGACCCCCTTCTCCCTCATGTTTAGCCCCATTAGTTTTTGAGATGTTATGACGTTCATTCCATTAGTTTGGCGGTTATAAAAAAAAATGCCCTATTTCTTTGTTAATATTAAGACCTTTCGTGCCATTTAGGCATAGGTTTATTTCCTGGCGAGCGATAGCGAGCCTGTAACTTTAGGAGGAACTGGCCATCGGCTGGGACACTTTTCTACCGAAAAATTTACAAATTAATCTCGAATTGAGTGTTTTTTAAGCTTTGATGGATGTCTAGCGAAGAAAGTAAAAACAAAAAAATATATATAGGCTAAATAAAATATAGACCAAAAAGTAACTCTACCCCCTTAACTCACACAGCTTGGGTGAAGGAAGAACACTTTTCATTGGTAGACACAACTGAGGGGAAGCCGGAGTTAAGGTGTGGATGAGTAAGTTTGATTCCAGGTACTACTTGAAATACAATGGCCTCGTATAGGGCCGATTTTATATTTTATTTTATTTATTATTATTTTTTATTTTTTTTTTCAATCCGTCTAATATTTGGGGCCGCACCTAGTCGAGTTATATTCTGGTTGTATTCCAGTTACCTTCTAGTTGGATTCCACTTGTATTCTAGTACTTCTAGTCATGTTCGAGTCGACATCCAGTGTACACTCGATACATCAAGCAAGTATGCAGCCATCTACCAGTCATATTCTAGTCGGCATCCAGTTGTATTCTTCTTAATTCGGGTTATATTCAACTCTCATTCCATTACATTCAATTTTAAAGTGGAATAATCAACTTGTCATCCAGTTGACTTCCGGTCATTATCGAGTGGCATCGAGTTACATTCAAGTAATTTGAGTCGGCATCGACTATAAAAATTACATCAGAACATGACCAGAATAGGTAGAATGCGACTCTAATGCGACTCGAATGCGACCAGGATACGACTAGAATGTAACTCGATAATTTTTAACGGTTTTTTTCACTCGATAAATCGTAGAAAGTTAACGCATGCACTAACTTTTTGCTCACTCACTCGATCAATCGAGTGACGACTAGAACATCACTCGAAACACAAGAATAGACAAGAATCTAACCAGAACACGTACAAGAATAGACCAGAATGGGGAAGAAGTGGCTAAAATTTGAATTTTTGAATTCATTCCGGTGGGTTCTGGTGGATTCGAGTTCTGTATGACGCGGCCTTTAGCCTTGTGAAGAGGACCGAATTCCACTCATCGAATTTTCGTTGGTAATTATTATATAACTATTTGTTGGGATAATTTCATGAACCAGTGAATTATAAAATTAACCTATCTATTAAATTCTCTACAAATATATGGTCCTTCGTGCCCTAGTGCTTCATATTTTGCCTTCATAGCGTTTATTTGCTTCCGTTCGCTTCGGGTATTACAAATGGCTGCCGCCTCGAACTTTGTTGGGCCGACTGCCCTTTCCCTTGTTTATTAGCCTAACTTTATCCCTCGAGTTATTTTTCAGGGTGGCGCCGTCTCATTAGTTTTTAGGGGCTAGTATCCCGGTTTTTTAGACGTTGTGCTCCTTACTGTTCTTGGAGGGTTGTTGGGCTAGTGCTAGGTGTGAGGGTATTTCGTTGGTTACATTTTCGCGCGGTAGGGCTGGGCTAGACCTGCAAGTGTCTGGTTGCTCTTCATTTCGCTTTGGTGGTGGGCCTGTGGTCTTCTTTGTGTTTTGTTGTTGTGAGACTCGTTATTCATTTTGCTAGGGGGGAGGGTTCTCATGTGTCCTTGTATACAGTATTTCAATTTCATAACATAGCCTAGGCCTAGTTGCTTATAGTGGCGGTCATGAATGTCGGTCTTTGTTAATTCCTAAGCAATTGACAGTCAATAGTCAGACCTCATGATTGTGGCTTAACCAACTAGGCTTACCTATAAGGGCTTTAAATAATTAGTGCTTCACCTTACCCTTTATTTGAATGGATTTAGTATTTAATTCTGTTTTTGGTACATCATGGCTCAGAGGAATCATCCCCCAGCTGCGTCAGGGAGTGGCATTGGGGTGAATTTTATACCATCCTCCTCCTACAATCAGAGCCCGGGGAAAGAGGTGGGCATATTAGGCCACAGTTATGTCAGTCGCCTAGGAGTCTCCCGCCGAGAGTTTTACGACCCGGGTTTTGTATTGAGGGCATTTAGTGCCCCAGGAGCACCTCTCGATAATATTAGATCCAAACCAGCTTGTGATGATCTTTTGAGCCTAAGGCCCGAAATCACTGTCTTAGTATTGGGCGGCAACGACGTCGTCTCTGAGGTGGTCCCGCAGGAGCTAGCGACTAAGATCAAGGATTTGGCCTTTGAGATAGAGGCATCCACGAATGGTCGCTGCCTTGTATTGGGGTTGGAGCAAAGGGCGTCTCCTCGGGGTATTCCGGCAGGTGAGTACCACAAGGTTAAGAACTCGGTCAATGCTCTCCTCAAGAGGAAGCACAAGCACCTTGGTGGTCGATTTTCCCCATATAGTTTCGGGAGCCAATACATGTCCGAGGACGGCGTCCACCTCACCCGTGAAGGCAGCGATCGTTTGTTGGCCCGGGTCGTTAAGATGGTAAGGGACTATCTTGCGTCGCAGTAGCCAGTCTCCTCATTGATAGCCCCAGTGTACTTTATGTTGTTGTCCAGTTAGATAATTTCCTTTAGATAGTTTATATTAAGGGGGATGAAACTACTATGTAATTTTCATGAGTAATTTTATTGAGTAATGGGAGTTTGCCGCTGTTGATTCCTAAGCGATTAACAGTTTGTAGTCGGACCTCATTGTAGTTTAAGTTACTGAAAATTAGACCATAACAATGACAGATTTGAAGAAACTTAAGATTTTAAAGGGAGGGATGAAGGGAAGTTTGAATAAATGTATAAGAGATCTGCATGATTTTCTAGAAAGTGCCTCGGCTGATCAGATAAAAGGCAAGAATGCTACTGTAACTAAATCGCTAGCCACCTTTGATAGTTATGCTCAGCAGGTATATGGTTTGTTGTCCAATCCTGAAGATGTGGAAGAAGAAATGTCAGTAGATCTGGAGTATATTGAAGATGTTAATACAGCCTTAGCCAGATTAGCTTCAACTCAAGAATCACACCCTGTTAAGGATACCGGTAATCCAAAAGCAACTGGTTTTAACCTTCCAAAGCTTACTTTGCCTACCTTTTCCGGCGATCCAACTACCTGGACTGGATTTTGGGATATATTTGAGTGTTCCGTTCATCGGAATAAGACCCTTACATCCATCCAAAGGTTTACTTTTCTCCGTGGACAGTTGAAAGGAGAGGCATTGAAGCTGATAGAGGGGTACAAGCTAGAAGCTACAAGCTATGAGTCTGCAGTGGAACTCTTGAAAAGAACTTATGGGCGAGAGGAAGTAATAAAGACAGCGTTAATAACAAAATTCTTCGCTCTAGATCCTCTATCGTATGATGTGACCGAGTTAAAGGAGTACTATGCCTCTTTTGAGAGCCTCCTCCGGTCAATGGAGACGATGGCCATCACGAAGGAGGAAATCTACAGCGTAAACATCTTGAGCAAGGTACCCTCTCCCTTTAAGGAAATAATTAGACGGCAATTAAGCGACACTCCACTGGACTTAGAAGCGTTGGTGCAGAAATTCCAGACCGAAGTCTTCAATATGGAGAGGACTGGACACTACCGACAAGTGGAGATGTCGCCATCCACTGCGGCTTTCCCGGTACAAACATCTAAACAGAAGAGGACGATCACATCAGGTTGCAAGTTGTGTTGTGTACGCGGTCATCCATGGTACCAATGTCCTGAGTATCCTAAGGCTACACAGAAAATTGGCAAGGCTAAATCACTTCATTTATGTACCAGTTGTCTGGCAAGAGACCACTTCAACAGTACTTGCACCAATTCCTACATCAAACCCTGTAAGTATTGCAAGGGGAAACATTTGTTTTCCCTTTGTACCCAGTCTGATCAGCACGACGGCAAAGAAAAAGAGAGAACCACCAAAGAGTCACATGATAAAAATAAAAGTGAGAGTAACAAAGTATCTGCTATGTCCATTGCTTCTAGAGAGTGTCAAATGCTTCCTACTATAATGCTGCCAGTGGTGGGGAGTAATAATAAGCATGTAATGATGCGTACCTTACTCGACCAGTGCTCACAGAGGTCATTCGTTCTGCAGTCATCATTGCCACAGCTCAAGTGTACCAGCAAGGGTCAAGAGAATTTGCGTCTCCATGGTTTCACTGGTGAAGTAGATTCCAGTGACTATGATATAGTGGAGATTTCATATGTATATAGAAGGAAGGTATGTCCCATCAAGGCTGTTGTGGTCGACAAACTTCCTAGTTTCTATGTGGCATCAGAGATTCAACCACAATTGAAATATCTCAGAAGCAAGGGTTTTAAACTGGCTGATCAACTCTCTGCTAACAATGGAATTATGCTACTGGTCGGAGCTGATTATTACTACGACCTGGTTCACCCTGGATATCGTCGGGTAGATAAGCTGATATTGCTCCCCACGATACAAGGGTATGCCATTTCTGGATCCTATGCAACTTCATCTCAAGACACAAAGGTGGAGGTAGTTACGGTCCTTAAGGTAGCAGTGAGTCCCATAGACAAATACGTTCGGTCTACTGTACCTAATAATCCATGCAATGATATAGACAAGCTATGGGACTTAGACAATATTGGAATTGACCCACATGAACTTGATCGGGAGTCCAAGCTAGCGTTGAGCTCATACGAAGAAACTGGGACGTATGACTCTGGTAGAAGTAAGTATGTGGTAAGGCTCCCTTGGAATGACAATAAGAGTAAATTACCTACAAATTTCCTTCTAGCACTTGGTAGGTTACGGGGCCTTCAGAAGCAATTTGTCAAGGATCCAAATTATTGCGAGACTTATGCGGCAGTACTAGAAGAGCAGGTACAACGTGGATTTGTTGAAAGAGTAGATCCCAGTGAGTATGGGAATAACATTCATTACCTTGCTCACCATGGGATAAAAAAGGACAGTTCCACCACTCCTGTTCGTATTGTGTATGACTGCTCAGCTAAATCCAGTGATCGCTCCTATAGCCTGAATGATTGTCTGTACACGGGTCCATCCCTGGTCTCTGATCTCGCGCAAATTATGTTACGCTTCAGATGTCATAAGTTTGCATGGGTCGCCGATATTGAGAAGGCCTTCCTGATGCTTCAACTCCATCGTGAAGACAGGGACTCGACAAGATTTTTATGGCCACGGAACCCAATGGATCTAGATTCAGAGTATCTGGTCTACAGGTTCAGAGTCGTCTTATTCGGAGCGACCTGTTCCCAGTTCCTTCTCAACGCTACTATCTTGCGTCATCTTGAGGAGGCTGGACTAGATCCTGACTTCAAGAATGAGATCAAGCGGGGAATCTATGTGGACAATCGTCAAGGCACTGGAGACGATGAAGATTTATTGCTCAAGAGATGCTGGGAGATTCGCGATATATTTTCCAAGGCTCATTTATACTTGAGAGAATGGGCCACTAATAGTGATCTTATGAAAGGTCAATTTGCTTCTGACAGTGTAGCTGCTGGGAATAGTGAGGTGAAGTTTTTAGGCCACAAATGGGACACTACCACAGATTGTATTTCCTTCTGTCACACACCATGCAACAGTGAAATTATGACCAATCGCAACTGCTTAAGCTTGTCTGCAAGGTTGTTTGATCCCCTAGGCTATTTGCTGCCTGTAACTATTCGAGCTCGTATGTTTTTACAGCGACTGTGGCGCCTAAAATTAGATTGGGACACACCACTCCCGACTGAGCTACAGGATACTTGGCGGTTAATTCGGTCGGACCTTTCCACATGTTGCAAGGTTCAACTTGATCGTCAAGTTATCAGTGGTCAACAGGTGGATCTACATGCCTTTGCTGATGCCAGTAATAGTGCGTATGGTACTGCCATATACATATGCAATGGTAGTGAAGCGAAACTGGCTATAGCAAAGGCCAAAGTAGCCCCTATAAAGAAAATTACAGTTCCTAAATTAGAACTTACTGCATTGCTTCTGTCTGCTCGTCTACTAAAGTGTACACTGGATGCTTATACAGACATACTACAGATTAATAACGTCTTTGTCTGGAGCGACAGTCAAATAGCGCTTTCATGGGTAGCCTACACAGCCAGAAAGTGTTACCTGTTTATGTTTCCAATCGCACTGATGAGATACATAACTTAGTTCCTACAGCTAAATTTCGCTATGTGAGCACCAAGGATAACCCCAGTGACATAATTTCCCGGGGGATCTCGGCGCAACAGTTTGTACTTACTCTAGTTGTACTTACTCTAGTTGTATTGCGGGAGTGAGCATGCTCGTTATTTCCCGCCTCCTATATGTGTAGGTGTTATATGTATCGTTGGAATGGCTGTGGATGTGTGTGTAGTCTGTATTTTTAGCCAATTGGCGACATCGGAAACGAAGGCTTAGGGTGGATCTGTATGGTACCATTCTCACTATAGACGGTACCGTCTCGCCCGAAGGCTTAGGTAGCCATCAGCTTTTGGTGAACCATATGATACCCATCTCGCCTTGTACCATTTTTGCCAACCCCAGATGGGACGTCACAACGTCGTCCACTTATTCCAGGTACCTATTTACAGCTAGGCGAACTGAGGCTAACACATGAAAGGAGACAAGCCCAATTTGTCTCCGCCCGGCCGGGGGATTGAACCCCCGACCCCTCGTGTGTGAGACGAGAGCGCTACCTACTAGGCTACGGGCTGTGTGTCATCCTCTATTTGGTGGCAAGGACCTACATGGCTTATATCTCCAACTGAATGGCCTCCGGCTTTCAGGGTATTCATATCTGATCCTTCAAGTCGGCCCCAAGATGATGTGTTAAGTAGTTCGACTGTGAGTACTACACATCAGGATAACAAGTTGGTAGAGTGGGAACGTTACGGCAACTATGATCAAGTAATACGGGTATTTGCATGGATATACCGTTTCATTAACAACATGAGAAGTCGGGCTCACGGGTCTTTCCTTAGTGAAGATTCGAAGCATATCAGACTCCATGAATTGAGATCAGCAGAAGCAAAAATAATATGTTTAGTACAGAGGGAATCTTATCCTACTGAACATGAAATACTGAACAAGGAGTCAAAGGCCAAGCCCTCAAACTTAATGAGGCAGCTAGGATTATATATGGAAGGAAGCATAATTAAGTGTAGAGGCAGGATCCAGAAGGCGGACATTATTGATTCTGCGAAATATCCTGTTCTCCTTAGCTCCTCAAATTTGATTACCAAACTTTTGATTCGCAAATGCCATGGGATCTGCCTACATTTTGGCGTAAATTATGTTCTGGCTTATATGCGACAACGTTGGTGGATCCCTAAGATGCGACAAGTGATTAAGGGGATCCACAATAGCTGTACTATCTGTAAAAGATTACAGGGTAAGCCTTACTCCCCAGTTGATCTACCTCCTTTACCTGAGTTCAGGGTACAAAGGACTGAACCATTTCAGGTAACCGGGGTAGACTATACGGGAGCGATTCAAATTAGGGAATCGCCCGGTAATATCGCTAAGGTAGCCTATATGCCGTGCTCTTCACATGTGTGGTAACCAGAGCGATTCACATTGAATTGATTGACGACTTATCCAGTGAGGGTTTTTTACATACTCTAAGGTGCTTTGCAGGTTGCAACGGTTTCCCTCAAATGATTCTGAGCGATAATGCGACTTGTTTTGTCGGGGCATCCAAATTTCTCAAGGATATAATGGATGACCCGCAGGTTGTGTCTACCCTCACTGGAATGAGTTGTGTTACGGCTGGATCGGCAATACATATTCGGGATTCTTGATCGTAGGACAGAAATGGCTTAAGTGACAACGACACGCTCGATTCCAGTCCCAAATACTATATGCTCCAGACAACAAAAGCACCAACGCCCTACAGAGTTATCGTCTACGGTAACGAGGTACCTTAACTCGGCGAAAGTGTACAACAGGGGTAGGCTATGAGGCTAAACTCCCTCAGACATTTATAGGTTACGTTATTACTAAAGAAATGCAATACTCAAGAAACTACGTTAATATTAAGCGTTAAGAATAGAAGCAGGCTAAAGGTATGACAGTGAAATGCTAAATGACAAATGTACACGCCTACTTGAAAGCGCGTGCACTACACTAACTGTCCCCTACTAACATGCACTAGCATGTAGCATACAAGATGTTCATGATCCAGTAGATACCTAATAATACACATGGGAGGAACATAAACAGTAGTCACTTATTATAATAATGAATCTATACTTGGAATAACTAAAAGGTTGCAGGCAACAGTACTGCGCCGGTAGCCTACTACCGCATAGGCTACTTCGCTTCTCTCACTCTGTCTCCCCTCCGAGTCCGTATGCGCCCTACGCAACAGAACTCCGGACACAGCAGCAAAACGACAGTGCAGTTAATTGATACATGAAAGTATTGATAGTGTTGTCTTGTGTGTGAGTAATGTGTATTGTAAAGTGTTATAGATATATACTTAAAGAGAGCTGCAATGCATAGTAAAATAAAGATATATCCCACTCATCATCCCCATGTGTTCTAGCTAGCAGGCCAAGTCACAGGAACAACGAGTCCCAGCACCGAAAGCGAGAACCCAGGAGAAGACTGTAGAGAACACAAGGACAGATAAATTACGTTACTCTACTATACCGGCACTACGAGCGAGCTGTAGTCTCGGGTGCTACACTCGCTCCTGGCTCGGTATGCAAATCAAGGCTAAGTCCTCGTCCCTCTACAGACAACTCCTGGGCATGGTCGGGCTCTTACACATGGCACCAGTCTAGTCACAAATGGGATGATGAGCAGGGCATATAACTCGTGAACATGTAGAACGTTCACCAACTATCCTCATCAAGAAGATCGCTGTTCACATTAACCCCTTAAATCTAATACATGTAAATATATGCTTGTCCTAAGAGTAATACGAGAGGTGAGTGCTGAAACTCCTTTAGGACCTCAAGGGAAGGTTATGCATTTAAATAGAGAGAAGAATGAAATGAGAGTAATGTCGTCAGAGAGAAAGAGTGCAACCGTGAGAAGTGGGGAGAGAGAGCAAGGGATGTTAGAATCTCAAAGGTTCTAGGCAACCTGGTCAAGGAACACGCAGCCAACCTCTAGGCAGTGTGCTGTACGACAACATGGGCCCAGCCCAGGCAGGCAACAATGGACTACCAACCCTATCGCGCCTAGCTATAAGCGCAAGGCTGCCAACCAGTCCATACGTCTGGCAACCACCCGGCCGGCAGCGCGGCGCGTTGCTACCCTCTTGCTCTGAAGCCTAACTCACTCTCTCTCTCTGAACTCCCATCGTCTTATCTATCAACTTCTCTATTGATACTACATATTAAATGGAAGGTCTCGACATGGCTTAAAACAAAACCCACCACTGGTTAGCACATGACGAGACCTTTGCAGAGATACAAAGAACATAGTTATAAGTTGTCACACTCAATATACATAGCGGCTGACGGTAGCCAGATCACGGGCGGTACAGTGGAGTACCAAGGAGTACAATCAGGTTGCGTTGCCCAGCACTGGGTGCGTCACAGCCCCCCCAAGATTTTAGATAATCGACCTTAGAAGCATTATCAAAATCTGACAGGCATCCAACCGACCTGCTACCCTTAGCTGCCACTAATTGCAAAAGGTGCACAACAACTGAAGTGTGAATTATACATAAAACACAATATCGCATTCATTATGCTACAACAATAAAGAGTTACAAAACTAAAAAAAAGAAAGTTTTCTCGTTTATTTTATTGTTTTATAATCTTTTTGGACGGCGTTATGATAGCCTAATTTTACTCCTGCTCAACCCACACACCGTGCACGACTATCTTGGATCATCAACCCTTGATAGACAATCTGCTATCACGTTCTCACTCCCGGCAATATGCTGAATGTTGAGATTATACTCTTGGAGCATTAGGGACCACCTGGTCAACCGCATATTCCGATTGTGAAACTGATTTAGGAATTTCAAGGGATGATGGTCCGTATAAATCGTCACTACCGGGCCGTAGGCTGGAACATAAACTTCGAAATGTTTGAGCGACAAAACGATAGCCAGAAGCTCCTTCTCTATAGTCGAGTAATTCCTTTGTGCCGAATTAAACTTGCGAGAAAAGAAGCTCACTGGGTGTTCCAAGCCCTCGGAATCAGTCTGCAGTAACACTGCCCCGGCACCCACACCGCTGGCATCAGTCGCCAGCTGAAAACTCCTGGAGAAGTCTGGGGCCCTCAAAATCGGATGTGTACACAGCAGGTGCTTGACTAGGTCGAAAGCCCTCCGACACTCCGCAGCCCAACAGAACTTCACTGACTTCGACAGTAGATCAGTTAACGGTGCTAAGACAGTAGAGTATCCCCGGATGAAGCGCTTATAATAGCCTATCATACCTAGGAACCGCATGACCTGGCGCTTACTGGTGGGCCTGGGAAACATATTGATAGCCTGTATCTTGCTCAGGGGGGGGCACACCCGGCCTAACCCGACCACAAAGCCAAGATACTGCACAGTAGCCTTTACAAACTCGCACTTCCTCAGGTTCACCACCAGCCCAGCATCGTGCAACTTCCTAAACAGGGTCTCTAAGTGCCTTAGGTGATTTTCAAAATCGTCATCATATACTATCACGTCATCAAGGTAGACCGTGCAGTTAGGGATTTCGTCACAAATATCGTTCATCAGGTTCTGAAACGTGGCAGGTGCGTTCTTAAGCCCATAAGGCATTACGTTACATTGGTAGGTCTTGCCATCTACCACAAAACCACAAACTTGCTTAGCTCGGTCCGACAGGGGTACTTGCCAGTAGCCTTTTACAAGATCAATTTTAGTAAGGTACTTTGCATTCCCTATCTTGTCCACGCTGTCGTCAACTCGAGGCAAAGGGTAAGGGTTGGTAGTGGTCAAGCCATTTAGCCTACGAAAATCTATGCAGAACCGCACCTTGCCGTCAGGTTTTGGCTGCAACGTGACGGGTGATGTCCACTTCACATAACCTTCAGTGATCATCCCTCTCTCAACCATGTACTTTAACTCCTCCCGTAAAGCTGGCAACTTTACCGGGGGCACACGGTAGGGCACTGACTTGAAGGGCCCATTATCACCGACGTCCACGTCGTGCGTTACCTGAGTAGTGAGACCTGGGTGTTCGGCGAAAACAGAGGGGTATGACCTGAACAGGCCTAGGACAGCAGCACCCTGGTGCTCAGGCAGGTGACTTACAACTTGCCTAGCCTCTTGTTCAGTATTCCCCGCCCACTGTTCCGCGGAAATGACACAGTCCCAGCTATCCTCCTCAGCAGCATGACTGTCCCCACCTCCTTCTCCACCCTGGCCGCTGCAGGCCAGCACAGGGACAGAGAGAGGCTCTGAGGGGCGTCTCACATACTCTTTCATGAGGTTAACATGACATAACTGATGTTTTTTCCTACGGTCAGGTGTTTCAACGATATAATCAAGGTCGGACAGTTTCTTAGCCACCACATACGGCCCAATGAACTTGGCAGAAAGGGGGTGTCCAGGCAAAGGTAAAAGCAACATTACCTCCTGACCCACCGAAAACTCCCGAAGCTTCACCTTGGCGTCATACTGGTGCTTCATGACCGCCTGTGCATTAACCAAGTTATTACCTGCCGCTGCCATGCAACCTATAAGTCTCTCCCGGCTCTCAAGGACATATTTAAGTACAGACCCCGGCTTCTCTTCGCCCTCCCAGATCTCTTTCACCATACTTAACCCATAATTAGCGGCGAGCAACATAAGTCGAGTTAAATAAAGCTGGACTATGTGGCGGCGCTCGACATAACTCGAGTGGCAATTTCAGCACGTAATGTGGCTGAGAGAGAGAGACAAGTGGTGGCAGGAGACTAGCGAGCGTATGACTGCTCCAGACCACCGCGGCGAACCTACTGACACAAATCTCAGCTCCCTCCTCCCTCTCTCACTCGCTACATACTCAATTATGTACTGAAAGTACCGAATTACCTGCTTTTTGCACTCGCGTTGCACGGTTATTGCAAGAAAACTATCCATCATACAAGGATCGTTATGGTGTCATTCGAAAGCTCTGTTTATGCCCTTTCAGGGATAGGTACTTGTTTTACGTTCTGGGTCTTATTTAGGCATGAAAATGATCACGTAAACAGCCCTATTTTGGCTAAAAACACCCCGCTGTGCGGTACACATAAATAAACCGCATAGGCCGCTCGTAAGGTGTTAAAGGTCCTCTCACATTATGGCCAAAGACTAGCTGATTTGGACTGAACCCCAGGCTCTCTCCTGGGACTTCACGTGCAGCGAGCAGAACATACGGCAGACCCAAATCCCAATCAGTGTCATGTTCTGCACAGTAACAGCGTAGCATACTCTTCAGGGTCGAGTGCCACCGCTCCAAGACTCCCTGACTCTCGGGATGGTAGGCTGACGACACTACAGAACATATACCGTGCAACTGAAGGGTTTGCTTGAACAATTTGGATGTAAAATTGCTCCCCTGGTCTGACTGCACCTCACGTGGAAATCCATAACGGGAACAGAACAATAATAAGTTTTTAACAACTGCCTTTGCCGAGCCGTTTCTCATGGGGTATGCGTCCGGGTATCTCGTAGCCACATCCATGATTGTCAACAGGAATTTATTGCCACTACTAGTAGGCGGGAAAGGGCCAACCAAATCTACTACAACTTTGCTGAACGGAGGCCCGGTGACAGGTATGGGAAACAAAGGTGCCTTCGGGATTGTCTGGTTAGGCTTCCCCGTTGTCTGGCAGGTCGCACACCCAGCCACCCATGCACAGACATCAGCCTTGACCCCAGGCCACCAGAAAAACCTGCCCAATGCCGCCAATGTTTTTGTTACCCCCAAATGACCCGCCACCGGCACATCATGCGCCAGACACAATAAGGACTCTCTATACTTATTTGGAATAACCACCTGGTCTACTACCCTCGCACCGCCCTCCCACTTCGATTTGGGGTCTAAAAATCTGCGGTACAATATCCTGTTGAGCCTAAAGAAATCTCCCGGCTTCGCATCCCCATCTTCCTCCAACTCTATGGCACCATTGCTATAACGAGCTAGGCTAGCGTCTTGCAGCTGCTGCTCACTAATGTCCCCGGGCGTCAATGCATCAAGATGGTTTTGTAATAAGACATTACCCCGGCTAGTAGGCTCTACTGCCTTAGTGGCTCTCGCTACAGCTCTTGCCTCACGCGAAGTCTTACCCAACTCTGCCTTGTTACACACCATCTCTGGGCCAGAGTCAACTGCCGTGTTTATTATAGGTCCAAGTACCGAATCACCGAGAAGTGCAGCAGAATCAATGTCCCTTTTCCTGCCCTTAGCAACCTTCTCCTGATCCTTCCTCCACTGTCCCCGAGGTTGAGTGCTAGGCTGTGCAGGAGCCGCAGAGCGAGATCGGGTTACCACACAGGCTATCTCATCCTGTTGGCACCTCCCAACCCATTCCCGATTCTCACCATCCACGTCGGCCGCCCTCTCGGCAACGACTAAGGGTGGAGTCCCGGAAGTGGGCACCGCAAAGTCGTTGCCGAGAAGAAGGTCGACGCCCTCAACTGGCAAACACTCAACGATCCCTACATCCAGCTCCCTGCACACCTCTCCCACTCTCAACTCCAACCTCACAAGTGGGTATGACCTCGTAGCATTTATACCCTGCACCACAACAACTCTGGCCGCATTTATCGGTTTCCCTGTGAAGTTCCTCAACAAAGTTTGCGAAGCCCCCGTATCCCTCAACAAGTCAACCCTCCGTAGTTCACTCCCCCAGCTCACAAACCCGTGTCCCCGATGGCTACAGAAAGTGTCCCGGACAGGTGTCGAGCCTTCCGTACGCTTCTTTACCGCGTGTGCCTCAGCTGCTGACAACCTACCCCGGGCAGTTGCTGCAGCCTTCAGAGACACACCGATACTGTGAACCAATGACACCGGCTTAGCGGGAGTGTTACTAGGGCACTCACGTGAATAATGGCCTAGCTTCTGACATTTGTAACATTTCACATCCCCAATGGGCTTCTTCCCTTGTGCGGGCGAAGAAGGGGCCTGACCTTTAGTAAACGGGAGAGGCTTGTGTTTGTAGGTGTTATTAGGTGCAATGCTTTTAGTGTGGTTATGTGTGTCATAGGATTTGTTATTATCGAAAACTCTGGTGGGTGGGGTATAGCGCCCCTTCTGCCCTGACTCAGCCCTCTGAGCGGCACCGCAACCACGAATCAATGATAATCTGAGGTCTGCCATCTTGGCAGCCTCCTCTACTGTCTTGGGACATTTTTCCTTAATGTTCAGCGTTAGATCGGTTCCAGTACATTTGTAAAACTGTTCCAGATAGAAAAGTTGCTTAATTTCCTCAGCCGACTCTGCGTGCTCGGACCGAAACCAGTTATTACATGCATCTGTTAAGTCCCGTGCGTGCTCCATGAAACTGACGTCGCTCTTCTTATTCACGCCACGGAACTTCAATCTATAAGTTTCGGGTTGCAGTTCGTAGGCCCGGAGCACAGCCTCCTTCACCAGTCCATACACGACACTCTCGTCCAGTGACAGTGCATTGTAGGCTTTCAACCCCTTACCCACTAGACGTGATGAAACTAATGCTGCCCATTTAACCTCCGGCCAGTCATACTCACGACACTTCTTTTCGAAACGAGCAAAAAACTCAGTCACTGCTGTCTCATCAAATGCGGGTACTAACTTAATTAAATGCGAAAGTGAGTCTGTAACCCGGTGCCCACCACCGAGATGACGCCCCATGGTCTCTACTCTAGACTTCTCGACATCCATTTCAGCCTGGTACCTGGTTGCATCCTGATTGGCTTGGATTCTAGCAACCTCTATGCGTTCTATACTAGCCTGTTGTATCCGAGTCTCCTGCAGCTTAATCCGTTCTATACTAGCCTGTTGTATCTGAGTCTGCTGCAGCTTAATCCGTTCTATACTAGCCTGTTGACTCTCTCGCAACTTAAGCTTAGCTAGTTCTAGCTGAAATAACATCTCAGGAGACAGGCCTGGGGGGGGAGAGCACAAAATGGGGGATCCACACCGAGACGTGTTTACGGGTAAGCCAGCTTGCCATTGAGAACCCTCCTGCTGCATCGTGCTAAGACTCGCTGGCTGAGGGCCCAGCTCAGGGATAGAGTGGAATGGAGGCTTGGAGGGAACCCCCCAAGACCCCACTCCACCCACCGCCCCATCGCCATCACCCAACAAACATGCCACCAAATTCTTCTTGGGCCAACTGTCAGGACAGTCCCGCCCCAAAACCGTGGCTAAACAGCGAAGACCGTAACAATCAATAGCCTGCAGGCGCTGTTCGGTCAAAGGTGTCTGCAAAAATGCCCGGGCATCCCTCTCTCCACTTATAACACTCCCCTCCCTAAATATCTGCTGTACTTGCTGGTCACTAGGCTGTACCGTGTTATCCTCCCCCGTAAATGATGAGTCATTAGACATAGTGCTGGTTATACAATTGCTGTTCAAAAAAAAAAGTGCTTATTACTAATTGCAGTCTCGACTCACAAAATGTTAAAGATGCTTGAATGACTCTACTCTAGACACCTAACGAAACAATCTGCAAGTCCACCAATACAATAATGACACAATAAAAATTCCTCCAGTATGCAAGAAAATTCTAGCCAGCTCTACTAGGTAGCATAGAATAGTTCTCCAAAAAACATGTGATAGGATACTACTGAATCTTGTGCAAGGTCGCCATTTTGTTACGGCTGGATCGGCAATACATATTCGGGATTCTTGATCGTAGGACAGAAATGGCTTAAGTGACAACGACACACTCGATTCCAGTCCCAAATACTATATGCTCCAGACAACAAAAGCACCAACGCCCTACAGAGTTATCGTCTACGGTAAAGAGGTACCTTAACTCGGCGAAAGTGTACAACAGGGGTAGGCTATGAGGCTAAACTCCCTCAGACATTTATAGGTTACGTTATTACTAAAGAAATGCAATACTCAAGAAACTACGTTAATATTAAGCCTCTAATAATGTAGAATAGAAGCAGGCTAAAGGTATGACAGTGAAATGCTAAATGACAAATGTACACGCCTACTTGAAAGCGCGTGCACTACACTAACTGTCCCCTACTAACATGCACTAGCATGTAGCATACAAGATGTTCATGATCCAGTAGATACCTAATAATACACATGGGAGGAACATAAACAGTAGTCACTTATTATAATAATGAATCTATACTTGGAATAACTAAAAGGTTGCAGGCAACAGTACTGCGCCGGTAGCCTACTACCGCATAGGCTACTTCGCTTCTCTCACTCTGTCTCCCCTCCGAGTCCGTATGCGCCCTACGCAACAGAACTCCGGACACAGCAGCAAAACGACAGTGCAGTTAATTGATACATGAAAGTATTGATAGTGTTGTCTTGTGTGTGAGTAATGTGTATTGTAAAGTGTTATAGATATATACTTAAAGAGAGCTGCAATGCATAGTAAAATAAAGATATATCCCACTCATCATCCCCATGTGTTCTAGCTAGCAGGCCAAGTCACAGGAACAACGAGTCCCAGCACCGAAAGCGAGAACCCAGGAGAAGACTGTAGAGAACACAAGGACAGATAAATTACGTTACTCTACTATACCGGCACTACGAGCGAGCTGTAGTCTCGGGTGCTACACTCGCTCCTGGCTCGGTATGCAAATCAAGGCTAAGTCCTCGTCCCTCTACAGACAACTCCTGGGCATGGTCGGGCTCTTACACATGGCACCAGTCTAGTCACAAATGGGATGATGAGCAGGGCATATAACTCGTGAACATGTAGAACGTTCACCAACTATCCTCATCAAGAAGATCGCTGTTCACATTAACCCCTTAAATCTAATACATGTAAATATATGCTTGTCCTAAGAGTAATACGAGAGGTGAGTGCTGAAACTCCTTTAGGACCTCAAGGGAAGGTTATACATTTAAATAGAGAGAAGAATGAAATGAGAGTAATGTCGTCAGAGAGAAAGAGTGCAACCGTGAGAAGTGGGGAGAGAGAGCAAGGGATGTTAGAATCTCAAAGGTTCTAGGCAACCTGGTCAAGGAACACGCAGCCAACCTCTAGGCAGTGTGCTGTACGACAACATGGGCCCAGCCCAGGCAGGCAACAATGGACTACCAACCCTATCGCGCCTAGCTATAAGCGCAAGGCTGCCAACCAGTCCATACGTCTGGCAACCACCCGGCCGGCAGCGCGGCGCGTTGCTACCCTCTTGCTCTGAAGCCTAACTCACTCTCTCTCTCTGAACTCCAATCGTCTTATCTATCAACTTCTCTATTGATACTACATATTAAATGGAAGGTCTCGACATGGCTTAAAACAAAACCCACCACTGGTTAGCACATGACGAGACCTTTGCAGAGATACAAAGAACATAGTTATAAGTTGTCACACTCAATATACATAGCGGCTGACGGTAGCCAGATCACGGGCGGTACAGTGGAGTACCAAGGAGTACAATCAGGTTGCGTTGCCCAGCACTGGGTGCGTCACAGTTGTCAATGGATATTTATACCAGCACGTGCACCATGGTTCGGGGTGATTTGGGAGAGGACAATAGGAATTGTCAAGTCTGCCATGAAGAAGGTATTAGGGAGGGCCCTGGTCAACAGAAGGGAGTTGCAAACAGTCTTGACAGAGATTGAGATGTCAGTCAACAACAGGCTCTTGACCTATACCTCGGCAGATCTTGATGATCCTTTACCCATTACGCCTTCCATGCTAACACGTGGACGAAATCTGAATCCCTTTCCTAGGTCGTCAGTAACCCACGAGGATATACAAGACCCTACGTTCGGGGATGCTGACGCCACACGTCGTCGCTTCCAGCATATGATCAAGGTGTCAGACGACTTATGGAAAAGGTGGACACAGGAATATTTGCTGTCTCTTCGCGAACATCATTTGAATGTAATCAAGGGGACGAATCAACGGTGGCCTCATATCGGGGATATCGTATTGATTCATGATGAGCGTCCCAGGTTTTATTGGAAGCTTGGTAGGATTGTCAATTTGTTCCAGGGCATTGATGGTCATATTAGGGTTGCTAGATTACAGACTTCGACTGGGATTACTACTCGCCCAGTCGTAAGGTTATACCCCTTGGAGCAGGATGTAGAACTGCCTGATGATACCGGTAACTCTACTGATATACCTCCACAGGGGAGTGCTGGTGACAGTGCTCCTCAGGGTGGAGCAGTTGATAATGAGAAGGATGATCCTTCTCTGGCTTCCAGTGGCGCTCGCCCCAAAAGGAGGGCGGCTATGAGTTCCGTGGATCTTTGGAGATCTGAGATTAACCAAAGGTGATCTTTGAATCTTTTATATCCTTTTTTTGTATATAGCTACTGTATTTTGTTTTTGGTGGCGGGCAGTATGTCGGGAATAGTGTGACGATCCCGACAGTTTTGAGTCCAATTGGATATTTGAATTTGGCGGTATTGTATAGCAAGTACGATTTCGGCTAGTTCTTTATGTACTGTAGTTTATTATTAAGTGTAGGTTAAATATTAACTATAATGCATAAATATTTACATCAGCTCTAGATGTATCATGAAACCAAATCATAGATTATAATTATTATGAGCCGGCAGTCATTATGTAATCTCGCGAAGCGTTATAGCGGCCGGCCGTTAGTCTCTCAAAAACCACCATAAGATCAACAGGTCTTACCCCCCCCCCGGCTCTGACTCAACCCATATTTCACCATGTGCCTACAATTATTAATCTATATCAACAGTCCTACATCACCAGTCCTCTAAGCTAAGTTCATTGTATTTATATTGTATTATGTGAACATCCTACATGTCATGCAATGAATTATTAGCCTTGTGAAGAGGACCGAATTCCACTCATCGAATTTTCGTTGGTAATTATTATATAACTATTTGTTGGGATAATTTCATGTACCAGTGAATTATAAAATTAACCTATCTATTAAATTCCCTACAGTATGTACGATATTATTTCCGTCTTTTTTACTGTGTATGGATTAAGTTATTGGTGTTCACTCTTGACATAGCGGTGTCATGCTACTTCTGCATGCATACATAATAGCATGAAAGTGATCAATACACGCATATGAAGCTACGTATCTCGTATAACGGGGTCCCTTCAGAGTTATGACACATCCTTGGAGGAGGGATACTAAATGAGGGAGTGTCAGGGTGAAACAGTGAAACCAACCTCCCGCGCTTGTACCTTCCAGTACTTTGATAATTATTTATTCAATATAAGAGTTAGGGCTCCAGATCGTAAAGAGATACTTATATATTAATTATATGTTACTAGATTATTATAGCCTATCATTATTTTTGCTAATCTATATGATGCAATATGATCATTAGCCAGATTCGCCAGTAGCCGAACTGCCAATATTTTATCTGGCTTTACGTTTACATAGGGTACGTTCTACCACCTCTCCCTCCCCCTAATATAATCTCCTTGGTGACAAGTAAGTGACTCAGTGTTCCCAATATAGCTACTTTAACGCTACATCTTAACCCTCTCGCATCCAGCAACTTAATTATCTAACTTATGGTAAGGCCTTCTCTAATTTGCCATGAAATATCAGGCTGGGCGAGTTTTCGAAGCCTTGTGTTTTTCTGTATTTTCATCCACCAGAATGCTGTTTATTGTGATGTATCATATGTCAATGGAAAGAGGAATATTTGTAGTACATGATAAATCAAAACAAAATTTAAATAAATCGAAATATGAAAGTGTAAATGAGTCCGGAATACAATTATTTCCCATGCAATTGTCTTCACACCGTCCTAGCTCTAAATTGTGAGTGATGACCATATATTATTTTTTGCTCAAATAATAGTATTTTTTCTCCTCTTTCCAAATCTGAAAACAGAAATTGTTTATCTTCAATAGTTCTCAAGCAGTGACCGAAAAAAACAAAAATTGATTGATATGGTTTATAAAATTTTCGATTTATTTCGTTGCTACGAAGTGTATGGTTTTAAATTTAGGCTGTATGAATACGGCAAATAAGGCTGATGAGTATAAAACCAACTAGAAGTTCCTAGGACAAATACTTTTTGTGCTATGAATATTTGAAATGAAGAGCCAAAATGCGAATATTTATGCTTCACCCATCTCTGTTCCGGCGATGCTAGCCGGGTTCCGAGCTGTTCCCCACCTCGTGGTTGCGTTATTTGCTCGGATACGTATATAACTGTATATATCACCAGAATCGAAAATTGTGCTCTTTCCAATGGTGAAAATAAAAATAATATAACGTTATTGGTTCGCGAGCTATGCGCAATTGTTTCCATGCAGTGACCGAAAAAAATATATATATATGGTTTATAACATTTTCGATTTATTTCGTTGCTACGAAGTGTATGGTTTTAAATTTAAGCTGTATGAATACGGCAAATAATGCTGATGAGTATAAAACAAACTAGAAGTTCCTAGGACAAATACTTTTTGCGCTATGAATATTT
>CM064570.1:22740896-22770896 GCA_032716605.1 Paralithodes platypus | reverse complement strand
TTTGAGAACGGATCTAGCGATACAGTCACTCCCTCTCTCGCTAACTACGCACGCAAGACTACTGCGCAGACTCGAACCCAGACTTGTTATAATTATAGTCTATATTTGAGCTACATTTGTCCAAACTAGTTATATTAAGTTATGGCAGTGAGTTATGTGTAGGATGGAGTATGATTGAAAGCCTAAATCATAATTATTATGGGCAGATAAGGTTTATGTCAGCATAAAGTTCGTAATAGCAGGGTCAAGGCAAGGAAAGGAGCATTAGGAAAGGCTAGTCCACTTCAATAGGCTTAGTGTAATTTCCCGACACCCAGCGCCGCCAAGCAGCTCATAGGTATAAACAAAATCTGCCAGGCATTAACTGAATGGGGAGGAGGCGTTTTATTCTTTAGAATTCCTTATTGTTCGTACATTCACACACTGTATACATGCAAGTGGTCTTCAGAGTATCATCTTAGTTTGTAGAAACAATATCAAGAGGGAAACAAATGGCTTGATCAACATGTTATCACCTATTCCATGGCCTCTAGAGGCGCCACCGTCGCTGTAGAACAGATTTATTACATTGAGTGGGCTCTCCTCTTTTACACTACCAGATTCCTTGGTGAAGGCTGTCACACGGGCAATTGTCAAACTCTGAAGGTCCATATCATTGTTATTAAACAAAGCATTTGGCAAAGGGAGGAATAGTTAAAAACCTTAGCCAATACTCTGCTATTCACCAAAAATAAATTTGAATTATCATTATTATTTGGTAGGGTAGGTATGTATAGGTAGGTTGGCTAAATAATTGGTGAAATTCGTAGGGACTCGAACTGTTTTGAGAGAGTTAAATAAGATAATAGATCGGAATAATAAATCGACTATGTTATTAAGCAAAACTGGGGGATGCGTGGAAGCTTATAGACTGTAGACGGTAAACTTTGTGTGGGTAACGAATACGGTTTTCAATGCTGCGGCCAAACTATTCCACCCATTTAAATTTCTTTTGGTATCAAAACGTTCGGAATCGCGAGCCTCACCCAACTACGCAAACATGGCTTTGATCATCGGCGTAGTTTTCAAGATGTGGAATTCTAAGTGGAATTCGAGTTTTTTTCTAGATTGCCGGAAAAAAACCCACGTGCAAAAGCAAAACCTTCTCTATAACATTTACGGAGCATTAGTAGTGGAGTCCATATGCCAAAGCCCAATCATGTCCTATGAGTGGGAGAGACGGTATTTAGGCGTCAAATTTTTCGGGAAATCGGGTGCCACGGACCCGTTTGGCCGCCATGCCGGATGTTTATCATATCAAAAGTTGCCCAATACAAAAACGCACCTCTTGTGAAAGTTTGATCCCGATCCAAAAAGCGGTTCTGGAGTTATTGCGTCAACACCGGCGTGTAAAAAGAATTTGGATGAATAAGTGGGTTTAATGATTATGTGACGCCTGCAGCTTGGCAGAACGCCACGTGGGCTCAGCCGCTCGCTTGGCCACTCGCTAGCACTCGCCAGGGCAGTGTATTTGGCTACAGTCTGTCTACAATGTTGTACTTTCTTTCTTGTGAATCATCATGTTGCAGGCAGTGCAGAGGTGGTCTTTGTTTTCGCCTGTGGCAATGCATTGTATTTTTTATCATCAGTTGTAAGTTTGGTGTATAAGACTAAATGATACAGCTGGAGAGTGTGAGTGAGTAAGTGCAGGAGACAGAGGGTACTCGCGGAGGGTTACACGTTGCCTCGGTGACGTCATGCCACGGCCGGGCCTTCTGAGTGGCTGGCCGCCTCACCACCCCCTCCCGCCGCGTCAGGAGGTAGTTCCCCCGCACTTCCCTGCTGCCTTGTGCCTTCCTTGCTCAGAGCTTGCTTGACCAGCATACCCCTAACATATCCCTTGCCACCTGTCCCCGACTTCTACCTATAGAGCACTTTCTCTCTCTCTCAACTTCTTACCTCTCATTCTTCCTCTCTATTTAATATCATAACTCCCCTTTGGTTCTGCACGATTTCATATATCGGCCATCGTATTATATGCTGAAGCTCTCAGATATTATATGTTTAGTTAGGCATTTTGGAGGGGTTACCATTTTGTCTGTATAGGTTCGACACACTCACGGTGTCTCGCTGCCTATTCCTTGGCTGTCTGCTGGGCTATTTAATGCTAGACTGGGGTGAGGCCATTGTTGTTTTGATTTCCGATGTGTACTAGGTTTTGTTGAACCTGTACAATCGCAACGGAGACGTGGGAAGCCTAGGTGGTCTTTCTGACTGTGTACCTTGTGAGTTTAGCACTGTGTTGCGAGTGATAGCTTTTGCCTATGCCACCCAACACTGTGCTAACTCGTTTGCTTTGACTTTGAGAGGGTCGCCAGGAGAGAACCAGATACTAGCGATCTGGATCTCTCAAGAGAGCACCCCGTCAATTAACGTAATTTGGCCGCACAGTCTTAAGGACCTCGCTAGGCTACGAGCCGCTTGCTCAGCCATTGTTTCCTAGCCTAGGGGAGGTGTGGTGGAGTGGTCATGCCACTGGATTGGTAATCCAATGGACCCGGGTTCAAATCCCGATATGTCAATGGGAAGATATTATTGGGATTGAATTTGTGCTGTACCTAGTATCAGTGCATTACCACAAAGCCCACCGAAATGCCAAAAAAATACCCTCGTTGTTCCCTGATTAAATAACACTGTATGAATATTCCCATATTCAAAATATGTTACAGGGGGACAATGCCTAGTGAGTTCACTGCTCAATAGGTGGCGTTCTGAGAGTGAGGGTCTGAGTCTGGAGGGTGAGACGGTGAAGCACTTGAGCGAAGCAACCGGCCGCTTCAGAGATGGAGCTGCTTCGAGCCATGATGGATGCTTCGCATGTCTCACTCCCCAGACTGGAACAAGACCTCACGGGCTTCACCGTGTTGGGCGGTGGAATGTACAGGCTCTCAGCCTATGCCCGAGAGGGAGTAGTTGGAATATAGAAAAAAAAAAAAAAAAAAAACCTACGACATCCCAGCTAGACTTTATTAGCCTAGCAGACACCCGTTTAGAATTATAAACTCTTATGTTATGTATGCAGCATTCTTATTTACGTTGACTGTAAGCCTTGGTTGTTGTTGAGTTGCACAAGCTGAGCAGGCTTTTTGAGTTGCCTGACTAAGTACTTCTTTTGTTGTTGGAGATAATACTAATTTGCATTTATCGTTATTCCCGTGTCAGTTAACACTGTCTGCCTCTACACTTGTCCTATCTTGTCCCTGCTTTATATAACAGTTCAAAATCCGATACGATCATCTTACCCCAGCATCAGACTTTCTTCAGAAGATTCCTGCTCGATGCTTTGGGACTTTCGTTCACTTTCTTTAGTATAGGATTGACAGTTCATTATTGTTTAGAGTAACTTTAAATATACCTTCTTCTAGTTTGCATTAAATCATTGCAGTGATTTAATTAAGATCTCTATCTTTTCCTTGTATACCTTATTAACGTAATTGTATGTTGTTGTGATCAGGCTGTATCAGAGATCATCAGCCTGTAGTAGTAGTGCACTTATACCGAGTTATAGGATACCCCGTTATCGTAGATTTAACTCTGGAGGGTATAGGTGTTTTTTGTGCGCCGGCATTATAAGTTCGAGGGTTGGACCTAGTGTTACCGTTGTGGCTGTGTGCCTTTCTAGTCCAATGATTAAGAGCCCTTGTTTTATACGAGCCCCGGTCGTAACAAATGGCGACCTTGCTTAGGATTTTGTGAACTTAGAGAAATATTGCAGGAGTGTTGTGGTCATTTGTTTTTGCTTAAAGGAATATAGTGGACACATGGACTTTTTTTGGGCAAGTAGTATAACACTTAAGAGTCTTCAAGAATTTTATATTTTTGAGTGAATAGTGCTACAGAAGAGTTTAGGTACTTCTTTTTTTTTTATAAACGTTGAGAATTTTCGGTAGACAATATGTCGGACGACGGATCAGTGTACAGTGAGGACACAGTACGGGAAACAGACTCTGAGGTGCAGCAGCGGGGTTTGTCAGAAGGCATTAGAGTTATAACTAGTGAGGAGGATGCAAGGAAGTTTCTGGAGATACCTATTACTGTTGACCGGGTGTCGGGGATTGATCGGTATGGTCTCCATTGTTTGGCCATGGTCATGGGGCATGTGGGCACTAGCAGCATGTCGAGAGGTGACCTGGTGGCCTGTGTGCTCGGCGGGGTGCGTGGGGCTTCGGGTGGAGCGGGAGCTGGGGCACCTTCGGCCCAGCCCCCATTCCACTCGACTCCTACCATGGCGCCCCCTCGGGCTCCGGAGCCGGGTACGTTCCCGCAGGCCGATAGTCACTGGCAGCGTGGTTTACACATGGGGGAGTCTCCAATTGTTGCATCTCCTCCTCCTCAAGGTTTAACTGCAGAGATGCTCTTCCAGCTGGAGATGGCTAAGATGCAGCAGCAGCAGGAATCTGAGCAGCAACAGCGGGAGTTTGAGATGGCTAAGCTTCAGACTGAGGAGAGAAAGGCCATATGTGAGGCTGAGTCTATGAGGTACTGTGTAGACATAGATCTTGAGAAGTCTCGGGTGGAGACGACAGGGAAGCGTCTGAGTTCTGGGAATCGAGGTCCTGATCAGTCTTTATCGCACCTTCTTTAGTTAGTACCTGTATTTGACGAGTCGGGTGTCACCGAATTTTGTATGCGTTTTGAGAAGAAGTGCCGGAAGCACCAATGGCCCGAGGTTAAGTGGGCAGCCCTTGTTTCCTCTAGGTTGGTTGGCAAAGGACTCGAGGCATATGATGCATTGCCCTTGGAGTCTTGCATCGATTATGAGGTATTGAAGGAGGCTGTCCTGCGGGCATATGAGTTACAACCAGAGACGTACAGATTGAAGTTCCGGGGTGTAACGAAGGGTCGTAAGTGCACCTTTCTTGAGCATGCCCGGGATCTGTCCGATGCATTTAGAAACTGGCTGCGTTCTGAGAAGGCATCGACGTTTGAGGAGTTGAAACAGCTGATGCTTCTAGAACAATTTTTCAAGTGTACGGGCGGCGATCTGACTTTGAATCTTAAAGAAAAGAACCCGAAAACTCTTCAGGAGGAAGCTGAGATGGCTGACCTTCGGTTATCTTTGATTCATGGGTGCGGTCTTGCGCAGAGAAGTGATGCAGGCAATAAGGAGCGTAACCCTCCCCCTCCCCGAAACACTGATACACATAATTACACTAAGAACAAGAGCAACGACACCAAAACTGACCATAAACCTAGTACAGTCCCGTTTAAGAAGGGTCAGTGCCCTTCCCCACCTCATGGGAAGCCCAAGGGGGAGTTAGAGTGTTTTCATTGTCATGAGAAGGGGCATTTTGCAAGAGCCTGTCCAAGCAAGCTACCTAATGCAGTTGTGTCTTTGGCTCGCACCATTGGGGTGTTCCCGAAGTCATCTGAGTTTGCCCGGGGTATAACGTCAGAGGCTGGGACACAGCCAGTGGAGAAGAATCCGGAAGGCTCGAACCCTGTCCGCGATGTCTTTTGTGACCATCGAGGGCATGGCTGCGTGAAGTGGGCTGGTAAGAAGCATCGAGTTGAGCTGTTGCGAGACACCGGTGCCTCTCAGACTTTGTTGAAGAACTTTACTGGTAGACCAATAAACGCGGCACGGGTGGTTGTGGTGCAAGGTATCAATGCTATCAGGTCATACCCGTTGGTCAGGATGGAACTGGAGGTAGATGGTGTGACACAAGAGTTGGATCCACTTAACGGATCACATTCGTAAAGAAATGTCTAAAGGTAACTACACCGTTATGGTTCTTCTTGATCTACAAAAAGCGTTTGACACAGTAGACCATGATATCCTATGTAATAAACTACAAGCAATGGGCATCGGGTCTGTGAACTGGTTTAAATCTTATCTTAGTGGTAGAACCCAAAGAGTCAAAATTGATGATAATATATCTGATCCTATGCCAATTAACTGTGGGGTCCCACAGGGAAGCATCCTTGGTCCCTTACTCTTTCTCTGTTATGTGAACGACATGGAACTGAGCGTCTCATGTAAATTATTACTGTATGCAGACGACAGCGTGCTTCTGGTTTCAGGAAAAGACCCAATAAGTATTGCCGCTTCACTTTCCAAAGAACTAGAATCATGTAGTGAATGGCTAGTGGCCAATAGACTATCTCTTCACCTGGGCAAGACGAAAGCCATCTTATGTGGAACGAAACGCAAACTGAAAGACATTGTGGGCTTCTCGGTCAACTGTAATGATATTCCTATAACAACAGTGTCACAAGTTAAATATCTCGGACTAAAACTGGACGCGAGTTTGTCAGGTGAAACAATTTTGGAATCTATCCTGAGTAAGTGTAGAGCATGTATAAAATACCTGTATAGACAGGTGGGATGCTTGCCCGCGGCGACCAAAAAGACCCTCTGCCAAGCGCTTGTTCAATGTCATTTTGACTATTCTGTGTCATCCTGGTACTCTGCATCATCTAAATCAGCACAGCACAAACTTCAGGTCACTCAAAATAAAATGGTTAGGTTCATGCTGAACCTAGGACCCAGAGCACATGTTGGCCAGGAACAACTTCAGTCACTAAGTATGCTCAATGTCTCTGACAGGGCCAAACAAATCAGGCTCACTAATGCCTTCAAAATTTTCTATGACAGAGCTCCAGAGTATCTAAAGAATGATTTTGTTAAAGCAAATGAGAGGAGTGGACATAATACAAGAAACAGGATGTTTAATTTTAAGGTCCCGAGAATCCAAGGACAGGGTAAGCAAACATTCTTCTTCACTGCCATCAAAGACTGGAACGACCTACCCCAGTCACTCCGTGAAAAGAGAACACTGTATTCCTTCAGACGTAGCCTGAAGGAACACCTGAACCGGACAACTGCAAGAAGGGAGCACCAAGCTTATGTGTACTACTAAATACAACATAAGAGATAGACAAACCAAACTGAAATTATTACTGATTACGGATTACGGATATTTACTATAGGATGTAAGGTATCTTAAAATAACCCCCTAGAAATACTTTCTCTAAAGTATCGACTTCTTTATCCTCCCCATTTCCCCAGCTAACCTAATCCCACAAGGACCCCAATGGAAATACGCCTAACGGCCTTATTGGGCTATCCTTAGTTGGAATTATGCAAGGCTGGTACATGTCATATTTGTAACATACTATGTGGTACCAACTCTGTAAATTGCTAACTGAATAAATATTATTATTATTATTATTATTATAATAGTCGGAGCCGATGATCAGTTGAATTGGACCTACTACGTCAGACTCTATAGTTCGGTCTGCTAGTTGAACACCCTTCTTTGTTAAGAAGTCAGATGCTTCCTTTAAACCCTTATTTACCACAGAAGTGTTCATGTCTTCCTTAACCACCGCAGTCACCTTACATTTATATTTGCCCAATTTAATCAGGGGTTTAACCACGTCAAATGTTTGTGTTTTCTTATTTGACAAAAATCCAGTTATTGCCATGTTCACTCTTCCTACTGTTGGCAAATTCATGGCTCTGACAACATTTCCGGCAATGAAGGTCTTTTGCGCTCCAGTATCAAAGAGTGCTTTCACTGGCATAACCTCTTTTCCTCTGATCAGTTGAACCTCGGCTGTAGGAGTAGCTGCAGGCGTATGCATTGGGTTTCCAGTGGTCAGGGTCATATTTACACTTGTCGTTTTGGGTTGTACTTCACTGATCTTGGGACACAACGCGGTATGATGTACACCAGTCTTGCACCGAAAACATACATTTAATTTAGTAGCACATTTTCCTTGAGTACTTCTAGAGCTGCTGTATAATTGGCATCTGTTATGGGAAGTTCCTTGACAAGATCCAATGCAAAACCCTTTAGTTGACCCAATTAGTATGAACATTTATTTGCTGCAGAAATATCTAACCTGTCATGAACTAAACCCTTGAATTTGTCCCAAAAGGCATTCCACTCAGATTGCCCATCAAATTCAGGTAAGGTTATAGGTGGCAACTTAAAGCTTTGTTGTCCCGTAGCCGCAATACCATTACTGGTACCATTACTCCCTGTCCCGGTAACTGTCTCTGTCGCCAAGGATTCGAACCCAGCTAGTTGATCCAAATAATTTTCACGAGCATCTGTATAGGCTCCCTGTATTTCTTCAAACTTTTCAGATTGCTCTTGTTTGATGCAAAAGTCCTCCAATTTATTGAAACACACTTCATAATTATCCCACCGGGTTTTCAGATCTTGGATTTGCGACTTTAACAGCTCCCTTGGACAGGGGTCACGTCTTTTTACCTCCTGGCAATTATTTAATGCTCTAGTTACCCAGCCTAATTTCCCCACCATAGATTTTTTCAAGAGTATATCAGTCATTTTGGAAAAAGGGTAATTATTTTCTGGACTATTATTAATGTTTATACTGAAGACTAATTTTCAACAATCAAAATTACATTTAGATATAGCCTAACACATACTCAATTTAACTGTTAATCTTTAGCATTATATGCGTACCATTATTTGCTACAAATTCAGATGAATAATTAGTTGAAAACATTAAGTCCACAATATAATTTACCTAATACGTGGGAACGCACGCTAGTAGGGGGAGGAAATATATTTATTATTGAATTAAATGTCATATATGCTCCGTCTGTCTCGAGCATTTTGCTGGTCTACTTGGTCTTTCAGACGCGGGTGACATTAAAGGACAGAAACATAACAACATCTACGGGTGGATGGGACTCGTTAGCCTTGGTCGGCAGCCCATCTAGGGGAGACAACCTTATAAAAATCCGGGTGGATGGGATACGTCAGCCTTGGTTGGCAACCTTTCTAGGGGAATAAACCCGATACAAATCCGTACTGCTTACCTAAGGGTAAGCCAGGTTAGTGGATGGACTAGCCGAACACCACTGTAGAAAAATAGTGCTAAATAGATACACAGAGGGCCTCGGAGTCGGACGGATCCTAAATTGAGTGGTCAATCCTGTAAGTCCTTCAGTAAACTGGCTAAGGGTTGTCCCTCATACATGGAATAAGTCCGCTTGGGGGCATTCTGTGTATGGCCACCCTCATTAAGGGGAGTAAGGCGTCCGGCAATAGATAGATAGAGAAACATAAAAATGGCCTAAATTATCAAATAATAGGGAGAATTTAGGTACAAGAATGAAGCTAAAGCTGTAAATATTTAGTTAATCATTGATTTCTTATCCCAGATGATAGCGGGTACCTGTGGTAGTAGCATTTTTCTAAAAAGGGGAGGGGGGACACATTTATTATTTATTAAATTTGGTATATGCTCCGTCCCGAGCATTAATGCTGGTCGACCTAGTCTGCCAGACGCGGGTGACATTAAAGACGGAGACATAAAATGGTCTAAATAAGAAAAATATTGGGGAAATTTAGGGACTGCAACGAAGCTCAAGCTCCGAGTTTCACAAACGCCAGAGAACGCAACGTTGCAGGCCCTCCTACCAGTCCTCTACCACAGGATTTAAACGCCATGCCAGTGCCACTCACCCATGGCCATCACCTGGTAAACCAACCAATCTGCCCGTGAATTGACGATGTACTCGTGATAGCGGGCTACCTGTGCGGCTTGAGCTCTACGGTTTCAGTGGACGCCGTCACGACGCAATTTGTGGCGATATGGTCTGGCTCCAAATTGGAACGTTCAGTAGCCACGCAGTAGTCTCTGCAGTCGCCGATTCACGGCTTGGTATATTGTGCGGTAATGACCGCGGGTTACACCTGGCTCACCCTCAGGAATGGGGGACAGCTCGTGGCTCCAGCAAGACGACTGCTACCTTAGAGCCACAGCGCTGCTCAATTATTTGGATGTTAGAGATGATGTCATCCGTAATTTCTGACACTTGGACTGTTTTGTGTACGTCGTTGCCTCCCAAATATAAGATGGTCAATTGGTGAGGCCAATCGAGTACACGATTCAGTCGCCTGTCTGTCATGAAATTACGGGCTCTACCTCCTGGGGCTCGATAGCATCTAATTTCACAGTTAGGGACCTCAAAATGGCGGGGGATCAAACTGTGTCCCACAAATGCGACCTTATACATTTATAGATATGGGGACCCTAACTGTTAATAAAAAAGTTGACCTAACCTAACCCCTAGTCTACACACCGATCGGAATCCTCACTCGGGGCACCAAAATGTGGGGGATAATATGGCCAAAGGTTACCGGTATCTCTTACCACACCAATCGAAATATAAAATTAATAAACATAAATAAAAATAAAGTCTGAGATCACCTACCTTATGGCATGAACTATAGGAGCAGATGAGGTTTGTTTATAGTAGCCTATCTCTCAGGATGCCCTAACTAAACATTGTAACAATGGCCATGTATATCAATATCTTAGCTATACTAGGGTCCTGGTGTAGTACTTAGGATTCCGGCTACGGTAGACCAGGGTTAAAGGGTCAGGACTCCGGGCATGGCGCGGGAATTGTGGTGGAGGAGATCACGGGACACGTCTCTACCGTTCAAAAGTTTACTAGCGTCTGATCGGAACTTCAATTTCCGACTCTTAAATAAACTATATATTAATTTGTTACCAAGGGTTCATTCCCTCTTCACTTTATCCTATAAATGAGAAATAAGCATTTAATTATATAAATACTAATGTAAATATCGTTTCACAACGATTTAGTAAACATATTATCCAGACGATCTGGATATTACAGCAAGCTGTGGATCGCGCCTGCAAGCGTGGGAATTTCAAAACTGATACCGAATACAGTACCTCTAAATCTAATCATACAAGGTTTTATAACTAAATTAACTTGGCCAAGGTAATCTTATACAGTACTAAATTACTTAATATTAATTATTCTCTACAATATAATTATACAATCACCGGGTTCTGGTAGGAAATTGTTCACTCTAGTGAGGTTACCCTATCGGAAGGTTGCTGCCAACAGTCCCCAGATACCGGTGTAGTCAATTTATTTCTCACACAGCTGGCATTACGTTTGGCTTGTTCTTTGCTGTATTAATGTCTGTCAGATGTTGAATAGGGTGGCTAATTGTAGGAACATGTTTGTATATTTCACTCGATATGAAAAATTGAAGCTTAGATATTGCTGATACCAATTATTGATCTAAACATATTTGGTGCCGAGCATGACTTATTAGCGCGACTGTACACGTGTGTATTATTGTGTATGCATAAGTAAGTGTGTCTATAGTGTATACGTATGTATATATGTAAGTATTCACAGAGTATGACTGTATGTGTATGTGTGTGTATGTATGTGTATAGCCTATATACAGGTATATATATATATATATATATATATATATATATATATATATATATATATATATACAGTATATATACTGCGATGATACTGTATATACATATATATATATATATATATATATATATATATATATATATATATATATATATATACTGTATATATATATATATATATATATATATATATATATACAGTATATATATATATATATATATATATATATACACACATACATACACTACAGGTTGGTCTACAGCTAACTTTCCGGCGCATTTGGGGGTGTTATGATGTGTGAACCTCTCGGTTTATCCTTTTGAGTATTGATTCCTGGAAATTTTCTATTTCCAGATCACAGCACATCAGTCGCAGCACAGGTCAGCAGGGTAAGGAGCAGAGCCCGGCAGGGGTGTGGGGGGGGGGGGGGGTTGTTTAGTTCCATCATGACTCTAGTTAACAATTGTGCTACACCCACTTGCTCACTGATTCCGGTCATTGCACATCAACTCTGTATAAAATGTGTCAAGTGCTTAGATAGGTCAAAGTTTCTCTGGACCTCCCAGAAGTGCCCGGTATGCTCTGATCTATGTGCGGAATGGTTTAGTCAGCAAGATCTCTCGTGCCTAGTGGCACTGGTCGAAATTAAGAACAGTTTCACCGCCTATGCCAAGGGCATTGCGAATCAATAATTAATCTGCGATGATGCAGATCTTTGGGAGCAACTGTTGCTATATTCACCTCCTCATAATTGCTCTCCCTCTAAGTCAGCTCCTTTAGATATTACTAAATCTCAATGTTTTGTGCAAGAATTAGTCTGGAGAAGTAGTAATGAGTCAAATGAGGTAACCCCCCCCCCCCCCCCCCCCCTCTCCCAGCCGCCATAAGAGGGCTCATTCTGCTTCTCCAAGGGACCATACGAGGTCCAGGTCCAGATTGCCCCGGCAGCAGTTCCCCCTGTCTGCAGTGCAAACTTCGAGTTCTCACAGGAGACACTAATAAGACACGGCGAGTTCTACCCACTATGTCATGGCGGTGGTTCATGTTAGTGCCCGCAAGGAGGAGACGCAATCGCGACAACGGCTAACGCCGGGTTCGCGGCCATTCCCTTCGGTCTCTGTCCCAGACGTGCCGGAAGCTCTGTCAGGCAGTTCTGGGACGGAGACGGTCGGGACTTAGTCCACTCCCAGGGCAAGTCTGAGGTTTTAGGTGTAGACCAAAAGAAGGTACACATGGTGTTTCCGACAGAGGATCTTCCCTTACCAAGTCATAAAGATGTACTTTCTCCAAATGTGTTAACAGATCAGTACCACGTTAAAGCTGCGGGTGAACACAACACCTTGGAGGGTTCTCAGGTAAGTGGAGGTCTACCGGATTCACAGACACCTCCTAAGCAGGGTCCTCACAAGTGTAGGACCTATGAACCCCATCATTTAGAACCCAAGGTAAGGGACCAACGCAAGGTCGCTAGGCGTAAGCTCAGACTAAAATCAGAAAGTTTGAAATACCGGGAGCGCTGGAGGAAGCAGACACACACTCGGCGCTTCCAGGTCAAATTCAGAAAGGGTCAATGGTAAAACCTAAATCCTTAAAAAGATCTCATAATTGTATCACTGCCAGGGATCTTGATGACATTCTACATAGAGTTATGAAACAATGTCAGGTTCCTAAGAAATCTCGAGATGGAGTATCTCGAGATTTCTTAGGAACCTGACATTGTTTCATAACTTTATGTAGAATGTCATCAAGATCCCTGGCAGTGATACATTTATGAGATCTTTTGAAGGATTTAGGTTTTACCATTGACCCTTTCTGACTTTGACCTGGATGCGCCGAGTGTGTGTCTGCTTCCTCCAGCGCTCCCGGTATTATAAAACAGCTACGCCGGGAGCTACCCCGATGGGTTCGTTCGTGCTGCCACTAAAACCCTCCAAACTAGATGTACTGCCAAAATCGTCTTGTCTCCCTGTTAATGTCACACACACATGTTCTCCGGCGAGTGGCATTACAGTGCCCGCCTCCTTGGCAGCTACCAATGTTTGTGCCACCACAACCATTTCCCCTCCCTCTCTCGATGAACAGTTACAGACAATTGCGTCTGTACCCTTTTTGCCAGAACCAGACAGTAACTGGGTTCCAATCAAAGCAAAATTCCTGAGCGCAGCACGCACGACCGTATCGAGGGAGATCCCGGTCCCTAGTGAGTGGGTAATTGAGACTAACAGGAATAGGGAATTTCGAGCTAGAGACAAGCAGGGTAAGCTATTAGATGCACCTATCAAAGCTATCCCCGATGCATGCTATTATGAGTATTTTGTATATGTACCTTCCCAGCCTGTGCCTCCTCCCTCATCTGCACTAGGCTATCCAGATTGCTTCCGGCCTTACGGCGTACACGGTGATCAATCCCCCAATAAGCGGGGACCGGAGTTGGTTACAACCCCGGCGCGACAACCGTCCAACAATCCAGGGGTGCACTTGGGGCAGGTCGGTTTCGGTCCATGGGTGAACTGGGATGTAGAGGCGCAACAGTTTGCTATAACAGTAAAGTCACAACCCTCCTATCCTATTCCTCAAGCCAACCACATTGAGTTCACTTTGATGAATAATCAAGCCGGAGGGGTCCCCCCTGCCATTCTTGAATTCATATCGTCCCCCCAATTATCACAACGGGACTTCCAGGACCACTTTACTATTCCCCCTCTGGCTCACCTGGATAGAAATTTCAAATTGAGAAATAATGCTTTTAACCCTTAACTAGCGGCGCGCAACATAAGTCGAGTATAATAAATCTGGACTATCTGGCGGCGCTCGACATAGGTCGTGTGGCAATTTCAGCACGTAATGTTGCTGAGAGAGAGAGACAAGTGGTGGCAGGAGAGTAGCGAGCGTATGACTGCTCCAGACCACCGCGGCGAACCTACTGACACGAATCCCACCTCCTCCCTCCCTCTCTCACTCGCTACATACGGAATTGTATGGGGAAAGTGCCGAATTACATGCTTTTTGCACTCGCGTTGCGCGGTTGTTGCAAGAAAACTAGCCATCATAAAAGGATCGTTATGGTGTCATTGGAAAGCTCTGTTTATGCCCTTTCAGGGATAGATACTTGTTTTACACTCTGGGTCTTATTTAGGCATGAAAATGATCACGTAAACAGCCCTATTTTGGCTAAAAACACCCTGCTGGGCGGTACATATAAATAAACCGCTAGCCCGCTAATCTAGTGTTAAAATGTTTTCCCAATTTTTATTAAGTCGCCAGACAGCCCAGGCCATCTCGAGACCTGTAGACTCTAAGGCCGATCAGGGTAATGATGAGACAATAGACTTATTCCAGCGCCTTTTGTTACCCCATCCTGTAAGATCTTGGTGACATACGGAGAGCCTTGTTGGAAGCCGTACGAGCACGTCAACACCTGAGGATGTTTATGGTGAAGGGCTTACCCGACGGCATTTGCCGCCGGGTACTCCTATCTCCGTTGTTGACGGCTTCTGTGCTTAACCCTGAGACTAGGCAGGCTCAGTACTATATGTGTAATAACTTAGAGCCACCTCATATGAACTGACAGGGTAGGCTTCATAGAGGTCATAACACAGGGTAGGCTTCATAAAGGTCATAACACATCAGGTCAGGGCCCGACGCCTGTCGACATCAGTCAGTCGTCTACCCCCACCTACAATAACCTAGTTTTTACTATACTCTCTCTCCCGGGGCATATCGCAGGCGAGTTGGATCCGAGGGTAGTTACACCGGACAAGCCCAGTTAAGAAACTGGGTCATGTCGGACGTCACCGGCCCTAGCCCCGGCGAACGTGGACAGCGGCCGTGGTAAGCTGAGGAACCGCCGGGCGGGGGGCTCCAGCTACCTTGCTTTACGTCAAACTCTAGAAACCCTTCTAGCAAATTTGAGGTGAAGTCACTAGACCAGACAACCAGCATGTATGCCATTGTCTATCCACACTGCCCCGTTCTCACGGCCAGACGTTTCTTGTACCATAAAGGGACAGTGTTCTAATACAACAAGATATCAAATCTACCGTGTTTGAACTAGTCACAATTCACTCGTCAAGGTGCACACTGTGAATCTCATCGGGCTCGCGCTTCCGTCGCAAGGGTGGAGGTGCTAATGAAGCCTGACCGACGCCTATGGGCACATCCCGGTACACATGGGGCTCCAAAGCATTCATATACTGGAGGATCAAGCAAGAGACTTACGTCCTTCAGACACCTCCATTAGGGGAACCCCACACGAGAATATTCACAAGAACTTAGTCCGGTCCGCTCTCATACCAATGTTAAATTTGGAACTCAAGGTGTGGTATTACATAAACGACTGGCTGGTGGCAGCGAAGTCATAAAGTACTATACAAAATCTATGTCAATCACATTTTATATCATGTACGATCCCTAGGTTTCAAGGTCAACTTGGTAGAGTCACATCTTGTTCCCACACGGGTATTCAGTGGATAGAGCTGGTCAGGAACCCAGCCAATCTTACTCTAAGTCAGAGTGTGGACATCCACAGCAGAATTCGAAAGAAATTAGTTGTGTTTCTCCACAGTCTCACACACCACGAGAGGGACCTGGTGGTCCCTGGTCGGCTCTCCCAAACTGCATTCAACTAATGGTAAAGTTGGGCCAGTTGAAAGTAAAGAGGTTAATTGTGGAAGGACAGAAAATTTTCCTCTATTGCCGGCGGAGAAAACTGAAGAAATTCCTCCATTAATTTATAACTTACTGTCGGTCTGGGCGAGGGAAGAAAAGCTGCACTCACTTATGACATGGCTTCTTCTTTCCCACCTACGGTATGGGTAGACATAAATGCTTCAACAACACCAGGCTGGATTTATCAATCGAACCTATGCCATCAAGGACAAAGTCGGGAGGGGGTCCCTAACCGAGAATATTTTGTCATCAAGCACGAGTTTGTAGTCCCTTGAGTTTTTCCTTCATACTTACATTTCCTCCCGGCGGGGGGGGGGGGGGATCAGTTACTTTCCAAAATGGAAAACGGGTATGCGGTACGCTGCACTCACATGCAGGGGTCAGAGAGGTCTCGGGGTTTGCTAAAGTGTCAGAAGAGAATTTTGCTCTGGCCGAAGAGCAGAGCATTCATTCACCATACCTACCACAAGTAGTTAACAGCTGTGCGGACGCCCTATCCCGGCTACAGGGCGCCGTATTAAAATGAGCAATCAAGCTGAGTATCTCCAAGAATATGTCTGCAGAACCATCACTTCACAAGTGAATGTATACACATCCGAGGTAACCACAGGCTTTCTCTCTACCTATCCCACCGGGGACTAATCTCAGGGGAGGGGGGGGGGGGGGGATCCCAGATGCTCTATCAAGAGATCTGCAACAAAAGAGGATACAATCTATCTGTTTCCACCTCCGGACGCTACACTCCGGTACCAGGTAGCTCACAAACTACAAGGTTACTGGAGCTGAGTCGTGCTGGTCGCACCCCCCTTTGTTGACAGGCTCAGGTGGGGTACTACCAGTAGAAACTCTAAGCAAAACCGTCCGGTCTCATGCTTCCACTTGCATACAATTGACAACCTGGAGACCTCACTGACTTTTGCTGTGGGATACTCAATATTCCATATGATCATATCCGTAGGAAGAAAGAGTTATTAGTAAATTCAGTAATCACCTTTCTAAGTCTACTAGACAACCTTTTTTGGTCATTGTGGCAATCGTTCTCAACCCTATCAGTAGAAATGGCTCAACCTAACATTTCAGTAACTTTAGTTGTTAAGTACTTGAACTAGTTGTCTAACAAAAACGCCTTTCTCTAGTCACGCTAAACAATCACCCGTCTACTATTAGAACCCCAAGGTTACGGCCTTACAAGGCTACCCATACCACAGGTGGAAGGGAAAAGGTTCAGGAGGGCAGGTTTTCAAGCCTCGCCCATCACCCCGACAGCTCATTCCGACCTAGTCTCTAGACTAAGCTCTGTCTTTGCTTTAATTCACGCAAGTTTTTACCTCGCGCCGGAATTGTTTGACTCATTATTAGGAAGGCTATGTTCCTTATCTTTTTGGGCTATAAGTAACAGGAGGTCTGAGCTGACGACGATGAACAACGACTTTTATTGTTTCAGTGTTGTGTGACTGAATGGGAGGATTTACATATTGTTCTATATGCCACGTCACTTGGTTCAAACCAGAAAATAATTATAATGTTACCTCTAAGTTAACGACCCCGGTGCTTAAAAGCGTCATACTGTACATATCAGGTCTTAGGCCCGTCGCTGGCACTAATCTAGTCAAGAGTTTGTTTTCCTCGGCCCCATCAACACGGAGCCGTACGGATCATTAGTACAGATACTAGCCTCACGAGGAAATAACTGGCCTCATGGCGTATAGAGATATTTCAGGGTAAGGATCCTGGGTGTTGGGCAGGTCCCACGACACCAGACAGGGTTTAGATTTTGCAACCTCACCCACGGAATGGAAACGGCTAACACTTATCTGTGTACTCCCATTCATACTCTTGTGAAGCACTACCTATATGTGGCTTTGGATAAACCAAACCTGCCCTGTGTGGCTTTCCGTCAGCGGGTATAGTTGGTCTATGTGCTACTAAAGTTAAGCTTAATCTTAATGGTGTAAAAGAGGGGGGGGGTTGAGAGCTCAGGACCTCTAGACCCTCCGCCGGACTATGTGTTAAGGTCACAAGCTGTGATAAATTATTAGTCTAGCTGGTGATACAGCTCACAAATTTTATTTTAATTTTATAAATATCTATCATAGTTGCAACTATAGATTATTAAGTGTAAATTGTACAAATATATGGTGTGTACAAATTTGTTAAGGACATAAGATAAAATCAAAGGGTTTATTTATGCCTTTAAGATTATGGACAGGAATATAAGTCTGTTCCTGAAAAACAAATTGAATCTCAATGCGATATTCTTTAACAGATGTACTTGTATGGTCATTATAAGCAAATCTTCTTCGAAGTAACGCACTGCTATCTTTCCATTTTTCTAATTTTTATTGTATGTAAGCAATAAAGAATTAAGTTTATTATATGATTCTTTTTCTCTACCTATGGTATTTTTGTTAGTGGTTTGATATTGTCACGAATGTCCCCCTCCAGTCTTGAGATATCAGGCATATCGTCAATGATGGAGGGGCCACTAATAAATTATAGGTTTGAGTCCCGAAGGGGAGAATGAAAACCTAATATTTAGTAGTGGCCCCGAAATTATTGACGATGTAGGGCCCTCCCTTCCATCCCCTTCCCATTCGTTTGATGTCTTAAGTTTAATCTTGATATATCATTGAAGAAGGAATGGCGACGCTCAGAGCAGCGTCTCGGCTAGAATCCACATAAGACATCCACGAGCTGGAAAGCCTTAATATAACAAAGTTTAAGTACATTTTTATTTTTTATTTTTTACAAAGTTTTTTCGTAGTGAGTACCCAATCATAAAGACGATTCCATAAGAGAATTAGCGTTACATTTATTATGTTAGGACTCTTTCCCCTGCGGCGGGTGTTTCAAACATGCTAACCTCGGGTGTTTGAAAGGGGACTATTATATTAATAGGCATATCGTCAATGATTTCGGGGCCACTACTAAATATTAGGTTTTCATTCTTCCTTCCAGAACTCAAACCTATAATATATGTATATATATATATATCTATCTATCTATTGCCAGATGCCTTACTCCCCTTAATGGGGATGGCCATACACAAAATGCCCCCAAGCAAACCTATCCCCTGTAAGAGGGACAACCCATGCCAGTTTACTGAAGGACTTACAGGATTGACCACTCAATTTAGGGTCCGTCTGACTCCGAGGCCTTTTATGTATTTTTAGCACTATTTTTCTACAGTGGTGTGCAGCTAATCCATCCACTAACCTGCTTCACCCTAAGATAGCAGTACTGATTTGAATAAGGTTTACTCCCCTAGACAGGTTGCCGACCAAGGCTGACGAGTCCCATTCACCCGGATTTTTATAAGGTTATCTCCCCTAGATGGGTTGCCGACCAAGGTTAACGAGTCCCATACCATATATATACAGTATATATATATACTGTGTATATATAGAGTATATACCGGGTATATATATATATATATATATTGTCACAATGACCAGGGTCTTTTAGGAGTAACTAGAGTGATGATGATGATCCAGTGGTTCTCAACCTTTTTACTACCATGCCCCCTCCACGAATTTTTCTTTCCCTCCACGCCCCCCTTGCATATATAGATAAATTTCACTCGCAGATTTAATATGAAAAGGAATAAAAAACGCCTTATGGCTTGTATAGTCCATTTACTAAGTAGGAAATACAGTGAGATAATTGACAGTTTCAATTCTACATGATGACTTAATTACATATTTAGTGAGATACCTGACACTGCTTCTTAGCTACCAGATCTTGAATACGGGGTTGAATGCTTGAGAGTGCACAACGTAAGTCAGCTTCAACATCCAGGCGGTTTCTGTACTTGGTTTTGATAGCAGTGAGCGTGGAAAATGCAGTTTCACAAAGATACGTGGATCCAAACATTGTTAGAATCCGAAGAGCCTGATGTGAGATCAGAGGGTAAACAGAAAGGTACTTAACCCAGAATGTCTCCAAATCCAGATCATTGAATTCATCCTTAGCTGTGAAATTGAACTTTAACTCAAGAAACTCCTCTTGGACTTCCTCAGCAACATCAGCCAATTCACACTGAAATGGATTCCTAATGAATTTCCAGGATTCACGCTTGTCGTCTATGTCTGGAAAGTATTTGATGAATTCTGCTTTCAAGCTGCTTAGATGAGTGATTATATGGGTCTTTAACTCAGAGTCAAGGTTACCGTGAGCGAGACCAGAATCTAAGTTACTAAAACTGGCTGTATTTCCCTGCTGAATTCGACATTTCCAGAAGTCGAGTTTGGCCATGAAGGTTCGAATGGTGTCGTGGTGCATGATGATGTGGATGTTTTTCCCTTGTAGTTTAAGGTTCACTGCATTCAAAGATTCAAAAATGTCCACCAAGTAAGCTAGAGTTATCTGAAAGCCGTCAGACTGGAATTTGTCACGAAGGGCTGCCTTCTGCTGCGAATCTAGAAATATTATTACTTCTTCTCGTAGCTCATAAAGCCGTCCAAGCATGTTTCCTTTTGATAGTCATCGTACGTTTGTGTGAAAAAGCAGGGCTTCATGTTCAGAATCCATATCCTTACACAACAATTTGAAGAGACGACTGTTTAAGGCTCCAGATTTGATGAAGTTGACTACCTTTATAGCCACGTTCAGGACATCCCTCATTTCATCAGGCAAAGTTCTGGATGCTAAAGCTTCACGATGAATTATGCAGTGTGTACTTATTACAGAAGGATTTTTTCTTTCACCTTTGTGACGAACCCAGAATGCAGGCCAAGCATGGCTGGGGCTCCATCAGTACACACCCCTATTAGTGAGTCCCAAGAAAGTTGATTTTCCTGAAAAAAGTTTGATGTAACTTGAAAAATGGCTTCTGCTGTTGTACAACTTTCCATGGGGCGACAGAACAAAATTTCCTCTTTTATATTGTTGCCTGACACGAAACGAGCATACATCAGGAGCTGAGCACACTGAGCGATATCAGTCGTTTCATCACACTGGATTGCAAAAACAGGGAAGGCTCTTACTTGTTCGAGAGTTTGACCTTTGATATCTTGAGACAGTTCATGGATCCTTCTCTGGACTGTATCGTTTGACAGAGAAATTTGGGAAAGCTTATTTGCACTATCTTTACCAAGAATGAGTTGAGCTGCACAGAGTATACTTGGCTTTATGAGAGTCTCTCCAATGTTATGGCTCTTCTTGCTCTTTGCAATCAACATGGAAATTTCATAAGAAGCCTCAACAACCTTTGATGATTGTTGTCGAAATGACCCGCTGTCGTCCAATTTCACTTGCTTCAAGGTGTGTTTTTTTGTTTCAAAGAATGCCTTCGGCTTGTCAACTAGACCAGGATGTGCTGTTTTCAGGTGGCGTTCCAAGCGTGAGGGTCGCATTCCATCATTGCTCAGAGTCTTGTAACATATCACGCACTGTGGGACCTCTGTGTCACCCTTTTGGAGGGACACGAATCCAAAACGAATATAATCTTCAATATACTTCCGCTTCTTGGCACTCATTGCAAAGTAGTTGGTGTGAAACTGGCAACACGTATCTGTGAACAAGATAATATGCACGTGTAAATTAAGGTATTTTTCACCTCTTGATAATAACCATCACAGCATGATTATCACAACCACATGATCAGTGAGTGAGTCAGAGAGGTAGAGTATCCGAGAGAGAGAGAGAGAGAGAGAGAGTGAGAGAGAGAGAGAGAAATGTACGTCACGGAGCTGATGGGGTCAATTATTAACCCCATCAGCTCCGTGACGTACATTTCTCTCTCTCTCTCTCTCTCTCTCTCTCTCTCTCTCTCTCTCTCTCTCTCTCTCTCTCTCTCGGATACTCACTGTCCTACTCACTCACTCTACCTCTCTGACTCACTCACTGATCATGTGGTTGTTATAATCATGCTGTGGTGGTTATTAACCCGGGAGCTGCGGGGAGACTCTTAAGAGTTCCCCCGGCGCACTGCGGGGAGACTCTTAAGAGTCAGAGAAAAAAAAAATCAACTTTTGACATCGAAAAAAAAAATATTTTGTTATTTTTTTTTTTTTTTTTTTTTTTTTTTTTTTTTTTTTTTTTGGCCCCTGGGCCATGCAAAATCTCAGTCCTCTACCTCCCCTCCTTCCCCACTTTCCTCCTCTCCTTCAGTTATCACCTATTTTCCCTGTTATTCCCTTATTCTGAGGTATATTTTCGTGCTAACATTAGAAATCCGATTGGAGGGTGTGGTCATCACTGATAGCAAGCGAGTGCAAGAGAGAGAGAGAGAGTATCGATCGACTGTGTCTCAGTGGCCTTGGGGGAAATTGGCGGGAAAGCAGATTGCCTCACCCATACATTATACAACTCGCGGGCTATATCTCCGATTTTGACCATCCAAACGCTGTTTTCACTCGTTTTATTGTTGTTTCAGGTTAATACCTTTATAATCAACCCATAATAGGCGCATATGGATAAGTATTAATGCTATTAATGGCACAATGAATATTTTAGTGACGGAAACACCTCAAATACGTCAGCACAGGGGGACGTTTCCAATTACCCCCATGCGCACTTCAGAGGTTAATACAACTTTTTTCGTAAACAGTAAATTAATTTAAGACCATTAAATTAACTTCTGATTTGTTACAATAGGAACGAAAAACAAATAAAACAAAATATACATCTTCGAAATTCACCAGTAATCTTAACTATGGTTTCTCAACATATTTCGGTATATTGATAAACATAGAAACTGAGATATTTTTTGTTTCAAACAAAGGGCAATAATCCCACCAAGGCGGGGCAGCCCATCAACAACACAGGGAAAACAAAACTAGTCCAAAAATACTTAACAGAAAAAATCCCCTGAATATATCTCTTCCCCCTTCTTCCATTCACATTCTCACAAACTTGACAATGTTGGTGGGTGGATAAGAAACTGAGATAATGTACCTCAACAATTTCGCCTGTAGAAACGGGAAGGAAGAGATGTACAGATACCCTCGGACATGTGTGGTAAACTGTGAGTGTTGATTGTGTGGGACTGGGTCTGAGAAACGGGCCTCACGGCTCACCAGTAAGCGACGCGAATTATACACGTCCACGACGGGAATGTACTCTACGGTACGTGGAGGGAAAACATGAATTAGTAACGACGATACTGCTTCATTATTTCAAACTTTTTATTATTATTATTAACCCTTAATTAGCGGCGAGCAACATAAGTCGAGTTAAATAAAGCTGGACTATGTGGCGGCGCTCGACATAACTCGAGTGGCAATTTCAGCACGTAATGTGGCTGAGAGAGAGAGACAAGTGGTGGCAGGAGACTAGCGAGCGTATGACTGCTCCAGACCACCGCGGCGAACCTACTGACACAAATCTCAGCTCCCTCCTCCCTCTCTCACTCGCTACATACTCAATTATGTATTGAAAGTACCGAATTACCTGCTTTTTGCACTCGCGTTGCACGGTTATTGCAAGAAAACTATCCATCATACAAGGATCGTTATGGTGTCATTCGAAAGCTCTGTTTATGCCCTTTCAGGGATAGGTACTTGTTTTACGTTCTGGGTCTTATTTAGGCATGAAAATGATCACGTAAACAGCCCTATTTTGGCTAAAAACACCCCGCTGTGCGGTACACATAAATAAACCGCATAGGCCGCTCGTAAGGTGTTAATATTATTATTATTATTTTTTTTTTTTTTTTTTTTTACCATACTGTTTTTTTTTTAAATTTAACTGATCTAGTCTAGAAATAACACAACTTATTTTTTTTTATTTATAGCTATATTATTCTCCTGAGGCTCACGCCCCCCCTGGAATCCTCTTGCGCCCCCCTATGGGGGCGCGCCCCCCAGGTTGAGTACCACTCTAGACGGTTAATGTAGTGGCGCCTGACTTATTAACCCTTAACCCTTAAAAAGCGGCTCACCACATAAGTCGAGATGAAAAAACTGGCAAAAAACGGGTGAAAAAAGGGTGGAAATCGAGTGAAAATGGGTGGGATAGTAATGATCCATACGTCCGACATCTGTGGCCTCCCGGCCCACACTAACTCCAGTTCCCCCACCGCACGGGAGGATGACAGTGTAACCAATAGTTCGCTAAAAGTGAGCAAGGTAGCAAAATCAGCTAAACTTCCATCTTCGAGGTAACACTGTCAGTGCTCCACGAGTGCTACGTAGCTGTATGTGGCGTCATTGTGTAGCGATTTCCACCTAGTTTTTGGCGCAATACAGTTCCTTTCATACTGATGGTTGATATAGCAGTCAGAATGGCCTGAAAAGGCCCAAAACGGCCACAGAGGACCCGCTAGACTAGGGTTAAAGAGCGGCGCGCAACATAAGTCGAGTTGAAAAAACTGGCAAAAAACGGGTGAAAAAAGGGTGGAAATCGAGTGAAAATGAGTGGGATAGTAATGATCCATACGTCCGACATCTGTGGCCTCCCGGCCCACACTAACTCCAGTTCTCCCACCGCGCGGGAGGATGACAGTGTAACCAATAGTTCGCTAAAAGTGAGCAAGGTAGCAAAATCAGCTAAACTTCCATCTTCGAGGTAACACTGTCAGTGCTCCACGAGTGCTACGTAGCTGTATGTGGCGTCATTGTGTAGCGATTTCCACCTAGTTTTCGGCGCAATACAGTTCCTTTCATACTGATGGTTGATATAGCAGTCAGAACGGCCCGGAAAGGCCCAAAACGGCCACAGAGCACCCGCTAGACAAGGGTTAAAGTAGCTGTGCCAAGTCTAGTATTATAAAGACCTGGTATTGTGAGTTTTACTCCGATACCCTTCCAATTACTCATGCCTAGTTTTGCCGTGCCTCTAAGCATTTTTGTCTCAATAAACATTTGGGTAGAATCAGCCAATAGAGTGTTACTAGTTTCGTGTATGAAGTTGTTTTAAGGGTAACGCTGTAATTTTGATGCTAGGCGTGGTAAGGTAGGAAGTGGAGGGGGGCGAGGTTGCTCCCGTCTCGGGGAGGGAGGGAGGGGGCGGCCAGCTTGCCTGCCCCACCAGTATCATTTAATTATGTGACCATTGCAAGTTTAGTTGTGTTGCAATATCAAGATGTACTTTATTTTATCTGCCACACTGTTTTAGTTAAGTTGTTAACACAGGAATACTTTAGTACAAGTTATTCTTGAGAAGTGTCTTAATAGTCTTATCATATCGTGTGGTGAGATATTGCAACCCCCTTTAGTTTGAGCCTGGCTCCCGCCAACCATGCCAGGGCCAAGGTCCATAGATACATCAGGTCAACTCATGCGCAGCTCAGTGACGTCACACTGTTGTACCAAATGAAAGAAAGAGAGAATACGCTCGCCGCTCTGCCTAGCTCCGCCCCCTAACAGCTGCGAGACGTTGTGAAGGCTTATCCCTCACACAGTCCACACAATATCTGGACTGTGATCCCTCAATACCTTCACCTTCCCGCCTATACACTGTCACAAGCTTATAATACTTTGTATATTTGTTTACCCGGTCCAATCATTTCCATATCAAATGTAGGATATTACTATATTACTATTATAATATTATAATATTATATTTAGCATATACAAAATGGGATAACTATTTTCAGGTTTAATTTCTTACAGTTTCTTACAGTAGATCCTCTGGAAAAAGGCAAACTATGCCTGTGTATCCAGCTCAGTACCAGTACTTGCACTGCTGCGGTCGTTCACGGTGTTGGCGGTGGCGGTAGCAGACGCAACATTTTTACTATTCTGTATTTTTGTTTTATAATTTTTATAATCAAACTTCAAATCTTGTCTTCCCCATGCTTTATCAAGATTACTTTCAAACTCCCTTATTGATTCGGAATCGACTACATACTGGGGCAGTGCGTTCCACTCTACCACTCTATCACAAAATGAGTTCTTTGCCTTCTCAAGCCTATTTCTTTCTTTGTAAATTTTCTTAGAGTGTCCTCTCGTTCTTGTTCCCTCCCGCATCAAGAAGATACCTTCACACACATCCTCATCGGACTTTCCTGACACTATCTTAAAAGTCTCTATCATATCCCCTCTCTTTCTCCTATATGCCAGTGTCGGAAGCCCCAGTGTCCTCAACCTCTGCTCATAGCCCGCGTTCTTCAACGTTGGTACCAGCTTGCTAGCTCTCCTCTGCACTTTCTCCACTGCTTCTATATCCTTTACCATATATGGAGCCCACACCTGGTTCGCATATTCCAGGTGCGGCCTAACCAGCGCTGTATAGAGATTCCTGAAGATTTCTTCGTCAAATGACACAAATGTCCTCCTTATCAGCCCTACAATTCTATTGGCTTTGTTTATCTTTTCCGCTAAATGTTCTGAGAAATTTAACTTATTGTCTATCACTACTCCTACATCCTTTTCTGCATTCACTTCCTCCATCGCTTCATACATACTGTATCCTACCTTGTCTATCTTGCTGGTCCCAATCCGCATGTACTTGCATTTTTTTGGATGAAAAGGCATTAACCAATGTTCAGACCATCCCTTCATGCCCTCCACATCTCCTTGAAGCAAACCCATATCTTCCTTACTCCTCACTCTTCTATACAGCTTAGTGTCATCCGCATACAGGTATACAGTCAGGACCCCCAATTCGCGAGAATAGGGGTGACAGGAGGCATCGCGTATTGTGAATTCGTGTATTGTGGAACTAACTTTAAATGGGAATAATTAGATTGGGTGACATCTCTCAATTATGGCCTATTTTCGAAATTTTTGGCCCTATTTTCGACATTTTTGGCTCTACAGTACAGTCTATATCTTATATATAAGAAGAACAATGAATACAAATATGAAACCTTACCTTAAAATTAGTAGTAGATAGGCTAGGACTAGGACTAGGACCGTAGGACTTCACGATTTTCTCCAACTTCTCCCTCCCTGACCAAATCGTACGAACAGTTTACTCTGACAAGCCTATTGCACAGTTTCCTTCTCCTTTTTTCTTGCGATCCAACACTTCCACCTTCATTTAGTGTTATCTTCTTATATTGGCGTGGCATGGCGAAAAAAGTGGCAGGCACTACAAACGTTTGGTCACTCCGCACGGCTATGAGCGCTTGAGCGGGACTGGGAGGGAGGGAGGGTAAGCGGGAGGGAAGGCAGGAGTATGCCCGTCTTCTTCTCTTTTCGGAGCTACGCCTGGGCCTCGCGAAACGTAGACGTGCTCGCGTATCAAGCGGGAATAGCGGATTTGGCCCCTTCTTAGCTCTCGATTCGTGTATTGTGGTACCACCTCGCGTAATTAATGTTTAATTAATTAATGTTATTTTCGAGGGGTAACTCGTGTATTAGGGTTTTCGCGCATTGTGGAATCGTGTATTGGGGGTCCTGACTGTACCTCACTTCCATTAGTTATAACTTCAGGCAAGTCGTTGATAAATATAACGAACAGCAGTGGTCCCAACACAGATCCCTGAGGTACCCCACTTGTAATTTCCCTCCACCCCAAGCCTATTCCATTCACCAGTACCCTCTGTCTCCGATCTTTCCGGAAGGCTTCTATCCATTTCACACATTTCTCCCCTATATTATAGCTTCTAACTTTCTCTATTAACCTTTTATGTGGGACCTTATCGAAGGCCTTCATAAAATCGCAATATACCACGTCTATTACATCACCATCTTCTAGAATTTGCATCCAATCATCTACCACCTTAATTAGCTGTAGTACCGTCGACCTCCCCGGCAAGAATCCGAACTGTCTCCCACTGAAAAGTTGGTTTGACTTCATATGATCCATTATTCCTTCTCTAATTACCGTTTCCATTAGTTTACACACAACACTTGTCAAACTGACTGGTCTATAATTCCCTGGGTCATTTCTCTTTCCCTTCTTAAATATAGCTGTTATGTTCGCCTCTCTCCAGTCCATCGGGATTTGTCCTGTATTAAACGATACCTCAAATAACATTTTCAATGGCTCTACTAACATCTCCCCTCCTTCCTTTATGATTCTTGGGTGTATCCCATCCGGTCCTGGTGACTTATTTCTATTAATTTTTTCTATAGCCCTTCTTATTCTAGCATGGGAAAACTCTATTAGTTCTAGTGCCGGTGCCTGTTTGATGGGAATAGTAGGCACTGCATCCTCCGACTCCACTGTTAGTACCCCCCAAAGTATTTCCCCAGCACCTCTGCTTTCTCCTTATCAGTCTCCGCTCTACTCCCATCATTCAACCCCCCCACCAGCTCTGGGATCCCTACTCTTCTTGTTAACTTTTCCTGAACGTACTTCCAGAATATTTTTGGATTATCCTTCACATTTCTAGCTATCTCTCTCTCCCTCTCCTTCACCCCCCTCCTTGTTTCCCACCTTATTTTATTGTTTATTTGTCTGCGTTCCAGATCCACTTCCTTATAGGTATTGGTTATTGTTCTAATTTCTTCTTACAACTAGGTTGCACAAAGCGGGATAAGGATTTCAAAAAATTCGGTACACACTTATTTTATTAATATATACATGTGTCTATTAAAGTTAAATTATGAAGATTTGGACTTAGAGCATTGACAAGACCTGCGTCCAGTATCATCGTAAGGTTCCGTAAGTTTATTAGAAGAACATTGGACAGGTTACAAAACAATAATAACAATAACATAATAGAAGTGAGTACAAAAAGCCTGTTGGCCCATACAAGCCATATCCCTCTCACACCTAACTCATCTCGTACTTATGCCTTTCTAGTTTGATGTTGAAGCTCTCAAAATTAGCCATATAAATATATCTCAAATTTAGCCTTATAAATACATATCAAAATTAGCCTTATACATACATACAGTACATGGTCAGTAAATTGGTAGATACATTTTAATATTAACAAATTCAAGCTATTAAGGATAGGGAAGATTAATGCAAATTCAAAATATAAACTAGCTAATATGAAATTATAAAACTCAGAATGTGAGAAAAAGCTATGTGTGTTTGTTGGCAATGATTTAAAACATAGAAAACAGTGTAATGTATTAGCGTTCGTAACAATGCAAACATGATTTTCTGGTTCATTTCAGGGAGTGTGATTAACAGAATTGTTGATGATATCTTAAACTTGACTTGTTATTAGTGATAAACCATATGGATTATGCAGTTCAAGTTTGGTGATTTTATTACAAAATGGACATTGATTCTTTGGAGCGAGCACATAGCAGAATTACACACATTTTCCATAATATTATAAATCTGACATATGACAATGGTTAAGGTGTCAATAATCTGTGTGTGATAACCCGGGTTCGAATCCTGGCGGATCACATATATGATTTCATTAATTTCATTGGAGGAGTTTGGTGGTGTGGTGAAATTGATATAAATGATTAATATGAAAACAGTTTGAAGAACTTAGAACATAAGAACATAAGAAAGCGGGAGTCTGCAGAAAGGGATCTACCGTGTGTGGGCCAGTCGGCTCTCTGCAGATTCAAGTGTTCGTATGTTCTTATAAATACACCTCATAATTAGTCTTATAAAAACACCATATAATAAGTCCCAACAATTATTTCACACTTATTTCATTAACTTAGACATTTTAGATTTAGTTTTTCTTGGATCATTGGCATTCATGTTTCTGTTCAAAATTCTTATTCTAAAGATCATTCGACATTTTACAAACAAACTAATCACTTCCCATGGCAAAATGTTTGCCGCAGATTCTTGCACTTTGTGGAGTAACTCTGTTTTTTTTTACCACATAATGTAGTCCATTTGGCCCTCAGTTGTTCATCTTTGGGAAATAGATGGAATGATACATTTCCTTGTTTAATGAATACAGACTTGCACCCAACAACTTCACAGTATAACGGCATTTTGTTCACTTACAATAGCAGAGCTACACTGTCACACGGCATTATGGTCACTGTTGTATTATAAAATATCGAAGTTATACTTTCACGGCACGAAGATATAGAAAACGGAGGATGCTGCTGCAACGGCTGTGATTTTGAGAATGAGCGGGAAGAAACTGGTGACCCCTTCACCCTTCAACGCTCTGACGTCATGCGCGCGGATAGGGAGTTTGAGCGACCCCGTGGGTTGACCTGATGTATCTATGGACCTTGGCCAGGGCAAGGCTTCGCCATTCTCTCGTGGCCATCGTGGGCGGTCAGACAGTATAGGTGGTGGTAGCCCTCTCTAGTGGT